>CM035444.1:84698533-84758533 GCA_020310875.1 Ceratopteris richardii
CTTTTCTTCCAATATACATACAAGGATTTGCAGGGTACCAGAACTACCCCTTGTAGATATCTCCTTGGATGCTCTCGTACATACAATAGTTAAGCATCTCTCAAGTTGCGGACCTTCAAGCTCTTCCCTCCTAACAAGGTAAGAGGGAACAATAGTTGTGGATACCACTTGCCAAGTTCTTGACCTCTACTAGATAAAGCAGTAATAATATCATATGCTTAACCCAGACACACGTCTATCAAAATTGGTAAATGCCCAATCATCAACGGTTCCTCCTGCAGCTATGCATGACTCATTCATGTTCCATGAGCCAAACTTGGGAACAATCTCTCTTCTTCTTCTTCTTCCCCCCCTTTTTTTTTGAAGAGCAATGTCACAAAACAAGAAGAAAGATGTTAGAATCAATAAAAATAGTTGACATATGTCGATGTGCTCTTGTGCCCGGGACTCTCAAATGTGTCTATGCATGGCCATGTAATGTGGTCCTATAATAATGCATACTCTGGAAATGCATGACCTGAATGGTGCAAAAGATAGTGTTATGCAAGGAGCACATGGTTTTCGCTTGTCGAAGCTTTCGATATTACTTGTGGATGTTGATGTCGTCTTTGCTGGGGTTATCCCTTGGAACTTGAAAGGATATAAGCACTTGATTGTTGAAGGACAACTGATCCTTCGTCTTTATGGGGATCCATTTGAGAACGGTTTTCGACTATGTAGTGATCATCTTTGGCCTATTCATCCTTGGCTGGCTTCTTACATTTTGTATCTCTCGTGGTTGGCTCTTCAGTTTTGTGGGGTTTACCAATGCTTTTGGCTTCTTAACCCATACCATTGTTGTTGGTCTTCTAACTTTTGTTGAAGAGGTGAGTTGGTTTGCTTTTGGTAGACTTGGTGTTTGGTTATGACCCTTGCCTCGCCTTGGCTTCTTTGTTGAGACTTTTCTCATGTGGGAGAGCATAGGTTGTTGTGTACGTAAGAGCTGCTTGGGTGCCCATATTTGTGATTGTCCTTATTGAACTGCAGCTAATTGTTTAGGCACCCAAACTTGTCGGATACCTTATGGTTGAGCTTGTCCGAGTTTCTTTGTTCTTTTTTTAGCATGGTTAGCTTGCCGAGATGGGGATGGTGGTGGCAAAGCTAGCGGTTGCTCTCCTTTTCTTACCCAAATCTACTTTCTGCCCTGAGTGTCTTTCTTCTTGAACTTCGTTTGTTGTAGCCATTCTCGTGTACTATTTTACGTGCCTCTTTGGTTGAATTGTTGTGGCTGCATTAGTCTTTGAAGAAGAAGAGAGATCCACTTGCCTTCAAGCCTGTCCTTTCGTGATTGACTTCTTCTGCATCATAGAGCTTTTGACACACACAACATCTTCTTCTAGAAGATTGGTCTTAGAAGAACTCTTCTTCTAGAAGATTGGTCTTAGAAGAACTAAGAGAATGCGTGACACCTGGATTTGTGAGCATGCAATTCTCTAATTCTAAGGTAAGGCAATGTTCATGTACCCAAACTTGAAGAAGTTGGTTTCTTAGGTTCAAGTTGATTGCATGGTTGTTGAGGTTGTAGCAAGGAAATACCAAAACCCTCAGCACCTTGCATGGAAGCAAGAAGGAAGGCTCAAGAGTGACTCTCCTCTCATCCACCCCTACCTCCAACATGTTCAAACCATTGGCATCATCCCCATGCTATGCCACATGCTTGAAAACAAGGAGAATAGGGAGTCAAGGATCCTAGTCCATGAGGAAAATACAAGCAAATGTAACTACTCTACTCACACAAAGGAGAGACATGCATAGGCACACACATTCCACTCTCACACACTCACCAAGACACAAATACATGTAAATGTAACTAGCCTTGGAGTAAATGAGAGCCTTCTTCCATTGATAAGAGATATTACATGAGAGCTCGTCGATCAAAAAGCTCTCTTCTTTACAAAAATAAGCTTCTATATATAAGCTAAGCTCTATTCCCCATGTGCTCCTTTGAAAAGTCAAAACGTGGATCTCTCTCTAACTAACATATCTTCTAGGATATTCTAAAATCTCTTCTTGCAACAACCAAATCCCAAGAATGTGTATTCTTAGGTTTTTTACGTGGAATTTCCTTAGAAGAGCAAAAAAGGTGATATATCCAAGGGTCACCTACACTATGGTATAAGGAAATATCAAAAAGTGATTTTTTGAGAGTGTTCACACTCAAGTCTATACAAGGAGGGTTATTCTCATGGTCTAGGGAGGGTTCCTATGCACAATTGAGGATGTGTGCATACCCTATAACCCAAGACTCTCCCCCCTCTAGCCTTTGTCATCCTCGACAAAGCTAAAGAAGAAGAGCATACATAACTGAAATGGTTCAAGGTAGAGTCTTTCATGTCTGAAAATCTTCAAGTCTTCAAAATCTGCAATTCTTCATTCTGCAAAGCTTCAGTCTGCAAGTTTATAGGTCTTCAGTGATCTTCAAATTTACAGCACTTCAATATTCCAATCTGCAAGCCATCAGTCCTTCCTTCAATCTGCAAATCTTTAGTCTTTAGGGTTGGGTGATACAATCCCCATGGGGGCAGTCAGCCCAACATTTATACCCCTGTGCAGTCCTTTGTAAGGCTGGAAATGCCTTCTCAAGAAGCTCCCAAACCTGAAATGACATACAAAAAGCAAGTAGACTGTATCTAAAAATGAAATAGTCAATAAACATTCACTCCAAATTTAGTTTCCACTTCAGGGAGCATCCATTGCTACAAGAATTGCTCTTCTAGAGAGATGTCTGCATGAAAATCTTCTTGTTCCTACGATCCAAAAAAAAATGATAGCCCAAAAAGCAAAGAGCCAAGCAAAGACCAGTACTACCCAACTCTTATATCTCTGTGATGCCACAATCACGTCGACATTCTTAAATCTGTTATCTCCAAGTGAGTGTGTGATGCATTGCAATGTGAAGCATGAGATGAATGTAGTTTCATGATTAACTGATGTTCCTGTCATCATTTATACTATGCTCATATCAGCAAGCTTGCTAATTAGCATGAGTATTATGCGTTCACAAAATGATTAGACAATAGTGAAACATTATGACTCCTATCATTCAAACAACTTATCAAGAGCTATTCCTGCAAAGCATAGTAGCAAATCATCTATAGGAGGTAAGAAGGATCAATGTTGAAGTTCTGAGTGTGTTGGCCTGCAATGCATTATAAAAAATAAGCCTTAAATGAGCATTGTGAAACTAGAGAGTTACTTCCCTAGCAAAAATTGTGACTTCACACTTAAGGTCTGAATCCACACAGTGTCTCCTTAGTTTTACAAGAACAAGATATCCTCAAGACCTTCTTCTCCTGAAATCTACAATGTAGAGCAAAAGAATCCAAAAATTTCAAACTTCAACCAACTTTAATTAAAACCGATCCTGTGTTTGAAATTTTCAAAGGACTGTATAACCAAAACCTCACTCTTCTATCAACTAGAAGACTTCTAAGACGTACACTTATCGGAGAACAGTAATCCTGATGCCTTTGAAAGGAAAGGAGCTAATTGAAAAGCATTATAGGGGAGTGGAATCATTAGTGCACAATGTCCAGATGATTTAAGGTTTTCTTGTGAAGTTGGAGGGTTGTATGGCAATGTGATTTCCTTAGGAAGTAGGCAGTCCCAAAGGATCCTATAGCCCAATAGAACACTGGTAAGACACATCATTGCAATTTTATAATCAAAATTCTTTGATATTCCCTCAGGTGATAGCAGAGAGTTAGACCACATGTGCAACTCCCAAATGGGAAAAAATCATGACGAGTGTTGATTCCATTCATAGTATGAAAACTTAATGCCATCTTTAGAGGAGAACTAATCAATGGACTACTGTATGAGGATCACCTAAAAAGTGTGGGACAGTCATACCCTACCCTAGGAAAGTTCATGCAAGAATGCACATATTTATCACGAATTTTTGAGTCAGCAGGAAGTGATGGAATGCCACAATCATGGACATAAGTCTTTTATGCAGATCCCTACACAACTCATATTCATCCAACATTTACAATCCTTATTCATTATGCTAAGTCATCAAAACATATCATGAAGCACAGTAAAGAGAATTATTCCAGGGCTAGGACCTGGTCCAGTCCTCGTACAACAAAACTTTAGAGCTTCCTGAATTAGAGTAGTAGCTTTCAAATGATATGATAGTGGCCCCCGGAGGAAACACCCCAACCAACCGGATTCCCCAAAACCAGGCTTATGAGTGTCGAGAGATGTCTCTAAGTCAGAATCTGCATGGAGGAGACAATGAACCTTAATGCCGGCAAACACACTTGCAACACATATCAGACTAGATTTTGATGCACCCAATCTATGAGTGACACTAGAAACAGTCACCATAATAACGAATGGTAAAAATATCAGAGATCCTTTAGAATGTAACACAAAATAGGAATTTCAAAAGCAAGATCTATGGTGGATTCTTGGACCCAAGTTCTGCTAGTAGCATTCAGACCTTTGTGACTTTTCACACCTAAGTAGAAACAATTTGATTATGCATTGTAAATCATACAATAGATGTTGCTTATATTTAGTGAGTGTGCAATGACCTATGTATTGCCATGTGAACATAATAGTACCCAATATGATCCGCCAATTATAGTAATCATAATACCATTATAGCATCTCGTAGTGACCAAATTCCCACAGATCAATGCCTAGATGTACTGAAATCTTGAAGAGCTTTAAACATAAACCGTGGATACAAACACTAGAGGATAGGTCTCACTAAGCACAACAATTCCCTCATGAAGAGCTGCCTATTCCAGTAGTCCAGAAATATAGTTAAAAAGGCAAGAAGCTCATAGCAAGAACCTTTGGTGCTCTATATGTCTCATATCTTAAACATGCCATAATTACATAGTTAACCCAAAATGTACTATCCCCCAGTGCATATGTGACAAATTGTAAAGTAAAATATGAATGTGCTATGGTTCCTTATAGGGTCAATAATGACATATGATGTGAAACATAGTAAAAAGTCATTCTCACATAGCGCCAAGGGATTCTTCATAAATTCTAAGAATATGCAGTCCAAATTCAAATCCCTTTTCCTTTTTCTAGGTGGAGAGTCTTGGACACAACCCCCTTGTAGGGCGGTCACAAGAATCTCCAAAGCTAATCGCAGTACAACTTCCAATATAAGCACCACTCACAACATTTGAGAACATGAAGGAGCATGCCGGCTCATGATTGTCCTAAGAGATTGTAGCATCTTGATTCCTATAATTAATTTATATCCATTCAACCAGGTTCCACATCAAAAGATAGGAAAGCAGAGTCATGCCAACCAATGAGAATATCAACAACTCTAGCCCTTAACCAAGGGATGGCCGTCCTTTCCATTTTTCAGAGAAATCAAAATAGAGAGATGTATTAATTTGTAGGTGGTGTTGCTTTAATGAACAATAAAAGACACCTGCAAGACTGTCCATGAGCAATCTATCAAGTAGGTGAAATCTCGGTGCAATGGTCACACACATTATACTTCCCTACATAGTGTGAGTATGAACGCGTTCCCATTTAGGGCAGTTGCTAACATCTGTGGAGGTGTGTCTTCAATTGACATTAATGCCTGCAATGCTACATTCCTTAAATGTTAGGTAGAAACTCATACTAGATATTGTCACAACCATCAATTAGAAATGTGCATATTATTATCCTTCTAAAATAAGAAGATGATGGATTCACAATTGCAATTATGAAACTTTTATAGCAACATTCGAAGAATGCAGACAATAGAGTTCACTCTAGGCACCTATGGAACCAAAATATCCATGCATTTTGATCATTGTCTAGTAGGTAGCATCTTCAAGCAATAAGTGTCAAATTTGGTCTTGCACAGAATCACCCTTCTAGCGTAATCTTTCCTTAACTAGACATGTGTCCTTGGTAAGGAGCTGTGTCCACAATCGCTCTTGCAACATTAGGAGACCCATCCTTCCGGTCACCAAGGCTCAAGCAACCATATAGAACTCTGCATCAATCCTTTTGGTGGAGTGATCGGACAAAAAGTGGATTTAGGTATCTCAAGTGGGCAAGTGCTCACCAGAGAGTACCCTTCCAAGAAGCTAAAGTCATTATAGAATATACACTAAGAGCCTCCCAGAATGAAGCAGTCATAGCCCGAAAGTAGGGATGTCACCCACCGCACACCCATAATTAGTAATGAGAGCATCAATTCTAGCAAATGAAAATATCCATTAAGCATCTCATGAATTTCATACTCATGACAAAAGAGAAAGTAATGAGGGAATGAAGTCCACAAACCTGGAGGTTACATATGCAAGCATTCAATTTCTACTCAGTGTTGACTCCTGCAAAGCTCATATTCATCTTTCATGAAAACACAATCCCTCATACAAGGTCAAATCAGCCTGGTCCCAATTGGTTGTTTTTAGGAGGCTGTATCGTTAAAAATTCCACTCACATGAATTTGTCAAGAGTAAGAGCAAAGAGGATTCTTTTTCACATAGGATCAACTCATTTATTGTCTTGATGTCTTAACCCACACGAAAATCACAAGGGTTTCGAAAGGCATAGTAGAAAAGTCTAATTAAGTTCCTGTTGTGTGTGGTTCCATCCGATGGCCCTTGAGAAGCTCCTAGTTATGCTACAGGAAGAAGTTCAAGCCTTTCATCATTTCAAATTTTCCCAAAGAGACTAAGCAAGCATAAAACAATGATTTCTTTGATTTTAGAGGGAGAAATAAATTCATGTTTTGCACACCACAATGCATATGTGACTAACAAAGATTCGTAATTACCATTCAGAGGTTCAAGATGCAAGTTCACAATACATGTTGGATTTGAATATGTTATGATGCATCAGAAATGAAACAAACAATACTATGTGTAGGCCACCAATCTTGGCCCTCAACCCTACTTCTCATGTAAACCTTCCTTCCTCCATGGAAGGATCTTCCCTCGAAGCACATTAAGCACTAACTCTTGATACTCAAAAGCTTCCATGACACAAGTATTGGACCAAGAAGCCCATTCAAACAACACCTGATAACTCGCAACACTTGTAAAGTTTCTCAAACTTCACACTAAACATGTAAAAAAAGGGCAGCATACAATTGGAAAAACAAGAGCCTCTATTGTACAGTCCAAAGGTCATATGGCTCTTCATTTTCCCTGAGTCATGTTTCCATGCAGCTCTGAGGACCTCAAGATTTGCAGCAATAGAAGAGATGAAGCTCCTATCCTGTCATGACGATCTGGACAAGAGATAAGGAGCACCAGAATGCTCGACCCCAAACAATACCCCAGCAAACAAGAACATGTCATATTTACCACAAGAACAGTTCACAACATCAAAACATCCGAGTTTAAGCATACAAGTAGAAGAAGAACTCCAGCAGTTTCCAAGGGTTGGCCCCTCCTTGAGATTAAGTAGCCCTAATCTTTCGGCCAACAGATGCAGGTGAACTCCTATCACAGGGTGCAAAGAAGCCCCAACAGAGAGGATCGTTAATACCAAATAGCACTCAAGGTATGAGAGATTTTTACGAAGGTTTGAGGGACCAAGGATCAAGCCAAAGCTCAAAACTTAGAGCTATGGAGGTAAGTAACCATAAACATAGCCGGAGACATGAAGCTCACACAAATCGTTGAGGTCAGCAGGTAACAACGCCCTTCGAAGACTGATTGCAAGGCATTTTGAGCAGAGGGAGGACCCATTCAACCAATCTGAGGAAGAAAACCACGTATGAGAAGCACTGGAGCATGATCTCAGAGTTACACCAATAGTGGAGATGAATGAAGAGCAGTTAAGCATCTCCAAGCCCATACACAGCTGGAACATAAGCCTTAGCGTAGTTGGAGAGGTCTTGACCCCATAGGCGGTAGATTTTGGCAGAAGAGAGGAAGCCAACAGGGGTTGGAACCCTTGATAATGCAATGTCTAGGAGCCACAAAGGTTTGAGGGCACCGGCACAACCCCGAGAATATCCAGTGATGACGGAAACCACCATAGTGGGGTAGCACCGATTAGAGAAATTCAGCGATCCGATGAGGAACTCAAAAAGGAGCACAAAATCAATGCTCACCACTCCACACAGAGCCAAGAACTATATGATGCGTCAGAGATACTTTGTGCAGTAGCTTGTATAGCTCCGAGTAGCATCCCGAGGAGAGTTGCGATGGAGAGTCACCACCCAACATAGTTGTAGAGAGGGGAAAGGAGGGAGAGGAAGCTCCCTTCCACCTCCACCCCTTACACGCAATGATGTTGAGCAAGAAGGAGGCCCGAACCAACATACAGAAGAAAGATTGGCATTCATGACCCAGGCGGTAGATAAAGTAAGCAGAGGAAGCCCTTGGGCACGGTCCTACACAGAGGGACTCAGCTCCACCATAGCCAGGGAGCACGAGGGAGCAAGAGAGTGCTCGACGAGTCGACCCCATAAATGAGGCGAGATGAATGGGAGGGAGGAAATTAATTCCTCCCACCAAACCACGCCCAACAAATTTCGAGGCATGACAGATGCCTTTATGGCCAAATGCATGAGATAAAAAATTACTTTCCCCATGTGTACCTATCTGACAAAACAAGGGTCCCTTATGCAGTGAATGAAGAGAGAGAGACAACATCCCTCACTCCCGAATTTCAAGATGCACCTCAATTTTTAAGATTTTAAGTCTTCCTGGTGCGCAAAATTAAAGGAGCAACACATATCTTGGTTTGGACAATGATAGGTTAAAAAACATTAGTTAGAGCCCCACACATGTGTTTGTTAAACTTTCTTTAGGTTTTCTTGAAATAGATGAGAGGGAGGGAAAATAGACGATAACCACCCACCCCTCCCTTTCCAAGGCAAACACTAAATGTAAGAAATGGAAGAGATGTTGAAGGTGATGCAGTGAGTGTTTGGGAGAATGTGTATGTGAGAGAGAGAGAGAGAAGGGGTAAGGGGGTGTTTTTGTGCATCTTTCATAAATGAACTGAAACCACACTACAAAAGCAAGAAAAGGGGAGCAAATGGCCCAATGGAAGGGTGAAATGCCATGCAAAAACTCAAATCCTACGCAATTGAGCAAAAAACATTGCAACACAATACTTTACCACATGTTCTTAAGCTCTCCAAGTGATGAAAGGCCGATCATCCCTGGCAACGATGCCAAAAAGTGTTGAGGTTGTAGCAAGGAAAGACCAAAACCCTCACCACCTTGCATGGAAGCAAGAAGGAAGGCTCAAGAGTGACTCTCCTCTCATCCACCCCTACCTCCAACATGTTCAAGCCATTGGCATCATCCCCATGCTATGCCACATGCTTGAAAACAAGGAGAATAGGGAGTCAAGGATCCTAATCCATGAGGAAAATACAAGCAAATGCAACTACTCTACTCACACAAAAGAGAGACATGCATAGGCACACACACTCCACTCTCACACACTCACCAAGACACAAATACATGTAAATGTAACTAGTCTTGGACTAAATGAGAGCCTTCTTCCATTGATAAGAGATATTACATGAGAGCTCGTAGACCAAAAAGCTTTCTTCTTTACAAAAATGAGCTTCTATATATAGGCTAAGCTCTATTCCCCATGTGCTCCTTTGAAAAGTCAAAAAGTGGATCTCTCTCTAACTAACATATCTTCTAAGATATTCTAAAATCTCTTCTTGAAACAACCAAATCCCAAGAATGCGTATTCTTGGGTTTTTTACGTGGAATTTCCTTAGAAGAGCAAAAAAGGTGATATATCCAAGGGTCACCTACACTATGGTATAAGGAAATATCAAAAAGTGATTTTTGGAGAGTGTTCACATGTGACACTCAAGTCTATACAAGGAGGGTTATTCTCATGGTCTAAGGAGGGTTCCTATGCACAATTGAGGATGTGTGCATACCCTACAACCCAACAATGGTCATAAATCCAATCTTGACCCAAGACAAGTGGCTCTATAAGGTCCTCATCGTGAGACACTAGCATTTTGACTTTCATTGGAACATCTTGAAGGTAGATGGGAAGTTCCACCTCGCCCAAACAAGGGGTTTCCACACCTCCCAACCCTATGAGATAGGCTTCTATTGGATTGATGTTCAATTGCAAGTCCTCGCAGTATGAAAGTCTAACTGCACTAGTTGCTACACCTGAGTCAATCAATGCTCTCACAGTCCTCACATTCTCTTCGTGTCCGACCTCTAAGGTCACAAAGGGACGCTGATCGATTATTCGAGAAGTAATTATGCCTGATTTTTGGCACATGTCCATGTGATATTTTGGGGCTTTCGGGTTGACATCTAGGCCTAGTCGCCTTAATTTATTTCACCTAATGTGCTCTCGAGCTTCTGCCTGGGCTTCTTCTCTAACCCTTATCTCTTCTTCTTTTTGCTTCTTAGCAATGTTGAGTCTCATTAACATATCCTCTATAAGAGGTTCTGATACAGCTTGACCCTACATCCACTAATATAGTTTGGCAGGATGTCACCTTCTAGAGTGGCCAATTGAACCGCACCACTAGTGGAAATCCTATTAATGATCATGGGACCATATGCTCTTTTTTCCAATTTACGAGCATGTTGTTATAGTGTATAAACCAACACTAAGTCTCCCTCTTTCAATCCTTTATCTTTTATGTGTGCATCAAAGTATGCCTTTTGCCTTTTCTTTGTAGCATAGATGCCTATAGCTGCTTGTAGCCTTGTCTTACCTAAGCGTTCTAGATCAACGATCCTAGAGGACAACTCATGTCCATTCCACTCGTATTCTTGTGCTACTTTCAAGGCTGGGATTAGGAAGTCCAATGGTAGCACAACATGGCCAAAAACCATCTGAAAAGGGGTGGCATTGAAAACGGTTATGTAGGCAACTCGGTAAGCCCAAACAACATGATGAATTTGTTTGTCCCAATCAGAGCGTTTGTTATTTACCAGTTTAGTCAAGAAATTACATAGGATCTTGTTTGTGCTCTCAGCTTGTCTGTTAGCTTGGGGATGATAGGGGGCAGACTTCTTATGTATCACCAAGAATTCTTGGAGAAGATTTTCAATGCTTCGTTTAAGAAGTGCGTACCTCTATCACTTACTAACTCTATTGGTAACCCATATCTGGTGAACACATCCTCGAATAAGAACTTAACCGTTGTTTGAGCATCATTCTTTGTTGTGGCTTTCACTTCTAGCCACTTGGTAAGGTAATCTGTGGCTACAATAATGTACTCTGCATGGGAGTTTCTAGCTGGGGGGTTAATAGGACCTACAAAGTCTATACCCCACTTTGAGAATGCTCGTCCTCCCATCATTGGCCTCAAAGGCATCTCATCTTTTCTAATTGGGTATTGGGCACATTGGCATGTGTCACATTTCTTCACATAGGTATGTGCATCCATATGAAGAGTTGGCCACCAAAGTCCTGAGAATAGAATGGTCTTAATTACTCTATCAGGACCAAAGTGTCCACTTACCACACCGCTAGTGCAACTTCTAAGACTTTCAAATAATCTGATTCATGAACACACAATCTTAGGTAGCCATCTTTGCCTCTTCGATATAGGTTGTCTCCAACTAAGGCATACTCTTGAGCCTCTTGCTCCATGCTTCGTCTTCGTGCTAGACTAGCCTCACTGGGTAATGTTCCTGATCTCATAAATTCTACCAATGGAGCACTCCAATATGGAATTAACGACACCTGATAAAGGGTAGCATGCTCCACTGGGGGTCTCTCCTGACACATTGGACAATTCTTAATCCACTCATGTATCTCTTTGTCCATATTAGGCCAATACACTCCTAAATGTTTTAGATTCTGTAATGTTCGTTGTTTAGAATAGTGATTTCCTAGCAATCCTTCATGGGCTTGTTGTAACCAACTACTATGTTCATCGTCCTCAACATAACAAGCTAATACACATTTTGTATCTTGTTTGTACATGCTTCCTGCCAATATTTGATAGTTTATGATTGTATATTTCCTCTCGGTTCGTTTTCACATTCTTATTTGTGGGTCCAAAGGTTAGGATAGGTACCAGCTTATGTGCCCATTTAGGAACAACTTCTAAATTGAACAGATACGCGTCAGGTAGTTCATCAGACACTCCTTGCGGTGGCTCTCCTGAAGTGATGCGAGAAAGGTGATCTGCCCTGAGGTGGGTTCGACTCTTACTTTGTCCTCATCTATTGATATTCCGTTCTTAGAAACAATATGACCTAAGATCTTACCTTGCCATACCATAAACACACATTTTTCTGGGTTCAGGACACACTCGATATTCTCTACACTTGTTGAAGATCTTTTTGAGCTCAGGAATGTGGTATCTTCTTTCTTGGGAATGAGCACATAAATCATCCACATATACTTCTAAGCTCTTTTGCAAGAACTCTTTGAAGACATGATACATGAGCCTTTGAAATGTTGCAAGTGCATTAGTGAGCCCAAATGGCATCACACGGAATGCAAAGATTCCCCATTCTGTGGCAAATGCCATTTTGTGTTGATCTTTTGGGGCAATGGCTACTTGATTGTAACCTAAAATTCCATCAAGGAAACACACACTCGCAACTTTCCATTCTTCTTGGGCACCACTACAATGGGGGACACCCATTCAGTATGCTCAATCTCATAGATGAATCCAGCTTCAATCAGCCTATCAATTTCTTCTTTTATCTTGGCAGCATATGTATCATTATACGTGTAGGGCTTTTGTTTGGTGGGTTTGGCATCAGTTGTCATGGGGATCATATGAGAGCATATTTTTGAATCTGCCCCCTTCAAGTCTCTATAGTGCCACACAAACACATCCCTATATTCCCTTAACAAAGCAACAAGCTCTACTTCTTCTTCTGCACTTAGTTCATCTCCTATGTAGGTACATCGCTCTTCATTCCCCTCAATGGTTACAACAATTTTTTGGTCCTTTCTTTATTATCATATGCTTCTCTGGTGGTGACCTCTCTCTTAGGCATTCGTACCAAAATTTTCCTATCTTCAATTTCATATTTCTTGAAATTCTCTGGTACTTCAAACAAAGATTTTTCCTCTTCTTGTTTCACTGCTTTTCTTTTCTTTTTCTTTTGACTACCTTCACTTCCATCCTTTGAATTTATAGCTTTGATACTTGTGAGAGGTTCTTCTTCCTTTTGTGTAAATACCCCTATGTCTTCTAGATAGTGCTCCTCTGAGTTAAAGCAACTATCCATCACAATGGACTCTAGATCATCATCATTCTCTTCTTCTTCTATGAAGTCACTAGGGTCACATTCTACTAGCAAGCACATGAACACTGAAATATCATAACCCTCCTCATCACAATGAGGTGTCCAGTGTTCTTTGTTGACAACAATATCCATGGTGGCTAAGATTTCTACCCAACCATGAGGCTCAAATTCCTCATCTGGAAATATCATCGGTGTATAGGCTGGGTCTTTAACTCGTCTATCTCCTGGGGGAGTTCCTTCTTCTCTTGCTTTTAGGCATTTTTCCTCTTCCTCTGCAACCTTGCACATCCACAAGTGAGTATCTTCATGCATCTATGATGGATCTTCTTGCACTTTGTGGATAGGATTCCACTGTAGGGGTGTGGTGTCACTCTAGCACAATGGTGTGTACCAACGTGAGGAGATACACCTCATAAATGTCAATCCGTGGAGACGTGAGGACCGGTATGAAGACCAAGAGCAAGTGAAGTGCACAAGTGCGTGAGTGAAAGCACACAAGCATGCACACACATACACACACACGCGCACAAGGTAAGAGCAAAGAGTGGAACAATGGAAAGCTTCGATTACCAAATGAACTCTATTACAAAGCTGAAATCTACCACAAGCTGCCCCAAAAATGAGCTCTCCAACCCTTTTTATAGTTTTTGAGTGGTTTTGGCCCTGTCCAGACCTAGTGTCCGGCCTAGTTAAAAATTAGGTTCTAGGGCTTATTTGGGGGCTCAAACGGAATCTAAAAATTATGAAAATTGGTAGTATGATACATCTAATACTCCTCAAGCTCAAGGACTCCTTGGCTTGAACAAAATGGTATGAAAATTTGACATGTGAATCTTGGAGCTCCCTACTTGCTCCTTCTTCTCGTGTGTTCACTTCCTTGATGCGCTTCCATGCTTTGTCCTTGATCTTGAGCTGCAACACTCCCCCCCCTCTTGAGTCTGTCGTCCCTGACAGACCCTTGTTGTAGTGGTTGTTCCATGTAGTACATTGAGAGGTAGTGCCCTTCATGTGTCAACAGCACCGGTCCATCTTTCCAATGCAGCTTGGTCATTTGTCTGGTTCTTCACTTTGTCATTGCTGCCTTTGCATGGACTTCTTCCTTGTATTCCAGCTTGATATTGTCTTTGTGAGTTTCAAAAATTGTGAGCTACTCAAAAGAGGTTATCACTGTGGATTATGAGTAACTCCCATGGTGCATTGCTTCTGCGCTTGTTGTTGTCACCGTGATGTCCGCTGGTTCGTCCAAAGATGGTGTTCTGTGTTTTCATGCCCAGTACTTGTAACCCAGAAATGATGATGGGTAAATATATTAGTGCATGGGTTGAAAACATTGGGTGCCTTGTGCACGGCCTTGTAATGTGGCCCTATGTATGCGTACTTGGGAAATGCATGGGAAGAAGTATGGTGCAAGAAATTGGGTCTTGAGCGAAGTGCTCAAGGGTATGCCGACGAAGAGGGTTCCTAAGGTATCATGGTTATAGTGTTGTTGAAGCATGCATATCTTACCATGTTGAAAGGTCTGTCGATCTTTATCTCTTCGTGTTGTACTCCATCATTGTGTTTGACCGCTGGCTTGTCGTTTTGTTGATGGATGGCCTTGCTGCTGGATGAGCTTCTTCAAACGCATGGTCATGTCTCCTTTTTTTTTTTTGGAACAATGGCATAAAACAAGAAGAAAGGTGTTAGTCTCAATAAAATATTGTACATCTGTCACATGTGCCTGGGATTCGCAATTGTGTCTATGCACGGTCGTGTAATGTGGCTCTAGATTAGTGCATACTTTGGAAATGCATGACCTGAATGGTGCAAAAGACAAGGTTATGCCAAAGGCACATGGTTTGTTGTTGGTCGAGGCTTTTTTATGTTAATTCTAGACTTGATGCAATTTTTGTTTGGAGGTGTCGATTGGATCTTGAAATGAGGTAATCCTCCTGATTGGAACCCATTTTAGAATAGGATTTGACCCTGTAGAGATCACCTCAGGCCACTTCATCTTTGGATGCTTTCCAAACTTTGGTATCCAGTGTGGTTGGTTCCTTGGTTCGGTGGATGTTGCTGGTGCTTTTGGCTTCCAAACCCATATCCTTAATGATTGTCTGCTTACTTTGGCAGAAGGGTTGGTTTTATCTTCTTTTGGTCTTTGTGCTCTGTTCTTACCCTTTTCTCTCCTTGGCTTTGTTGTCGAGACCTTTTGCATGGTGGGGAACATAGGTCGTTGTGTCTGTAAGAGTTGCTTGTGTACCCACATCTGTGATCGCCCTTGTTGAGCTGTAGCTAACTTCTTAGGCACCCAAATTTGCATGTGATGATGGTCGGCCGTCATCAATTGCTTTGGTACCCAAACCTGTTGAAGACCTTGGGATTGAGCTTGTCCTCATTTCTGGGTGCTTCTTTTAGCATGTTTAGCTTGCTTAGATGGGATTGGTTGTGGTAAAGCTAGTGGTTGTTCTCCTTTTTGTACCCAAATCTGCTTCATGCCTGGAGCTTCTTTCTTCGTGAATTCCGTCTGTCGAGTTGATATAGCAGATGTCATTTTTGCTTGCCTCCTTGGTTGGGTTACACTTGCATTAGTATGTGAAGAAGAAGAGAGGTGTGTTGGCCTTTGAGCTTTGGCTTTCATGATTGAGTCCTTGTGCGTCATAGGGTCGGTGACACACACGAAATTTTCTTTACGAAGATTAGTTTCAGGAGAACTAAGAGAATGTGTGACCTTTGGATTTGTGAGCATGCACTTGTCTAATTCTAATGTAATGCATTGTTCATGTACCCAAACTTGAAGAAGTTGACTTCTTAGGTTCAAGTTGACTGCATGGTCATAGATCCAATCTTGACCTAGGACAAGTGGCTCTGTAAGGTCCGCATCATGACACACTAGCATTTTGACTTTTATTGGAACATCTTGAAGGTAGATGGGAAGTTCCACCTCACCTAAACAAGGGGTTTCCACACCTCCCAATCCTATGAGATAGGCTTCTATGGGCTTGATGTCCAATTGCAGGTCTTGGCAGTATGAAAGTCTAACTGCACTAGTTGCTGCACCTGAGTCAATTAATGCTCTCACAGTCTTTGCATTCTTCCCTTGCCCTACCGCTATGGTCACAAATGGACGTCGATCAATTATTTGAGAAGCAATTAGGTCCGATTTTTGGCACATGTCCATGTGATATTTTGGAGCTTTTGTGTTGATCTCTAGGCCTAACCGTCGTAACTTATTTCTTCTGATGCGCTCTCTCACCTCTGCTTGTGCTTCTTCTCTAACCCTTAACTCCTCTTCTTTTCGCTTCTTAGCAGTGTTGAGTCTCATTAGCATTTCCTCTGTAAGAGGTTCTTGATATAGCTTGACTCGACAACCACTGATATAGTTTGGTAAGACATCGCCTTCTAGTGTGGCCAATTGAACTGCACCGCTAGTGGAAATTCTATTAATGATCATGGGTCCATATCCTCTTTTTTCCAATTTACGGGCATGTTGCTTTAGTGTATAAACCAACACTAGGTCTCCCTCTTTCAAGCCTTTATCCTTGATATGTGCATCAAAGTATGCCTTTTGCCTTTTCTTTGCAGCATAGATGCCTGCCGCTGCTCGTAGCCTTGTCTCACCTAAGCGTTCTAAATCAAAGATCCTTGAGGATAACTCGTGTCCGTTCCAATCATGCTCTTGTGCTACTTTTAAAGTTGGGATTAGGAAATCCAATGGTAGCACAACATTTTGTCCGAAGACCATATGAAATGGGGTGGCATTGAGTACCGTTTTATAAGCAACTCGGTAGGCCCAAACAACATGATGAAGTTGTTTGTCCCAATCAGAGCGTTTGTTATTTACGAGTTTTGTCAATACGTTACATAGGATCTTATTCGTGCTCTCAGCTTGTCCGTTAGCTTGTGGATGATAGGGGGCAGACTTCTTGTGTATCACCAAGAATTCTTGGAGAAGATTTTCAATGACTTCATTCAAGAAGTGTGTGCCTCTATCACTAACTAATTCTATTGGTAATCCATATCTCGTAAACACGTTCTCGAATAAAAACTTCACCATAGTTTGAGCATCGTTCTTTGTTGTGGCTTTGACTTCTACCCACTTTGTGAGGTAGTCCGTGGCTACAATAATGTATTCTGCATGGGAGTTTCTAGCTGGGGGGTTAATAGGACCTACAAAGTCTATGCCCCACTTTGAGAATGCACGTCCTGCCATCATTGGCCTCAGAGGCATCTCATCTTTTCCAATTGGGTACTGGGCACGTTGACATGTGTCACATTTCTTCACATAGGTATGTGCATCCATATGAAGAGTGGGCCACCAAAGTCCTGAGAATAGAATAGACTTGATTACTCTGTCAGGCCCAAAGTGTCCACCTGCCACACTGCTATGTGCAGTTTCTAAGACTCTCAAATAATCTGATTCATGAACGCACAATCTTAAATAGCCATCTTTGCCTCTTCGATATAGGTTATCACCTACTAAGGCATAGTCTTTAGCCTCCTGCTCCATACTTCGTTTTCTTGCTAGACTTGCCTTCTTGGGGGATGTTCCCGATCTCATGAATTCTACCAATGGAGCACTCCAATCAAGAATTAACGACACGTGATAAAGGGTAGCATGCTCCACTGGGGGTCGCTCTTTGCACATTGGACAATTCTTCATCCACTCATGAATTTCTTTATCCATACTAAGCCAATACACTCCTAAACGTTTTAGATTTTGCAGTGTTCGTTGTTTAGAATAGTGATTCCCTAGAAATCCTTCATGGGCTTGTTGCAACCAACTACTATGCTCATCATCCTCGACACAACAAGCTAGAACACCTTCCGTGTCTTGTTTATACATGCTTCCTGCCAATATTTGATAGCTTTGTGACCGCACAATTTCATCCCTGTCCGTCTTCACCTTTTTATTTGCGGGTCCAAAGGTTAGGACTGGTACCAACTTATTTGCCCATTTAGGAACAACTTCTAGATTGAACAGATAAGCATCGGGCAATTCATCAGACACTCCTTGCGGTGGCTCTCTTGAAGTGATGCGAGAAAGGTGATCCGCTCTGAGGTGGGTCTTACCTTGCCTAACAACCACTTCAAAGTCATATTCCATTAGTAAGAGGAACCATCTTACTAAGCGTCCAATATTGCAAGGTTTATTGACCAAGTATAATAAGGCTTGATGATCGGTGAAGAACTTAAACTTGTTGGCCAATAAATAGTGTCTACATTTCTTTACAGCATATACCATGCCTAAGCCTTCTCTTTCAGTTGTGGTGTAGTTTTGTTCAGCAGCATTCAATTGCCTGCTAGCATATGCTATAGGCAAATCTAAATTCCCTTCACCAATTGGTTGTGACAGCACACATCCTATTGCATAATTGGATGCATCCACATGTACGTGGAATGGCTTATTCCAATCAGGAGTCGTCAGTATTGGTGCTATGCACAACCGTCTCTTCAGTTCATTGAAGGACTTCTCGCATTCATCGTTCCACTCAAAATTTGTCAACAAGGCATAAAGAGGTTTAGCTACGATTGCATACATGTGAATAAACCTACGGTAATATCCACAGTGGCCCATAAAGGCTTGTACCTCTTTAACATTCCTTGGCCTCGGCAACTCCGCTATGGCTTTTACCTTGTCCTCATCTATTGATATTCCGTTTTTAGAGACAATGTGACCTAAGATTTTACCTTGACGTACCATGAACACGCACTTCTCGAGGTTCAGACACACTCGATATTCTCTACACTTGTTGAAGATTTGTCTGAGCTCAAGGATGTGGTATCTTCGCTCTTGGGAATGAGCACATAAATCATCCACATATAATTCTAAGCTCTTTCGCAAGAACTCTTTGAAGACATGACACATGAGCCGTTGAAAGGTTGCAGGTGCATTGGTGAGCCCAAATGGCATCACCCGAAATGCAAAGATCCCCCATTCTGTGGCAAAAGCCGTTTTGTGTTGATCTTCTGGGGCAATGGCTACTTGGTTGTATCCTGAAAATCCATCAAGGAAGCTATAAACTTCCTTGCCTGCAACACGCTCCAATAAATGTTCAGTGATTGGAAGTGGATAACTATCTCTGATTGTAGCAGCATTAACTTTTCTAAGGTTAATACACACTCGCAATTTTCGATTCTTTTTGGGCACCACTACAATGGGGGACACCCATTCAGTATGCTCAATCTCATAGATGAATCCAGCTTCAATCAATCTATCAATTTCTTCTTTTATTTTGGCTGCATAAGTGTCATTATATGTGTAGGGCTTATGTTTGGTGGGCTTGGCATCTGCTATCATGGGAATCGTATGAGAACAAATTTTCGGATCTACTCCCTTCAAGTCTTTATAGTGCCATGCAAACACGTCCCTATATTCCCTTAACAAGGCTACCAACTCTGCTTCCTCTTCTTTACTTAGTTCATCTCCTATGTATGTACATCTCTCTTCATTCTCTTCGATCCTTTGAATTTACCGTTTTGATGCTTGTGAGAGGTTCTTCTTCTCTTTGGGTAAATACTCCTATGTCTTCTAGATAGTGCTCCTCTGAAATAAAGCAGCTATCCATCACAATGGACTCTAGATCATCATCGTTCTCTTCTTCTCTTATGAATTCACTAGGGTCACATTCTTCTAGCAAGGGCTGACACATGAACACTGAAATATCATATCCCTCCTCATCACAATGAGGTGTCCATTGTTCTTCATTGACAGCAATGTCCATGGTGGCTAGGATTTCTGCCCAACCATGAGGCTCAAATTTCTCATCTGGAAATATCACCGGCGTATAGGCTGGGTCTCTAACTGGTCTATCTCCTTGAGAAGTTCCTTTTTCTCTAGCCTTTAAGCGTTTTTCCTCTTCCTTTGCAACCTTGCACATCCACAAATGAGTATCCTCATGCATCCAAGATGTATCAGATGAACTTTTAGAATGCAAAGAGACTGAATCTTCTTGCTCCTTGTGGATAGGATTCCACTGTAGGGGTGGAACATCTCTGAAGGTGTAATCCTTCAAATTTACCTTGGTCGTGACCCCTAAGCGTTGCAAGTATAAGGAGTTGGTTCCCCAATCCTGTACCACTTGCAGTTGTCGTAGGAAGGGCCTTCCTAGGATCATCTCGTAGATGTTATTTTTCTCAAAGTTACATATAGCAAATGTGTGTTCAAACTCTACACCACAAGTGGTTAGAGTTATCCCTTCGAGCAATCCTAGAGGTCTTTCCACATGGCCATCAGCCATCTGAAGCTTCATTCTAGTTGGTTTTAATGTGGGCTTGCCCCATCGCTTCCACAGGGAGGTGGTTGCAATAGCAGCACCATCACCTGAATCTATGATTGCTTTGGTTGTGTAACCTTGGTAGGTGATTGGAAGATAAGTATTACCTTCGTCACCCTCACACATGTCCCCTATTTTATCAAGAGGTATCTCTGGAACTTTCTCTTTAGAGCCTACTTTTGGCATTTTGGAATCAAGTTCGGGAACTTGATCCTTCACATGATTCCATAGCTCAGGTTTTGCTTTGAGCAGCTCCTCTACCGTGAGATGACACTGAACTTTAGTGTTCTTCATGACGTCAGTGTTTCTTGGAATCACCGAGTCTTCATTTCTTACCACTATTGTGGGAGCTCTAATCTGGACAGATTCAGTTTCCCATGGGTCTGTGAATTGTGGCAACTCTTGTAAACAATTAGATTCAAAATCTAACCGTTCATCTTCTTGTTGCTCTGTTTCTTCTCCATAAATAGATGGAATGTCTTGTGGAAACTGATCATGAAGGTCATCAATCTCAAGGATAGGAGGAGGATTATCCTTCTCCTCGGCCCATTTCTCTTCTTGTATTTCCCGCAAGAACGTTTGAGAGTGTTGTTGAATTGAAAGAGGCTCTCCCTCATCTATGGAGTCAGGAACATAGACTTTCTTTGGTGATGAGCTTTCTCTTTCAATAGTTAGTTGAGCCTGTGGAGGTAACGAAACTTGTGGCTTGTTTACCAACTGCTCTAATCTATCTAGTAAGCCCTGGAAGTGCAAACCCGGTGTACTAGCATTCGTCTGATTGAATGATTGATTGGCCTCGAACATAGCTTGAGGTAGTTCCACCATTTTAATGCACATTTTTGTCCGTTCAATCTCTAAATCTGCTCTAGGGTAGCTCTTATCTAGGTTTGCAGGTGTTGGCCCTTCTTGAAGTCGAGCCTGGTATGCTTTGAACATCATGTCCAAGTGTTCTGGGGTTGGATCTGCAAGAACAGACCCCGGTTGTGGTGGTTCATTTATCGTGGTTGGTGAGTGGGGATGAGGTGATGTGGATGGAGTTTGGACTTGTGAGGGGCTTTGAGAGGCAATATCTTCTATTTTTGTTTTTGCATCTTTCAGGCTTTCTTCTAGTTTGGATAACTTTTTGGTCCACTTACGATTGGCCTTCTCTCTAGTATCCTTCCATGTTCTTGTTCTTCTCTTACTAGGCTCTCCTGATTCACTTGGCTCTGATTGCTCAGCTGGTTTATTTTGCTGTAAGGCTTGTGCCCTAGTAACTGCGTGTATAGGAGCCACATTATCACTACTGGAACTTGAATCCCTTGCTAGGCCGACAACATTAATGGGTGTAACCTTTGCTACACTAGCGGGATGTCTGGGACAATCTCTCAAAAGCTGTTCTTTGCCGCACTCTAGACAGACAACTTGTATCGTGATGCTCTGCCCTTGTGTCGGAGCTAGTGTGTGGGCTGGTTTTTGTCTTGGCATAGATTGAGGTTGGCTATTTCCTTCATGTTCATATGGTCTAGTTGCTCCTCGTGATTGTGGACATGCGCTATACCTAGGAACTTCTCTTCCTTGTTCTGTAGGAGGGTACCCGTATGGTCTATAGTGGGGTGGTACAAATGGTCGTGGCTGTCTATTCATTAGATAGTTTTCATTGCTGTAGTTGGGGTACTTTGGCTCACTATAAGAGTACATGTTAGGCGCTTGAGTTGGTCGTCTATCGTACGGGTAAGGTTGTGATAATCCTAATGCTTCTTGGTTGCAGACATGAGATGGATGATCCCCAGCGCAAAGTGTGCAACTTCCTAACATTGGCATTCTCAAGGGGAAGTTCTGGTAGTTCCTTTGTCCTTGTACTCCTAATTTCTTGGCCACCAACTCTGTCACTTCCTCCACATAACTCAAACTAGAAGTTTCCTTGCTCCTTATCTCCTCTGATTTGATAGGATCCTGTATGATTTTGAGATCCTCAACTAAGTTGTCTTCCAAATCTATGCACTCCTGAAGACACTGACTTAGGGTTTGCAGTCGTTTTACGTATACTAAGACTCTCAATGTTCCATTGGTTAGACCTTCTAAAAATAGGGATATCATTTTTTGCTGAGAAGGTCTCTCTGTCACAGGGCATCGGGTTACGTATTGCTTAAACCTTCGTGCTGCATTTTTTACTGTCTCATTGGGAGCTTGTTTGAAACTATGTAGTAAGGATGACGAATTGTGCTTGATCCCGCGCTTCGTGAATTCCCAAATAAGTTCTTGGAAGAATTGTTCAATATGTTCAAAGCAATTTGGATGAGATTGAAACCAAGTTAAGGCTATTCCCGTAAGTGTTAGCCCAAAGGATTCATATTGCATGAAAAAGTCATCCACTTGCTCCGCTCGCAACACCTGCTTGAATTCTGCAATGTGGTCATAGGGTTCTCCTGTGCCATCGTAACGATTTCTCATACATTTGGCCAATTGGATTGGTCTCAGTCTTCTGTCGGGTTCTGGGGATCGAGTTATGATGGGGACACCTTGGGGCGGTTCTGTCCTAAAGGTAGGTCTATTCATATTTCCCATCCTCTGACTAGAGTGGCCGTGGGGGTTGATTCTTGGCATGTTGAATTGTTCATGTAGTCTATCGGGTATGCTACCTTGGCTCATTTGTCCTAACGTCACATTTTTTGTTCTTTGTTGGGTTTCGAATGGGTTTTGCGAGGTAGTTTCCCGATCTCGAGCTAACTCTCCTCTTTCATTAATCTGATTAGGACTTTCAGTTACTACATATATCTGGCCCATCTTGTCCATGTAGACTCCGTCTTCGTACTTGACAGCTGGTCTTGGAACTATTTCTAATTCTGTGGTGTTTATCATTCTTGCTACTGTCCTCTGTAGACCATCAAGGTAGATGGGTATTCCTTGCAAGTTAGTGGATATATATTGAAGAGACATTCGATATTCGCCTTCCACTCTAGACATCAAACCTTCCCTAGGTACGGAACTATGCATGTCTTCAGAAACCAAGAGCCTCTCCCAGTTAAGTGACATTTTTGACTCACTTGTCTATAAACTCAGCACGTAGAGTTAACCCCTGAGTTGTGAGTCCCTGACTTGATTGTGTGGTTGATCTTAGTTTCAAGTGATATGGTACTTTATCTATCTCTTCCTAGGTATCATCTTGAGCTTAGGTTCATAAGCCTTGTCTACAAGTCCACAATTGTCCTTTGAATTACTCAAAATCTTGTGGAACCCCTTGCTTCCTAGTCCAACCTGAGGGTCAACTTAAAAATACCCTATCTAATAATCCTGGTACTCCTCACGAGCTTTCCAACAAACCCAAGATCACTCCGAACGGATTTCGTATGAGAAAGTTATGCCAGTTCAGGGTTTTGGGGGTCAAAACAGGGAAACAGGGCCTCTCAGGAAATGCTTCAAATCAGGCGATACACGATACTTATCAAGTATCGCGATACTTGGAAGAAGACGATACACGATATTTGTAGGACACGATACTTGATCTTTGTCCAAAACGATACACGATCTTTCAACCTGAAACGATACGCGATCTCTGACCCAAACGATCTCTGGTCTGAAACGATCTCTGGCCGAAACGATCTCTGGCCGAAACGATCTTTGGCCGAAAACGATACACGATCTTTCAACCTGAAACGATACGCGATCTCTGACCCAAGCGATCTCTGGCCGAAACGATCTCTGGTCTGAAACGATCTCTGGCCAAAACGATCTCTAGTCTGAAACGATCTCTGGCCAGGTATCGCGATCGGTATGAAACGATACACGATCGGAGGGAAATATCGTGATACTCAACCACAGGAGATTCACGATACTTGCCAAGTATCGTGATACTCGACCGTGGGAGTAAACGATACTTGGATTTTTTGGAGTCCAAATTCAAAAATTTTTGCAAATATGAGTACCTTGTGTCCTCCTTGTCACTCCTATATGTCTGTAGATGCAAAATCTTCCTTCAAACCCACGATATTGCACTCACGATACTTGGCACAGGTTTCGTCATGTCCGGGGCTGTTCACTCAGATTTTCAGCTATTTTGGTGCTACTTCTTCAGCGCCTCTATTCTGCACCCTCTCTAAGCTTCTTGCTCACAACCACAAGTAAAAACAAAGTGAATGTACTCTAGAAAATGGAAAAAACTGAGAAAATGAAGGTGGGTGGAGATGGTGATGATGATGAAGATGAAGAAGAAGGAAAATTCTAAAACTGAACTGAAAATGATGATTTTTTTTTTTTTTTTTTTTTTTTTAAACCTTCCAACGTCGCTACTCTACGTCTTACCATCACACGCTCGTCCTCCAAGCTCTCTCCTTGGCAACGGCGCCAAAATTGGTGTCACTCTAGCACAATGGTGTGTACCAACGTGAGGAGATACACCTCATAAATTTCAATCCGTGGAGACGTGAGGACCGGTATGAAGACCAAGAGCAAGTGAAGTGCACAAGTGCGTGAGTGAAAGCACACAAGCATGCACACACATACACACACACGCGCACAAGGTAAGAGCAAAGAGTGGAACAATGGAAAGCTTCGATTACCAAATGAACTCTATTACAAAGCTGAAATCTACCACAATCTGCCCCAAAAATGAGCTCTCCAGCCCTTTTTATAGTTTTTGAGTGGTTTTGGCCCTGTCCAGACCTAGTGTCCGGCCTAGTTAAAAACTAGGTTCTAGGGCTTATTTGGGGGCTCAAACGGAATCTAAAAATTATGAAAATTGGTAGTATGATACATCTAATACTCCTCAAGCTCAAGGACTCCTTGGCTTGAACAAAATGGAGCTGTAAAAATAGAAAATGGTATTTACAATGATATTTAGTGATAAAAATCACTATTTTTATAGGGATTTCTTATGAAAATTTGACATGTGAATCTTGGAGCTCCCTACTTGCTCCTTCTTCTCGTGTGTTCACTTCCTTGATGCGCTTCCATGCTTTGTCCTTGATCTTGAGCTGCAACAGGATGGTACATCTCTGAAGGTATAATCCTTTAGATTGACCTTCGTTGTGACCCCTAAGTGTTGCAGGTACAAGGAGTTGGTGCTCCAATCCTGTACTATCTGCAGTTGTCATAGGAAGGGCCTTCCTAGGATCATCTCATATACATTATTTTTGCCAAAGTCACATATGGCAAAGGTGTGCTCAAACTCTACACCACAAGTGGTTAGAGTTATCCCTTCAAGCAATCCTAGAGGTCTTTCAATATGGCCATCAGCCATTTGAAGCTTCATTCTAGTTGGTCCAGATGAGCATCAAACTTTAGAAGTCCCTAGAGATAGCATCTTAGTTAGAGAAGCCAGATGGCAGCTTAAGGATCTTAAGCCGCCAAGATATCATGGCTCAACTAGCGCTAGGACTGCTGACGCGGTTGAGTAGTGGCTCCGCAAGTGGGAACAGTGCTTCCGCCTGTGTCACAGCACTGATCATAGGCACAAGATTCAACAGGCCACTTATAAACTTATGGACGTTGCACATAGGTGGTGGCGAAAGATAGAGCAGGATAAGAAGGAGCCATGACATGGGATCAATTTAAAATCTTATTTTATAACAATTTTGTACCACCTGATGAAAGGTCTAGAGCACTAGACACCAGGTTCTTCATCAATCAGAAGAATCAATCAATTAAGGAATATGCAGATAGGTATAGAGAGGTACTTCTTAAAGTAGCTGATACCATTTCATAATTTCTTCAAGTCCACAAGTTTGTTTTGGGACTCAGAGAAACTATCCAACCTTTAGTGAGAAAGGAACGGTGTTAGTCTTTGGCACAGGCCACAGGGATGGCCTTGGTTTATGAGGACGGTCACAGGAGCATAGGTTCCTAGGGCCAGAGATCCCCATGGACTAGGATTAGCTGACCTTTCCATACTTCGATTCCTGGTTCGATCAGTGCACAACCTTCTAGGGAGACTAATCAGGTGCACATGATCCAGACAGTCTCAAGAGGAAAGAGAAAAGTGTCTGCTCTGGCTGAGAGGGCATATAACCAATCTATTCTTACCCCTCAGCAGAAAGAGAAGGCAATGAAAGAGGGTTTGTGCTATGGTTGCTTAGGGTAGCACTTGTATAAGGATTTTCCTAAAAAGAAAAAGGTAGCAGCCACCATAGTCATAAATCCGACTCAGGAAGGGGGTGGGAGTGAGGATGAGTTTGGGGATTCCCCATCTCCACTATCATCTCCCATAGTAGCTATGACGGTCACTAAAAAGGTTCTGACTGTGCCAGATGCTGTGCTTTCGACAATGGCACAGAAAGGATACCAGTTCCCAGATACTGAGCTTATTGTCATGAGAGAATTTGTGGCAAGACAGCCTGTTAAGGTACTCTTTGACACATGTTTGACTCATAATGTTATTAGTTCCCGATTAGTCAAGAGATTACGCTTAGACACGGTACAGTCAGATTATACTTATATCGTAGAGCTAGTTGACGGGAAGGGAACTGAGACTTGGGATAGACGAGTAGTTGATCTACCTATTCAAATCCAATCCTATGAGGACAAATTGGACTTTGAGATAGCGAGATTAGCTCGATTCGACTTAGTTCTTAGTATGAAGTGGCATGCGAGGAAGAAACCAGCCATTGATTTTGCTTCGCATGTGTATCAGTTTGAGCATGAGGGAAGGAGATTACTGATCCGTGGAGAACCAAACCTCCAAGAGACGCGATTGATGGCTGCTACCAAGTTGCTCAAAATTGATTGTAAGTATATCTATTTTCTTTATTTCATGTATTTGTCATATGTTGAGATGGATTCATGCAGTCATGGAGACTCAAGTTGGAATGCTCCAACACTTTCAGCCAAAGTGAGAGCAAAATTCCAAGAGTTGTTTTTAAAGAAATTACCAACAGGTTTGCCTCCTTGCAAGAATATAGAGCATAGAATCGAATTGGTACCAGGAGCGAGTCCAACCGCTCGGCCACCATTTCGAATGAGTTTGCAGGAGGAAAATGAAGTCCGCAAGGTCTTGGACGAGTATCTTCAAAAAGGGTTTATTAGACCCAGCTATTCACCCTTTGCCGCACCAGTTCTTCTTGTGAAGAAGAAGGATGGATCTTATAGGATGTGTGTCGATTATCGAGCACTCAATAAGATCACTATTAAACATAGATATCCCATGCCCCGGATTGATGATCTTTTGGATGCTCTATGTGGAGCCATTGTATTTAGTAAGATAGATTTAAAGAGTGGCTATCATCAGATTAGAGTGAAAGATCATGACGTACATAAGAAAGCTTTCAGGACCCATTTTGGTCATTATGAGTATTTGGTCATGCCCTTTGGTTTGACAAATGCTCCAGCCACATTTATGATGTTAATGAATGATATCTTACGACCTTTCATAGGAAAGTGTGTTGTTGATTTTGTGGATGATTTGCTAGTGTATAGTGGAACTGTGCATGAGCATGAAAATCATTTAAGATTTGTGTTGAATATTTTAAAAGAAAATCGGCTGTATGTAAATCCAGAGAAGACATAGTTGTTTCTTCCGAGGATAGAGTATCTAGGGCATCTGATTTCAGCCGATGGGGTTCAAATGGATCCCAAGAAGGTATCAGTCATTTTCGCATGGCCTACTCCTCAGGATGAGGGGCAGTTACGCTCATTCTTAGGACTTTCCGATTTCTATCGGAAATTCATCTCTTCATATTCGTCGATAGCAGCACCTATGATGAACTTGCTTCAAGGCAAAATTCCATTTGCATGGAAGCAAGAGCAGCAAAAGAGTTTTGATACTCTGAAACAAGCTATTTCAGAGGCTCCTATACTCAAAGTGGTGGATCCTCATAAACCATTTGAGTTAGAAACGGATGCTAGCGACATAGCCATAGGCGTAGTCTTGAGTCAAGATGGCAGGCCAATAGCTTTTGAAAGTAAGAAGATAAGTAGTGCACAACGCAATTGGCCGGTGCATGAACAAGAGTTGTATGCGGTGGTGCATGCACTTAAAGTTTGGAGACACTATCTTTATGGTGCGGACTTTAAGGTATTCACAGATCATCATACACTCAAGTATTTTTGTAGTCAGCCAGATCTTCGAGGCCGACAGGCTTGTTGGGCTAAGCTCATGCAAGAATTTCACATGGAAATCTTGTATAGAAGAGGCAAATAAAATATAGTAGCTTATGCATTATCTTGTATAATGTATCAAATGAGCTTTACAATTTTAGAAAGCTCATTGCTTCAAGAAATTAAGGAAGCACAGGTGGAAGATCCACCTTTGTTAGAGATAGTTAGAGTCATTAGTGATGACTCTATTTTAGGAGACGGGACAATTCCAACTGTTTCTTCTTCTACTAAAGCAAACAAGTCCATTCCGTATTCTAATTTCTCACAGGAGAATGGAATAGTGAAGCGGAAATGAAAGGTTTGTGTGCCAGATTCCTGGGATTTACCAAAGAAAGTCAGGCATGATAACCATGATGTTCCCTGCACAGGACATCCTGGTGTTGACAAGACAATACAACTTGTTAGAAGAACATTTTGGTGGCCTGGATTAGCCAGAGATATCCATACTTATGTTCAAAAATGCTTTATTTGCCAAGTCAACAAAGCAGAAAGGGTAAAGACACCAGTCTTTTACATCCTTTACAAGTTCCAGATCATAATTGGGATAGTATATCCATGGACTTCATAGTGGGGTTACCCTGGACCCAAAGGAAGCGGGATACAATCCTAGTTGTGGTAGATAGACTGAGCAAGATGGCTCATTTCATACCCACACAAGAGACGATAGAAGCTCCATAGGGAGCGGAGTTGTTCATCCATCATGTCTTCAGATTGCATGGGTTACCGACATCCATAGTCTCAGATAGGGATGTCAAATTTACAGGATATTTCTAGACGTTTGTATTTGAAAAACTGAAAGTGTCACTAAAAATGAGTAGTGGTGATCATCCACAAATAGATGGTCAGACCGAGAGGGTCAACCAAATTCTAGAGGATATGTTGCGGGAATATGTGTCTAAGAGATAGACAGATTGGGATAGTTATTTGCCACTAGTAGAGTTTGCTTATAACAATAGGCCTCACAAGGTGATTGGGATGTCTCCTTTTGAGATGAACTATGGCATGAATCCCACTGGTCCCAGTACCATAGGAATGCCTAAGAAATGTCCTAGTGCTTCCGAGTTCTTAGCGAATCTCCAAGCAAACCTTGAAATAGCTAAAGCCAAGATGCAACAAGCAGTTGATAGAGCAAAAGAGTATGCTGATAGGAAAAGATCTCCTAGATCCTTTGAGGAAGGAGACCGAGTCTTCCTTCAGGTACCAGCTAGATCTACTTCATTGTCCATAGGGAAGTGTAATAAGCTATCACCAAGGTATTGTGGACCTTGAAAGATAGTAAAGAAGTTGAGTGATGTTGCATACCGATTAGAGCTTCCTCCAGATTACAGAGTCCATCTAGTGTTTCATGTCAGTAAACTAAGAAAGTATATATCTAGGGAGGATAATCTAATAGAGGGTATTGTTTCTTTGCAGGAAACCGATAGAGCAGATCATTCTCCAGATAGAATACTAGATAGGAGACAGAAACGGTTAAGGAATCGTGTCATCCAAGAGTATCTGGTAGCTTGGAGAGGATTACCACTTACTGACTCCACTTGGGAATCAGCAGCTCTGATTTGCAAGTACTTTCCCTCACTGATCATTGAGGACAAAGGGGGAGAGAGTGTCAGACATTTGTCTACAGAGACCATTCCATGTGTGTGTGGGACGAGGGCTAGTTAGCCAAGGTCCTAAGCTCGGGGGTATATCCTAAGGTATTTGATGGTTAGTGGGGATGAGTGTTGCATGTTGGCCACATGGCGACGCTAGATCATTCCAGATCACTCCTATTTTAGATACAAGAGGATATATAAATGGATGGGAGGAGAGTGGCACACACATCATTTGCATGTCTTCTTTTGAGGAGAGCCTCACATCCAGCACCTGAATCTATGATCGCTTTGGTTGTGTAACCTTGATAGGTGATTGGAAGATAATTATTACCTTCTTCACCTTCACTCATATCTCCTATTTTGTCTAGAGGTATCTCTGGAACTTTCTGTTTAGAGCCTGCTTTTTGCATATTGGAATCAAGTTTTGGGACTTTGATTTGCCACATGATTCCATAGCTCTGGTTTTACTTTTAGCAGCTCTTCTACGGTGAGATGACACTGAACCTTAGTGTTCTTCACAACATTAGTGATCCTTGGGGCCACTGAGTCTTCATGTCTTACCAAGATTGGGTGAGGTCTAATCTGAAGAGATTCAGATTCCCATGGGCTCGTGAATTGTGGCAACTCTTGTAAAGAATTAGATTTAAAATCTAATCGTTCATCTTCTTGTTGCTCTATTTGGTCTCCATAAATAGATGGAATGTCTTGGGGAAATTGATCATGAAGATCATCAATTTCAAGAATAGGAGGGGGATTATCCTTCTCTTGGCCCATTTCTCTTCTTGTATTGGCCGCAAGAACTCTTGAGAGTACTGTTGAATTGAAAGAGGTGCTTCACCATCTAGGGAATCAGGAACATAAGATTTTGTCGGTGGTGAGATCTTTCAATGACTGGTTGAGCCAGGAACTTGTGGTTTGTTTACCAGCTGCTCTAATCTTTCTAGTAAGCCCTAGAAGTGCAAATCCGATTTGATAGAGTTTGTATGATTGAACATTTGATTGGTCTCAAGCATAGCCTGAGCTAATTCTACCATTTTCATGCACATTTTTGTCCGTTCAATCTCTAAATCTGCTCTAGGATAACTCTTGTCTAGGTTTCCAACTGTTGGCCCTTCTTGAAGTTGAGCCTGGTAGGCCTTGAACATCATGTCCAAGCCTTCTGGGGTTGGATCTGCAAGAACAGACCCTGGTTGTGGTCTATTTACAATGGCTGGTGGGGTGGGATGAGGTGGTGTGGATGGAGTTTCGACATGCGAGGGACTTTGAGATGCAATGCCTTCTATATTTGTTTTCGCTTCTTTTAGGCTTTCTTCTAGTTTTGTTAACTTTTTATTCCACTAGCGATTGGCCTTCTCCCTGGTATCTTTCCATGTTCTTGTTTTCCTCTTACTAGGCTCTCCTGATTCACTTAACTTTGATTGTTCAGCTGGCTTATCTTATTTTAAGGCTTGTGCCCTGGTAACTACCTGTATAGGAGCCACATGATTGCTACTTGAACTTGAATCGACCACTAAGCCTACCACATTAATGGGTGTAACCTTGGGTGCACTAGAGGGGTTTCTTAGAAAATCTCTGGGGAGATAGTCTTTGCCACATTCAAGACAAAAAGCTTGTATTGTGATGGCTTGTCCTTGACCCGGAGATGGTTGGTGGGGACAATCACGAATGAAATGGTCACCCTGACATCTAAAACATGGTCCTCCAGGGGCTTGTGGTCTCATTTGTCTCAATTGGGGCCTAGGGTTAGGATCTATATACATGACATTCGAGTATTTAGGCTCCCAATTTTGTTCCATAGGTGGTGCCTCATATTGATACGAGTAAATCTCACTATGCTCATGCGACTCTGTGTAATAATCATGTGGACTACCTTCATGGGAGTGGTCTGAACTAGGAGCATGAGAGTCATTTTTTGAGACCAATGGAGTTAGTGGCACCAATGCTCTATTAAGTTTCTCTTCTGCCACTGCATACTTAACTAGAATCACATTGGTAGGAGCTGGTGGTTGGTTTCTTAGGACTAGTTGTGGCCTATATGTTGCCCGATATTGTTGTTGTGGTCGATAATACGGCTGTTGGTATTGGTTCTGATACCTACCCTATTGGTAAGGTTGCTGATAAGTTTGTCTAACATCTTGCCTATTGTAGGGACAATCTTGAGCCGTATGGTTTGTGTATTTCCTTTCAATAGTGTAGTATGGGGCATTCCTTTCTCTTATTTTCGGGTTTTGCATTGAACATACGTTAGCCATGTGGTCGCCTCCGCAAGTATAACATCAATTAAATGAGGTGATCCTTGGTGTTTTTCTATTTTGAACTCCTAGCTTCTTGGCAACGTGCTCAGTTATCTCATCTATCTCCATGGAGGTTCTAGATGCATGACTAGTAGAACTGTCAATATCCTTATAGAGTTTGGAAAATCCTAACTCCTCACCCAAGTTATCTTCTATGTCAATGCACATCCGCACACACTCTTCTATGGATCTAGGCTCCTTCAAGTACACATATGATCTCAACTTTGTGCTTAGTAAGCCATAGTCGAAATGTTTCTTGGGGTGTCTCCTTGAAGCTTTGGATCAAGGATGATGTGTTATGCTTCATACCACTCTTGGAAAATTCTACAATGAATTCATCTAGCAGTTGACCTATATCTCGATAGTTGCAACTGTTTAGTGGTTGAAACCAAGCTAAGGCAGTGCCCTTGAGAGTCAAACTAAATGCCTCAAACTGGGTGAACAAATCCTCAACTTGTACAGCTCTTAACACTTGTTTGAACTCGGCCACATGATCATAAGGATCTCCTGACCCATCAAAGTAATTTTTCATTGTCTTGACCACTTGAGAGGGTCGAAGGGTTCTTGGGTGCTCTCGGGGTCTAGGCAATGGAAAATCATGATCATCTCTTTGATGCCTATGTGCTTGATGTCTTTCTCTTTCAGGTCTTTCATCTTCCCGTCTTGATCTGTCTCTACCCACATTGTGTGTAAAGCGTACCTTAGGTCTCTCTCTAGTTCTTTCCCTCTGAGCTTCATGAGCCTGGGATGATCCTACTCCTGGGAGGCCATGGGAAAGATTCGATCTTGGTGGAGGAAAAATCAATTCACTCTTCCAAGTATATGCATGTCTGTCATGTTCTGTTACCAAGAGCATTCTCTCTGACGTGTTATCCAGGTAGAAAACTTTGCCTGGTGTCTCCGGATCCTTGAACTTGTAGATGATGACTATGCCAAATCGGCTAGGTTGATCTGGCTTGAATCTCCAAAAGGGTTCCTCTGTTTCTCTATTTAAGAATAGTTCTATGCTTTTGTTGTCTTGAGGGATCCAGTCTGGAGTGATCATTCTGGTCAAAACTGACTTACCTCTAGGAGTCTTGGGTTCTCGTTCTACATCTCCTTGCTCTAGGTCTCCTATCTCGTTCTCAAAAATGATATTTTCCAAACTCATTTGTCTTGTCTAGTAAGTTAGTAACCACATAGATAGTTCCTTTCTTATCAATGTATGACCCCTCTTCGAACTTGACCACTGGGTATTCAAGTCCAAAGGGTTGATTTAGATTTTTGAGTTGTACAACTAATCATCTTAGACCATCCTCATAGATGCGAGCACCTAATCGGTTGGTCCTGATATACTCCAATTGTGTCTTATAGGGACCTTTTGGTGTTTGTAAATAGACAGTTCCAGAGCCACCTGCAGGTTTCCCCATGCTAAAAGACATTTCTGAGTCACTTGTGTTTGAATTTAGTACGTAAGGATAACCACTTAGTTGTTGTGCCCAAGACTTAGCTGTATGGTTGACACTTTCCTCAGAAGATCTAATGCTTTGTCTATCCTTGCCTAGGTGTCTACCAGATCTCAGGTTCATAAGCTTTGCCTTTTGGTTCCAAAATTCCCCTTTATATTGCTCAAAATCCTTTGGAGTCCCCTTGGTTTCCTAATCCCTACTGAGGGTCAACTTCAAATTAGTCTATATGAAAATCAACACATTATTTTTGCAAAAAACAATTGCGGCCATGTGGGATTCAAAACGAGCTTTCCAACGAGCTATAGAGCTCAAAAAACGGACTTTTGATGAGAAAGTTATGTCAAATCAGACTCCTGGGGGTCAAAACACGCAAACAGGATCTTTTGGAGAAATCACGATTTTGTGTGAAAATCGCGATTTTGGGGGTTTGAAAATCGCGGTTTTGAGGGACCATGAAAATCGCGATTTTGAGGGATCATGAAAATCGCGATTTTGAGGGATCATGAAAATCGCGATTTTGAGGGATCATGAAAATCGCAATGCTGAGCAATCCCAAAAATCATGATTTTGTCAAATCATGAAAATCACGATGCTAAGCACCTATGAAAATTGCAATTATGGAGACTGAGACAATCGTGATGTTATGAGACAATCACGATGCTGAGTCGAGCTTGAAAATCGTGTTTTTTGAGATCTCCTAAAAATCGTGAACATCCCAATTTTGTAGCTTAGTGAGATCGTGTTCTGAAAATTGCGATTTTGGAACCAACTGAGAATCGTGAAAAACACAATTTTGAATGAGAATCGTGAAAATGCGATTTTAAGAATGATAAAAAAATCGCGATTTTGTAGCTTAGTGAAAATCGTGTTCTGAAAATCACAATTTTGGAACCAACTGAGAATCGTGAAAAACGCGATTTTGAGTGAGAATCGTGAAAAACGTGATTTTGAATGAAAATAGTGAAAAACGCGATTTTGAATGAAAATTGTGAAAATCGTGTTTTTGCTCAAAATCGTGTTTTTTGCTCAGAATCGTGTTTTTTGCTCAGAATCATGTTTTTTGCTCAGAATCGTGTTTTTTGCTCAGAATCGTGTTTTTTTAGAATCGCCAAAAAATCACGCTTCTGAGGGTGTCCAGAGAATCGTGTTTTTGAAGAACTTAGAGAATCGTGATTTTGAGCACAATCAGAGAATCGTGATTTTGAGAACAATCAGAGAATCATGATTTTGAGAACAATTAGAGAATCACGATTCTGAGAATGATCCCAAAATCATGTTCTTTCTAGAAAGCTTTTAGGTGAGGAATAGAAAATCATGATCTTCAATAAATTTGAATTTTCACAGAATCGGGATTTTCATCACAGAATCAGGATTTTCTGAGATTTTTGGTGAGAACTTCGAATTTCAGCGCTGAGGCCTACGCGACGAGCTTAGGGTCATGAAAATCACAAAAACTTGCACACACAAGCACTTTGCCTCTCCCTCTCTCCTTCTTCCACACCCACGAATGAAAAATGAGGTGAAAATGTGGAAAATTGAGTGAAAAATGAAAAAATTATGTGAAGATGAAGATGGAAGAAGATGGAGATGGTGACGATGATGAAGATGAAGAAGAAAAATCAGAAAAAAGATAGAAAATAACTATTTTTTACCTTCCAACATCGCAAATCTACGATCTTACCGTCACAACGCTCGTCCTCGAAGATGTCTCTCTAGCAACAACGCCAAAATTTGGTGTAGCTCAAGCATAAGCACCACCTCCTTTACTTGTCAATTCGCGGGGACGTGAGGACCGGTATGAAGACCATGAGCAAGTGAAGGCACAAGTGCGTGAGTGAAAGCACACAAACATGCACACACATACACACGCACATGCACAAGGCAAGATCAAAGAGAGGAACAATGGAAGGACTTGATTACGCAAAAGTTTTCTTACAAAAGCTCTATTCTCTAACAAGATAACCTCAAAAAATAGCTCTCTAGCTCTTTTTATAGTTTTTTGAGTGGTTTTGGCCTTGTCCAGACCTAGTGTCTGGCCAAGTTAAAAATTAGGTTCCAGGGCTTATTTGAGGGCTCAAACGGACTCTAAAAATTATGAAAATTGGTAGGATGATACTTCTAATACTCCTCAAGCTCAAGGAATCTTCAGCTTGAACAAAATGGAGTTATAGAAATATGAAATGGTATTTACAATGGCTTGTAGTGATGAAAATCACTATTTTTATAGGGATTTCTTATGAAAATTTGACATACACTTCTTGGAGCTCCCTACTTGCTGCTTCTTCTTATGTGTCCACTTCTTTGATGTGCTCCTATGCCTTCTCCTTGACCTTGAGCTTCAACAACATGCTGCTCACTAGTCCTCATGTGGAGCATATTGCTGATTTCAAGGTTGATTTACATGCATCATTTTAGATGTCTGATTTGGGGCATTTGCATCATTATTTGGGCACTCAGTTTATGCACATTGATGGTGGAATGGCTTTGTGTCAAACGAAATGTATTGACACATTATTGTAGCATTTTGGCCTTGAATACTACAAACCTATTGCCACTCCTATGGAGACAGGTTTATGGTTGAGTCGTCATGATGTTGGAGATGCATTTGATGCTATTCTCTATCAGCAAGCTATTGGATGCTTGATTTAGTTATGCATTACTCAGCAAGATATTCAGTTTGTTATCTCACAGATGAGCAGATTTATGCATTTCCTAGGTGTCAAACATTGGCAGGCAATTAAACACATTTTTTGCTACTTAAGTGGCACTTGACTACTTGGATTGTTTTATCCCAAGGGGGATCACTATCGCCAGATTTGCATACTTTTTCTGACAATGATTGGGCTGGTTGCTATGACACTCATATGTCCACTAGTGGTTTTTGCTTCATGCTTGGTAGCTCATGTATATCTTGGTTGAGCAAGAAGCAGGCTACTATGGCCACTTCCAGTTGTGAGCCTGAGTATAGGGCAGTTTTCACAACGACTATTGAGTGTGTGTGGCTCAAATGCCTAATGGTTGATTTGGGTGTTGGTCAGTCTTCTGTCACCACCATCTTCACTAACAATCAGAGCACATTGGCAGTTGCGAGGAACCCTATGTTTCATGCTCTCACTAAGCACATTGAGGTGCATTATCATAATGTCAAGGATAGGTTCTCTACTGGGGAGATCAGCTTGGCATATGTGCCCACGCAGGAGAACATTGCAGACCTTTTTACGAAGGCTCTGCCTAGGGAGAAGTTTGAAGCTTTCCACAAAGCTTTGGGCTTACTTCCTTTTGTGGATTGATTCCACATAGCTTTGCACTTCCTTATACATGAGGTCCAACTCCTTGTTCACTGCATCACTCCCAAGGGGGATTTGTTGATATATTTAGGTAGTGATGTGTGTGAACACTCTAGGATCACCGGGGCACTTTTTTCCCTCTTTAGGAGGTTTTTTCCCTTGGCTTGTATATACGTCTATTGCCCTAATGGGCCACTTATCTTTATACATTCTCGAGTAATACATTCAGTATTGTGTGTTGTGTTCCAAACTTCTTCTTCTTCCTTGTGTTGTTCGTGTGCTTGCGCATACGTCTAACTCCAACAAGGTGGTCTACTTAGACAACACCTTAGAGAGAATTATTGTGGTATAGGAGCATGGTAGGCATGCCTACACTTTGAAGGGTGAATTTGTCTTCCTCAACCAAGATCAAATGTCTCTTTTGGCCACGAAGGAGCTGAAACATCCCAAGCTCATGGAACTCAGAGGGAGAAGAGTAGAGATAGACATGAAGTAAGTTTTGCACTTGGAAGAGAAAGAACTAGATTAGACACATGTAGAATGGATAATGAGAGGCATAGAGACCCAGGAATTCAAAGAGGCATGTATGAGTTTCCCTTTCCAAGGCCTAGAGAACATCCCAGGATCTTTAGGTCTATAGAGTTGGTTAAGTCCATGAAGAACTGCTTTGATGGCACAAGAGAATTGTACAATGACGTACCAAAGTTTAGGCAAGTTTTGAGAGTTGAGAAACTTGAAGACTTGTTCACTCAATACAATGCTTTTTGTCTAACTCTCAAGAACACTGCCTTGACTTGGTTTCAACCACTTCACCATATGCAATTCAAAAACATTGAACAACTATTGGAAGCCTTCATCACTAAATTTTCTAAGAGTGACATCATGCACAAACACCTCATTGCTGATACATAGCTTCAAACAAACAGCTCAGTAAATATTTTCACTTGCACGAAGATGATTTAGACAATACTTAGAGAGATGCCTTGTTCCAGAGCTACCCACACTAGCCAAACAAGTGGCTTTATTCCTAGATGGTTTGACAATTACCAAATTGAGATCTTATGTGTACTTGAAGGAACCTAGATCCATAGAGTAGTGTGTATGCATGTGAATGAGGATAATTTTGGTGTGGAATTAGAGCTTTCAAAAATCTATAAAGATTTGAATAGCTCTACTAGCCTCACCCCCAAACCATCTACATCCATTGAGGATCTGGCCAAGAAGGTAGCTCAAATGTTAGGTGTCTCTAGCAAGCATACACCTAGATTTGTCCAAGTGAAATGATGCTACAATTGTGAAGGAGATCACATGGCTAATGTTTGCCCAATTATGACACAACCTCAAGGGAACCCAAGCAACCAATACTGCACAATAGAAAGAAGATGCACTGACCATTCTGCACAAGATTGCCCATATAACAAGCAAGTGGCTAGGCAACACTACCCTCAGCCATATCAATAACAAGGAAGAAATCCAAACCAATATCCACCACAAAAATACTTTAGGCCTCAACAACCCTACTAGCCATCCTATCAAACTCAATAAAGGACTCAGTTAGTGCTAGCTCAACATCATCCACCTTTAGCCAATGTGATCCCAGTAAAGTTTGCAATTGTTGAAGAAAATTTGATTAGGCGTTGAGTGCTAGCATCACCATTGATTTCAAAAAGTGACCCGAATAATCATAGTTTTGATTTGACTCATATCAATAGTCCGTGGGCTTAGTATATGGAGTCACCAAAGCATAATGAGACTTACCCCTTACAACAACCCTAGTGAACCTACTTGGGAGCCAAACTACTCTAATGTCATGTACACAAATCCTAACTCTAGGCCCCCACTGAGACATACATGACCCCCAACACCCAAAGGACAATGCTACAGATGCCAGGAAGATCACTTCATTTGTGATTGCCCTATACGTGCACCTATTAACCCCAATCAATGATGATTCAAGGTTTTTGTCCAGATTGTGGGAAGGAGCACCTTTTATGGGATTGTCCTAAGAACCCAAACAATGTGCCAAAGATCACTCCTATTAACATCAATGGGTTAGTAGTAGATTCTAATGGAACTGTGACTTCCACTTCCCTAGTGCAAGTAGTCACTAGAGCTCAGGCATTACAACAAAGCCAAGGCTTACGTCAAGAAAAGAGTTTTGAGGTTATTGAGATTGAGAGTCTAGCTAGGAAAAGGACAAGAGCTCCGAAGGATACCGTGAGAGAATGAAAAGGCAATGGTTGAAGAAGATGAACAAATTTGAAGAAAGCTTAAGAGAAACGAAATCCAAGTTAATCAAAATTGCATCTCAGATGCTCTCACAAAATCCACCATCCCCATCCATCCCAAACCTTCCCACAACCTAGAGTAGGATCAATCTTAGCAGGACCCACTCCCAAGGACTTGGACATGATGCTTAAAGCCTATCAAGCCAAAATCCATGAAGGTCCAAATGTAATGGAACTAGATAATTATTACCCTAGAGCTGACCTATAGGTTGAGAGAACCAAGCTATGTGCAAAAATGGTAGAATTGTCACAAACCATGTTTGAGACCAACCATCTGTTCAGCTGCACAACCTCAACCAAAACACAGTTACACTTCGATGGATTATTAGAAAGATTGGAAAAGATGATAGATAACTCGGGAAAGCAAGCTACATCACAAGTGAGTAACATCAGAAGTGAAAGGGTAAGCCTTCCTCTCAAGGATGCTTATGTTCCCAACTTCACCGAGTCATGAATCTCTGCTTTTGTAAATCAATATTCACAAGAATTTCTAAGAGAGATTCAAGAAGAGAAATGGGCTAAAGAAAGTCAAAATCCTCCTCCCATTGAAATTGTGGATGACCTACCTTCTATCTATGGAGAACAGGAAAATGAGCAGTCTAGTGAGCGATTAGACTTTGAATCTAAATCCCTACAAGAATTGCCTCATTTCATAGATCCATGGAAAGCAAAGTCCACATGTATGAGAGGACCCAGAAGAGCTACTTAAAGTGAAGCCAAAATTGCACAAACACTTAGCCAACCAAGTGCCAAAAGTAGTGACAACTCACTCCCAAGTAGGATCACATAAGATAATCCCAAAGATACCTTTGGATAATATAGGAGAGATGAGCAAAGGAGAAGAAGGGAATACATATCTCCCTATCACTTATAATTAGGGTTATACCACAAAGGCGATTTTAGACTCAGACATTGGAGTTGCAATTGCTACCACTTCCTTATGGAAGCGTTGGGGCAAACCAACACTCAAGATATCAAGAATGAAATTATAGTGGCCGATGGTCACATAGAGAGATCCTTAGGATTGCTAGAAGGGATAACTCCCACTACTTGCGGTGTAGAGTTTGAGTATACTTTTGCCATATGTGACTTTAGAAAAAACCAAGCCTATGAGATGATTTTGGGAAGACCATTCATGAGACAATTGTAGGTAGTGCAAGATTGGGGAACCGATTCCTTGTATTTGCAACACTTAGGCATCACTACTAAAGTCAATCTCAAAGACTACTCTCATAGAGATGTGCCCCCTATATAGTATAATCCCATCCATAGAGTCACAAATGACACAAAGTTGATGCATTCCATAGGATCAAGATCCTCATGGATGCATGAAGACACTCACTTATGGATGTGCAAAGTTGTAGTAGAAGAAGAGAAAAGATAAAAAGTTAGAGAGGTAGGTGTGAAGAAAACTTATAGATCATTGAGAGACCCAGCCTATGCACTTGTAGTATTTTCAGACAAAGAGTTTGAACTTCATGGTTGGGTGGAAATCCTAGCCATAATGGATGTAGCTGTCAATGAAGAACAATGGACACCTCGCTGTGATGAAGATGGCTATGACATTTCAATTTTCACTATAGAACCAATCATGTGTGATTCGGTTATAGAATAGTATGAGCCTAGAACGGACAAAGTTGAACAAGCAAGTGACTCAGATTTAGAATGAATTATTATGGATCCTTTTTGTGCATCAAAGTAGGAGTACTTGTATGTAGTAGAAGCTCACACTCAAGGACAAGAAGAGCTTATGAATGATGTGAGGCTAACCACCTAGGTAACCACTAAGAGTGAAGGCAAGAAAAGAAAGAAGAGAGTTATATCAATCATGTTTAGTAGCTGGGCCTAATCTTGAGCAAAATAATAAAAGCTACTCTAGAGGATACCTTGAAAAAGAGCAATTGGATAAGTGTAGAAAGTTGATTGAAGTGGCTCAAGTAGTGCTAGATGAAAAAGCAAGCCCCATCTCAAAAACAAGGATTCCTGATGAACACTTTTAGGAATTTGTAAGAACTAAACAACAAATGGATACGCTAGGGGAAGTGGCTGATAGAAGTTGTGTGAAGATGTAAGATAATGGTGTTAGTTAAATGATACTAGTGGTAGAAGCATCTTGCCACAAGAGCTTTGGGCTAAAGTTCAAGAACCGAGTTGTAGAAAGGACAAAGGAAGAAAACCACCATTTAACAAATTTAATGCCTCTAAGGAGTATCAATTGTCTAAAGGAGAAAATGAGTAGAAGGAAATGAATATAAGTGTGGAGGATGAAGAGGGAATCAACCTCATAACACTTCCCAATTATACTGGAGAATATGAACATAAATTTGAGTATTTTCATGCCCCTACCTTGAAGTATAAGAACTCAAGATCATGAGGAGAAGAAAAAAGAACTATGCAAGAATTGAAGAAGGCCAAGGTAAGATGTACCTTGAATTTGGAAAAACCATTAAGAGTGAAACCCCATCATTGGGAAAAAATGGTTGTTGAGATAGGGAAATTAGATTTGGACGAGGACCTAGAGCATAATAAAGGAGAATTTCCTGCTGTGAAAGTGCCAGTGGATAAAGTGGAAAACTGATGAAGGCTATCTTAGATAGGGAAGCTGGTGTAGGAATTGCCATTATAGAAATACGGGAAAAGTGGAGAAAATTAGCCCTCATACTGACTAGAATGAAGTTGCAATTGGTTGATGATCACGCAAAATGATAGTTAGGACCTTTGGAAGTTGTAACTTTAACAATGTGTGAAGTAAAGTTTGATCACAAATTAGCCATGTGACAATTCGACAAGGTAGCTAACTATGAAATAATCCTACGGAGACCTTTCATGTGAAATCTAAAGGTGTTTCAAGATTGGGTAAGAGACTTGTTGTATATGCAACATGATGAAACAAAACAAAAATCTTATAGAGAAGTTCAACCACTCCAATGGAATCCAATACAAAAAGATGATGTTTCTATCCATAATGCAAGATCTAGTGACCAATCATGGATGCATGAGGACACCCATTTGTAGATATGCAAAGTAAATATAGGGAAGAGAAGAGACTTCAAAGCTCATTGCTAGTTAGCAGAGGTGAGCGGTCAGTAGAAGATCTTGCTTATGTGCCTCAAGTGTTCCTACATGAAGTGTTTCAGCCACACGAGTGGATGGAGATATTGGCCACCCTGGATGTGTGTGTAAATAAACAAGTTATCACAATGATTGAGTGCATGGATGATGAAGGTTATGACTTTATTTTATACAATGTAACTATTTGGGAGTAGTTATTTGACGATAAGAACTCTTATGAAGATTGTGAGAATGATGGAAATATGAGATAGAGGACAAAAGAATATACATTCAAATGCCCAAAAGAGAAGAACAAGGAGTGGCCTATTGTTGATATCTTTCGGTAATGATGTGTGTAAACACATTTAGGACTGTTGAGGTACTTTTTTCCCTCTTTGGGAGATTTTTTTCCCTCACTTTGTATATATGGTTATAACCCTAATGGGTTACTTATCTTTGTACATTCACTTGGTAATTCATCCTGTGCTTCCGTAGACTTCAAACTCCAACAATTGGTATCAAAGTAGGTAGAAACTTTATCTAGGGTATCATCAACACCCCTTTGGTCACAGTCTCAAAATCACAAAAATTGGTGAGCATACTATTAGGAGTTCAAAAGTGCTTCGCTTTCTAGCATGGATTTTTTTATATGAGCTCATTTCGGCCTTCAAATGCACTATCGCAATGGATGTGCATGCAATTTCATCCTTTTGTGCCAAATATATGTACATGTTTTGGTTTTTTTGTACAAGCACCTTGAATTCTACTATAGGTTTAGCACAACTCATTAGGGTGGTTCTGTTCAACTTCTCGAGATAGAATCATTTTTATGCATTAAGGTATTTAGTCAGTGGCCATGACTAAAAGCAATGATGTATTCCATATGTTGGTTGTTGAGGATAGTGTGGATGGTACTAATTACCCATTCTGGGCATATATGATGTGTCATGTATTGGTAGCAAAAGGATTGTAGAATATTTTGAAGGGTGTTGAAAAAATGTGCTACTATACATGCAAATACAATTATTGAAGGTGATGCAAATGGTGTTGAAAATGATGATTTTCAAATTCCTATTCGTGTTGCAGTTCTTAATGCACTTATTGCACAACAACTTTGTTGGGATGATGGAGATGCTTAGGCATATACATTTTGACCGAAGGAGCAATTGATTTTTGCTCCTAAAGTCATGCCAAGTTCTTCACTTGCGTAGACTATTCTTAATGGTCTTCCATATTCATATCAGAGTTTTGCTTCTATTGCTCAATTAACAATGAAAGGAAATCCAAATGCCCAAACATTTGAGGAGTTAGTCTCTATTTTGTTGCAGGAAGAACAGTCTAGGCAAAACAATCCCATTATGCATGTTGTAGATCAAGCTTCCCTAGCTAGTCAGAAGGGCAAAGGTAAATGGAGCTCATCTACTAGTAACCAAAAATATTCTAATGTTGCACACTTCATATGCTAATGGAGGTCATCTACTAGTAACCCAAAATATGCTAATGTAACGGAAATGATCATGCCATGAAAATCTATCCAAAATTGGTTGCAAAAGAGACAAAGAAGAAAGAGGATCAAATGGTTGTTGTAGAGGCCTGTACACCTAAAACAAAGTCTACTAATCTTGTTCAAAATGAAAAATGGGCATTTATGATTGTATGGATCTATGACCCATCATCTCATGAGCAGTGTGTGTAGATTCAGATGTTTGGTACTTTGATAGTGGGGCAACCAAACATATTACCTTGCAACACAGTTTCTTCAGTTCATTTTAGCTTGCCCCTACAAGGAATACTATTACATGTGCTAACAACTCCCCTTATCATATAATGGGAATTGGTAAGATAATTTTGACTACTACTGATGGTAGTTCTTTCACATTGTCAAATGCTTTGTATGCACTAGGAATCAAGAAAAATATGTTGTTAGTTTCAACATTAAGCAAGATTGTCTTGGTTGTCAAATTTGTTGATGAAATATGTATAGTTCATGATCTCTAAAATGGCGATATCATTATTGTTTTTTCATTTTGTTTAATGGGTTGTACAAGCTCATAGAATATACAAAATCTATGAATGATCCAACATGCAATTCAAGATTCTCAAGCTATTTAACATGCAAAGCTTTGGAATGCATGCTTTGTTCATGTGAATTTTGACGGTTTGCTATGCATGTAGAAATTTGAGATGGTGTCCTTTTTGCCCAAACTTGAGGCACCTTGTAAACATGTCTATCAAGATTGTATTTTGGGCAAAGCGCAACATTCCTCATTCTGAAAAGATGGTTCAGTTACAACTACTTATAAATTGCAACTTGTTCAAAGTGATTCATGTGGTCCTATGCAAACACCTTCTTTTGGGAACTACCTTTACTTCATGACTTTTATTGATGATTTGTCTAGGCATGCATGGGTGTATCCATTGAAAGCAAATTCCGAAGTGTTTACGTGCTTCATATAGTTTCTGGTTATGGCTGAAAATCTATCAATATGTAAAATGGACACCCACCATTCTTATCGATGAGGGGAATACATGTCTTTTGATTTCAATGCATTTCTAGCTGAGCATGAGATAAAACATTAGTGTATAGTGTTGTATACACCTCAACAAAATGAAGTTGTTGAACCACTTTGAATGGATTGAGGATAATCAACACATGCCTTCATCAAGTTAAAGAAAAGGTTGAGCTCAGCTCCCATACTTAAAGTGCCTTATTGGACAAAACCTTTCCACATTCATGTGAATGCATCCAATTTCACCATATTATGTGTAAAAAATAATAGCACAATAGAACATACCAGAAGATAGAGTTGAGAAAAAAAAGCTCAAAAAAAGACAGATAGAGAAATCAAATTCTCAAATTGCCAAGAGTAATGCAGCTACAGAGATGGTGTTGCCCACCCATGCACCCCCATGTGCAGCTTAGATGGTGATGTAGATAGACTCTAAATGAAGGGCTTACTAGTGCACAATGCTATGTAGAGCTACATGTGGTCCATGCTTGTATAGATTTACAATGGGAGTCAAGAGAGACAAAATAGTCAAGAAAATATACAATCTAATAATATCTCCATGACCAAAATTCTTACTGTCTTGATTGTATGGGTTGGAGGGATAGGTCCCCTCAAACCTTGCACAAGAGGGAAAGCCCCCCCTTTGCACTTGCCCATCAAGGTTCTATGGGGAAACTATGTGGCACCACAAGGCTTTTTTTACCTTGAATGGCAATCCAATGCTTAAAGTTATGCTCTACCTAACTTAATGGATAGGCTCACAAAGATCATCTATTACCATCAACTCACACATAGACCTCATCTAACTTAGAAGTTAGGGTTCCACAAATGTTTGGGCTCTCACAATGGATTCTCCTCATAATTGGGGCCTTACAACTTAGAGCACCAGGGATCATTTGTGGTCACTTGAGGATGAAGTATTGAGTACATGTAACAAGATGCATACTGGCTCAACCAGTAAATGAAGGGAAGTTATACCACCCTATTGCTTATGCTAGTAGACAACTGAATCAAGTTGAGAAGAACGATACAAAGATGGAGAGAGAAGGACTTGGGATGGTCTATAAAGTTAAGAAATTCAAATGTTACCTTATAGCAAACAAGTTCAAGTTTTTTGTAGACCATCAGACATTGCTTTACTTGGGAAATAAACCTTGTAACACATGAAGGCTAGTTAGATGGTTCCTACTAATGGAATTTGATTTTGAGGTAGTGATAAATAAAGAAACACTTATATATGGGCATACCATATTTCTATAATGACCCATGGAGAGCCACCAATAGGAGTGCCGAATAAACTTTTTGCTGCATATTTGTTTAATCTCGAAGTGTGCACAACATGGACATAACCAATAGTGTATGTACTTCCCCATGGACCAACCCATGCTCAAAATTTCTAGGATATCAAGGAAGTAATGAAATATAGAAACTTTCAAATTGTAGCTAGTAGTTTGTATTACAGAGATTCAAGTGGAGGTGTGGAAGATGATGAAAGGAAGACTTTAATCAAAGAAGCTCACATAAATACTTGGAACCATCACAAAGGAATAGAAAGAACCACTCAAGCATTAAATTGTTTAGGATTATATTGGTTGGATATGCAAAAATAAGTGGTGCCATTGTGTATATATGAAGGAAAATATTTGCAAGTTTTGGAGATGGCTCATGTAGTAGCGGTTGTACGTCATTTCTCGATGAAAAGAACAGTGGAACTCATCCTATTTGCAAGGTTGTGGTGGCCAAACTTGCACATGAATGTTGAGACATATGTGAAGAGCTTTGATATATGTCAAAGGACAAAATATCCTTTGTAAAGAGATGATAGACCTTTAAGACCACTTGTAAGTGCTAGAGCTTTTTCAAAGTGGGGCATAATTTTGATGGGCCATTAACCCACCAACAACGGGTTTCCATGTAGAATACATCATTTTAGTAATGGACTATCTTACCAAAGGGGTAGAAGCTAGAGCAAAAAAAATAATGATGCCCAAACTATGGATAAGTCTCAATTTGAACAATTATTCACAAGATTCGGGATTTCTATTGAGATTGTAAGTTATAGGGGTACACATTTTATTAAATGAATGAATTGAATCATTCATGAATGAGTTATTAGTGATCCATAAGAAATCTTCTCCCAATCACCCTCATGCCAATGGGCAAGCGAAAAGCTTCAATAAGGTATGATGTACTATTTTAACAAAATCAATTAACAATAGAAGATTTGATTGGGACAAGCAGTTGCATCATGTTGTTTGGGCCTTTAGAGTGGTTTATAAAACTACTCGAGGGAACATGCCATTCCATATATTTTATGGTCAAAATGCAATCCTACCTATTGATTTCTTGGTACCCACTCTTCATGTGGCCAAGAAATATGAATGGAATGGCCATGAATTGTTCCAATAGTTTAAAAATTTTGAAAAGCTCAAAGAAACTATACTTCAAGTTGTAGTAGGCATCTATGCCGCTAAGCAAATACAATAGGCATACTATGATGCTCACATCAAAGACAAAGGGTTAAGATTTGGGGAGTTGAAGAAACGATATTATGGGTACTAAGAAAGCTAATGGAATCTCAACGAAATTGTGTACAAGTATGGATCCCAAAAAGAAGTCTACAAATACAAGGAAAAGAGGCATGGATTGAAGCAAGATAGCAAATCCAAAGCAATGTATCAACCAAATGAGGAACACAACCAATAAAAATCAAGATAATGAAAAACTTTGTGATGGAGGGATCATCAATAACTCATATCCAATACCAACAATGGGAACACAGACACATTAAAACCATCAAAGGCTAATCAAAGAGGAAAATGTTTTTAAACCATGGAGAAGAGAAGCACCAAGTTGACGACAATGGAAGCCAAATGAATCATCTAGACGTGCTCAAAGATCTCTAAAACAAATCAAAGTTCCTTATTCCACACATGGGATCTGAATGCATTTAGAGTATGCACATAGGGCCACACTCAAGGCCTTCCATTTGGCACCATGTTTGTAATAATTCTCTAGTGGTTCACATTCCCATTAAGGGATAGGATTGTACATTGTACATTTAGAATAGTGGTAGACTTAATTTCTTTACCAAGTAACTAACAATTATTTTATCAAATGAGATTTATATATATATATATATATATATATATATATATATATATATATATATATATATATATATATATATATATATATATATATATATATATATATATCAAATGATATATATATATATATATATATATGTGTGTGTGTGTGTTTAATACTTAAAGAAAAGCTTTTATTATTTATTGAACTGACAAGTCTATGGGGTTCTACATCAACAAATGGATTTCAACCAACCAAGCTAGCTTATTAGTAGCAACCTTACCTAAAGTATCTGTAGTTAAAGCAGGCGATCATTGGTTGAGACAAGGACAAGCTATGAAGGATGACATATTCCAAGTCCACATAAAGATCATGGATAGGGATCACCAATTCACCATACTAAGTTAGTACTTCCACATGATTCACAACATGCCATTTGTCAACGATGTATCGAGATGTGCATGATTGGAGGCATATTCATCATTACATATTTATATGCTAGACTTTGAAAGATGTGCTTAGGTTGATGAACACTTCGCATCTGCCATACCAAAATAGAGGGAAAAAAGGATCACATCAATTGTTGAAACCATAATGACTCCATAGATGAGAGGATAAAAAAGAGCAAGAGAGTTTGAAGAGAAGATGCAAGAAACCACCTCAAAGCAAACCCATCAACTTCCCACGTCTACATTAGCTCAACCACCACTAGAAACTCAAGAAGAATTGGAGAAAACATTCCGAGACACACATTTATATCATGAAGGGAAGTAAATCTTACCATATAAGGACATCATTATCATTAGGCAAGTGAATTAGGAGTACGAAAACATGTAGGAAAAAAAGTGAGGAGATTGTTCAGATGTGAAGAGTTAGGGCTTAATGGTGATTCTAGCCATATTCAAGAAGTGATGATGACAAGGAAGAAAATTCACTAGTGAACATTGAACTCCAAGAAGATCTAATGATGATGGTACTTGGACAGAGTTGAATCAGGTATAGGTTGCACTAGAATATCCAAAAGACATGCCCACATAACCAAAAATAGGTCAACAGAAGAATCTATGGATGACTCTCCTATACATTTTTTGTGACTATGTATGGATTTCACTATCAAAATCAACCCCCATTCCATAGATAAAACATTGTTTGTAGACACTCAACGGCACAGAAGAAAATGTTGTCTTTGTCAAAGAGGATGTGACACCATCACCTATAGAGGTGATTGTATGAAATATAGTCACAAAGGAATCGACAATGGTGCCTAAGGCACAATACAAAACAAAGGAAGTATGCATGACTACTACCACATAGGTAATATGACTGTCACACCAATATCTCAACCAAAAATGTTACTTAGATTTAGGCAACCATTAAATGAGACAATCACAAAGCGAAGGGGAACCAAGTAGGGACAAGTGTGCCCTCAACCTTACCTATCTCTACATGGTTGCATATTAACGTAAAGATGTTAAAACCTATTCTATTTGATGATGCATGGCACAATGGATACACAAATGGAAATAATGAAGGCAGAGAAAAGTTTGGAAGCAACTAACTTAGAGAAGCAAAAATATGAAGACATGAATGTAGACTTGTCCAAAGAAATGATACAATTAAAAGAACAAAAACAAAAGTTGGAGAAGGACATGGAGGCAACAGTAGGGTTGATGATTTAAAATCCCAAAATACTACTTTATAAGTAGAAAAAAACAACTACAAGTAGAGTATAAGAAGTTGTTTTGAACCATGAGGATTTGAAGCATAAGTGCAATACATTGGAAGTTGATAAGGTACACATACTTGCAATATCAAAATTAATAGAAGAAAAAGTCACATGATATATGGAGGAAACCGAATCATTAAGAAATAGAAATGAAGAATTAATGACATCCCTTTTGATGAATGAACCCCTAGTAGTACATGGCACTCAAGAAGAAGATGAAGCAAATAACATTACAAAAGAGTTTGAAGAATGTAAGAATTAGCTGAACCAAGAAAGGTCTGTGAGAGCTATAGCTACAAAATCTTTCAAAATAGAACAAAGAGAATTAAAAAAGAAACTTGATGAGGGATAATAGAACTATGCAAAACATTGTAACTAGGATAACGCCTGGATACATTTGCTATGTGAAGGCAAAACAAAGATAGAAGAAGAGATACAAATAGCTTTGGAAAAAATAAAGGAACATGAACAATTTGTTGGAGTTTGATGTTTATGGAAGCACACAAACAAACAAGGAAGAAGAAGAAGCTTGGAAGCAACAAAACACCAAATGAATTACCAAGTGAATGTACAAGGTTATAGGCATATATGCAAGGGGGGAACCTCTTGAAGAGGAATAAAAAATCACCAATGGTCCAAATTGTGCTCACACACATCAGTACCAAACTATATCAACAAATACCCCCTGGGAGTGATGCAGTGAACAAGGATATGGGACTCAACTATAAGGAAGTGCCAAGCTATGTGGAAAGAGATCAATCCACAAAAGGAAGTAAGCCCAAAGCTTTGTGGAAAGCTTCAAAATTCTCCCTAGGTAGAGCCTTTGTGAAAAGGTTTGCTACATTATCCTATGTGGGCACATATGCCAAAATGATCTCTCTAGTGGAGAACCTCTAATTAACATAATGATAGTGCACCTCAATGTGCTTTGTGCGAGCATGGAACATAGGGTTCCTCACAACTACCAATGCCATTTGATTATGAGGGAAGATGGTAGTGGCAGAAGGCTAACCAACATCCAAATCAGTTAAGAGGTGCTTGAGCCACACACACTCAAAAGTCGTTGTGAAAGCTTCCCCTCACTCAACCTCACAACTAAAAGTGGCCACAATAGGCTGTTTGTTGGTTAATCAAGATATGAATGATCCCCCCATCAACTTGTAGAAATTGAATGCCCAAATAATGTTGCACATGCCCAAAATTTGACATCTCAAAAGAGGCATACAAATCAACCTTAAATTCAGCAATATGATTCTCATTAGGACTAGTGAGCAACATGCCATCAACATACACAACAATGATCAAAAGTACATCATATCCACACTTAATATATAAGGTGCTTTCAATTGAACTCTTTGCAAGACCATGTGCAATCAAATAGGCATGTATCTTTTCATACCAAGCATGTGGTGCTTGCTTCAAACCATATAATGCATTTTTCAACCTACACACTTTTTTTGATGCCGCTTCTGCACAAAACCATGGGGCTGAAATACTTACACTTCTTCATGTAAGTCACTATTCAAAAATGCAGTTTCAAATGTCCAATTGATGTACATTCCAACCATGATGAGCTATAAGTGCAGAGATGCTATGAATGGTGGTCATTCGACAAGCGGGTCCAAAGGTCTCATCAAAATCAATGCCTCTCTCTTGAGCATAATCTTTTGCAACACACCTAGCCTCATACCTGTCAATTATTCCATCAAGCTTAAATTTTAGCTTGTATGCCCATTTAGTGCCAATGGCCTTTTTGCCTGTAGGCAAATCACATAAAGACTAAGTACCATTCTTCATAATAGCATCGTATTATGATTGCATAGCAACCATCCAATTTTTTGAATTTTTTGTTTCATCAAAAGAAACAAGCGCATTCTCATTAAAAGGACTAGAGACAACCATTACATAGCAATCTAATGCAAAGGAAGAACTATGAGAGCTTGAACAAGTACAATATGATAGAGGTGCATCTAATTTTCTATCTCTCAAAGTCTACAACAGCCATTTAGGCATTGTTTTTTGCCTTATCTATATCACCCCTCTCATCAACAAGTGCATCGTATAAATGTGCATAAAAAATGGAACGATTTGCATCATCATGTGGAACCTATAAAGGCTGTGAAATTGCCTCATTCGAACTAGCACTTAAGTGTCCACTTGTAAAAAGAGGAAGCAAAGTTCCATACATATCTCTAGAGCTAACTGAGGTCTCCTTGGTACATGAAAGTAATGGTTGAATTTCATATTCCATTAAAAAAACATCATGGCTAACCAAAATGCATTTAGTTTGTGGATGATATCGATGATAACCTTTTATTTTATAACTGGACCCAATAGAAATACATTTCACTTCTTTATCATCCAATTTTCTTCATTGTTTTAGGCACTAATGCATATCCTAAACAACCAAAGACATGCATATGAGCAATAGATGGCTTGCAACCATGCCAAGACTCATATGGAGTGATAGATTGTAATGCTTTGGTGGGACACCCATCAAGTACATATGTTGCACACATAAAAGCCTCAAGCCAGAAGCCATGTGGTAAAGCCTCACTTTTGACCATACACCTCACCATCTCCATGAGACACTAGTTCTTTCTTTCAGCAACTCCATTTGTTGAGGTGTATATGACATTGTACACTGATGTTTTACCCCATGCTGAGCCAAAAAAGCATTAAAATCAAAAGAGATGTGCTCCCCCCCTCAATCACAACGGAGGGTGTCCAATTTACATGCTAACAGACTTTCAGCCATAACCAAAAATTGTTTGAAGCACATAAACACTTTGGACTTTGCTTTCAATGGATACACCCATGCATGTGTTGCTCTAGACAAGGATGAGTATCACATTGTGGATCTTCACCTCCTTAATTTTCAATTCATGGAGATGTAAGGATGATATGACAATTGTGAATAATGGAGATCATTTCAAAGGTGCACCCTCTCATCTTCATTTTTATATGTCTTCCAAAAAAATTGGTTTCCTACATTTAGGATCCATGGTGCATATTTCACAATTTGTGGAGCTTTTTGCATGACTTGCTTATCCATTTTTTATTTGTGATTCACGACTTGTGATTTGATAATCCGCCATTCCTGAAGCCCATTCATGATTAGTGAATCTTCACTCGCAATTATGAAGTCCATTCATGATTTATGACTTGATAATTCACGAATCATGGAACTCCATTCATGATTCATGATTTGGTGATCTGTGACTCATAGTGCATTATTTGTAATGGTTTTATATTCATTGTTTTTTTCATTTCCATTCTTCTTATATGCATTCACAATTTGTGACCATCTATTTGTGAACGAGGTGAAAATCCCACAATGAGGAGACTTGTAGGTGACCCTCCTTACATACCCCAAATGTTTAGTGAAGAAGAGTGTGAACCATATGGATGGACATAGATCCTACCCACAATTGACATATGTGTCAATGAACAAGTTGTGTTGATGACTGAGTGCATTGATGAAGATGGGTATGATACAAGTTTGTTTATGGTAGCCATTTTAGAAGAATTTCTAAGGATGAGCAAATAAAGGAGTGAAAGGTTGAATTGGAAGTTGAATATAATGGAACCTTAATTTGACTCCAAGGACACCAAAAGCGAAAATCTTACTCCTACCAAGAAACTAGAACATTCACCCTTCTTTAGCTTGGAAGAATACCCATGAAACAAGAAGGTACAAGAAGAAGAAATCAAGGATGATAAGTCAATAGGTTTTGAAGCACCAAAGAACTTCAAAAAATATAAAGTTAAGGGATGAAAAATAGCTACTAAGAGAGATTCCAGCACTAGGATGAGATATGAGAAGAAAGATCAAGAAGATACCAGCAACAATTGAAGATGGAGAGGAAGGATGTACATACATTAGTAAAGATGTGTATAAAAGGAAGAAATCTAATTGTTAGACTTATTTAGAGCACATCAAGATGTCTTCACTTTCACATATAAGAATTCCAAAGGATTGGATTCAAATAAAAGAGGAAATAGGAAAAATACTGGAAACAAGATTCATACACAAGATAGAACACGTAAAGCGGGCATAACCCATAGTGGTTGTCCCCAAAAAGAATGATAAATTAATATTCTATATTAGCCTCATAAAGGTAAATGCAACTATCATTCAAGACATATATCCTCTACTGAGAACTAAACATCTACTAAAAAGAGTTCTCAGAAATGATGCATGCATCTTCCTTGATGGATTTTCAAGATAAAACCACATAGCTATTTCCCCTAAAGACTAGGAAAGATGGATTTTTCCACTAATTAGGGAAGATATGCAATCAAGGTTATGCATTTTGCATCAACTAATGCCCTTGCCACTTTCCAAAGGTTAATTGTCATGTGTTTAAATATTTTTTGAGGAAAATATTAGAATTGTTTATAGATTCTATGTACCTACTCAGCACAACAAGATCTACACATACTAGAGCTACAACAAAATTTTGCTAAATTCAAAGAATATAGGTTGTTTTTGAACCTTGAAAGATGTGTTTTGTGGTGAATCAAAGAAAGACCTTCGAGAACATAGTTTTAAAGAATGGAATTTCCATGGACAACGATAAGAAAAAGTAATGTTAGATTTACCACATCAAAGAATGTCAAAGAAGTACAAGAATTTATGGGCCATTTTGCTATATGCAATCATCATTAATCCATTGTATGGACTCTTAGCACACGTTGAATGGACAAAATCTTGTGATAAGGCATTCAATGAATTAAAAAATAATTAGCTCAGCTTTCATACTAGAAGTTCCACATTGGAATAAGACATTCCATGTTCATGTGGATGCATCCAATTGTACTTGCATAAGAACCTAGATGAAAGCAAAATGGACTTTTGTATTGCATGGGAGAAGACTTGTGTATTGTATATGTAGTCAATAATTTGTTTTTAATTACCCTCATATCCAATAAATTCGGGATTATTGTGGATCATTAAGCCTTGTTGTATTTGTTAAACAAGCATTGTAGTACAAGCATACTCGTGAGATGGTTCTTACTCCATGTGGAGTTTGACTCCAACGTGATAGTGAGGAAAGGAGATACTGATGTGATAGCCAACCATTTGTCAAGGCTAACTAATGGAGAGGTTCTCCCAAGGATTTAAGGGTGATCTGCCAAATGCATATCTATTCAACTTGGAATTCATTCCTATGCGGAAAATAAAACTATTTTTTATCCTACCATATGGACCATTGCATAAGATCAATAGAAAACAAGAGGCATTCATTAAAGAAGCAAGAAAGTATCAATTTTTTAATGGAATTTGTACTATCAAGACTGTAACATATTTCTATTAAGATGTGTAGATGATGATGAGACAAATATACGCATATAGCAAGCCCATGATACTATATAGAAGGCCCTTCTAGTCATCATTTAGGAATGCTTATTTCACATCTATTTGATAAACTTGTCACTTATTTCAAACAAATATTGCAAGTATTGACTGACTAACAATCATTGTCGCAATCGAAGCATTAATTGTTAATAATCGAACTCTTTAAAATGAGAAAAATTGAGGAGATTAAGCTTCGATTGAACGTACTTTATAAAAAACGTGTGAAAATCCCTTAGCAACCAATTTGTCTATGTACTTTTCAAAGCTTCCATCAAGCTTCAATGTTACTCTCGAAACCCATTTGGTGCAACATTTTCTCCTTCATAATTGATTCCATGAGCTCCAAAGTGTTCATTTCCCATTATGTTACTCCCCTTATATAGCAACCTTCCAAGGTGGATTTGTGATTTCTTCTCGCTTGAGTGCCTCGTTCATTTCTCTCCTAAATAAGTCGATGTTGACTATGTGAGTGAAATTGGGATTCGTTCATGGTGGGAAACTTTAATTGATGATGAAGTGGAAGAAATTAGTTTATCTTCTATTATCTAAGACTTCCTTAGTCCCCTTCAATTCAATGATTATAGACATAGGGTTGTTATTTCAAACATACTTTATTTACTCTTCATGATTTTTTGTTTAAGGATAATATCAAGTTAGTGAATGCCCTTTCATCATGGGAACATGATGCTTCCTCCTCAAGTTAGGGACAGCTCTTGGGATAGGTTCATAGTGGGCTATTTGGATGGATGACATAGTAAGAAATTGGCTTGTCCTCCATTGTATACAGTTGCTCTTTCAACACTACGTCAAAGCTAGTTATGTTCTATAATACATCTGGGTCATACAATTTGTAAACACTCATCTCACCATTATAACACAAGATATATTTCTTCATTCTTGATTTTAACTTGGCTCTCTTCTCATCTAGGACATGTATAGCATCCACTTCCAAACCTTCGAAAATGTGAGCCAATCTCCCACCAATATATACATTGATATGGTTGCTCTTTCAACACTACGTCAAAGCTAGTTATGTTCTAAACATCTGGGTCACACAATTTGTAAACACTCATCTCATCACTATAACACAAGATATATTTCTTCATTCTTGATTTTAACTTGGCTCTCTTCTCATCTAGGACATGTATAGCATTCACTTCCAAACCTTCAAAAATGTGAGCCAATCATCTCCCACCAATATATACATTGTGAGTTGTTTATCCCTTTGAAAGCTTTGAACAGCTCCAATTGAGAATGTAAACTATAATTTTAATAGATTCAATCCAAAATTGATTCAGTCACTTGCCATTAGGAATGCAGCTTTTCATTTCAGCAATAGTGTGATGCCTACTTTTTATAGAACTTTTGTTGAGATGTATGTAAATAAAAAACATAAGAGAAGATCCCAAGCCCAATGTATCTTACCACACAAGTCAATATACACCAACTTTAGAGGAACATGCAATAGTTCTAAATACTTGAGAAAATCCTTTTTTATTGCTTTCCCATCACTCCAAACTTCATAAGGTTCCCTCAATTAAGCCAATGCTAATGGATAAGCAGCCATACCGTTATGCATCTTCTTCAAGCTTTCAAACTCAATGCTCTCTTGTTCTCATTCCAACAGTGCTTGTAGTTGGTTCGTATAATTTGTTCCTTCTTTCTCCTTTGTCAATGTACAAGAAGTTTTAAACTACATTAATGATCTTACTTCATGGGCAACATGAATTGTTGCAATGACTATTTGCACACTTTAATTTTTGGAACAAAAGACACATCTAAAGGCTTTTTGACTTCATCACTTACACTTTCAAAGGAAGCACTATATGCCAATACCAAGACATTTTGCATCATTTCCAATCTTCATTGTGATTGATTCTTATTGAGATGGATGAGAATTATAAAAATTTGCTGCTACCCATAAATAAATGGAACATTCATTGTATCGAGATATACAGTCCGTTAATAATTTTCATGCAAAATTGTAGACCATCATCAATCATAAATCTATCTTCTTCCCTAAAAATGGCATCAATTTATTCATCTACATTATTAACATGAAAATCTACAATTGTCCTTTTTTCTTGCAATAATAGCATTGACCATACTTTTTCTTATTGTCCCTTTTATTATCGCCCTCATTTTAGCTTCAAGAACCACCTTTTCCTCCTGCATTAAAAAAAACACTAAAAAAACCAACTTGAAGTCTCAACTAAGTGGCAAGAGCAATTATTACCCATCAAACTTCGGTGCAAACTTCGGTACATTTTATATCCCTACACCAATCTTCTAATAGACCATATTCCTATTCCTAATCCATATCACTAAACTTCCTTACCATCAATGTGCAAGATTTGAACTTCTGCCTAGTCTCATGTTTCGCAATTAGAAATATTATGGTCACATGCTGAAAACGATAAAAATAACTTACTACTAATGCACTTAATACATCTCGATACCTCTTCCAAGCTAGCAAAAGCTCCTTTCTTGGAGAAATCGTTATACTTACATTTGATGGATCAAAGAATGTTGATAATATTATACTGCAATTTAACTTGCCTTTGCTATATGTCAAAGGTCAATCTTAAATGTCTGATTGATCAATACACTTAGATAGCCTCCCAATTGCAGGTAGTCAAAAATAAAACCTGCATCAATTTTCAATGTTAGTCTTTTGCCTCTCATATACAGTTTTGTCTCTAAAACCCCTTGAGCTTCGCCGACCACATTGAAGACGGTAAACATCCTAGACAAAATCTGAGCAAGACACAGTGCACAATAAATAAGAAACGCAACAATTCTTATTCTCAATAACAGAAAGAAAATATCTCCATCAGTGAACTTCCAATGTGGAGCTTACCTGGTGAAATAAACAGAACTCAATGAAGTGATACTACAGTTCAGTGCTCGATGACTGGCCAAGCCTCAATTTACTAAGAACTAATGAAGAGCTTGCTCCATATCAAACCAATCTCCATTGATAGTATGGAGGGTGCGTAGTGTAGAGGTAAACACTTGATACCTCACTTTGAAAGTACAAGGCTAGAAACCTGCAGATCAGCCTAGCATTAGCCCCTATAAAGATAAATAAAGAAGACCCCGAAGGTGCACTTCTCCATACCAAACCAGTCTGCTCAAAGCTCAGTAGTAAAAGTATAGATACACAATCTTTTCTTCATTGTCCTCAATATAGCTTGAATCTACCTTAAATAAGGACACATTGTATAAAAACCTTCCAGATGCAATGTCTCACAAATATCGTATCTATATCTACCATAAACAGTCAATTTGTAAGCTATTCAATTACATAGACATCACCTGACAAACAAGCCAAGACCCAACCAATGTCAAAGCGCACAACATGACTTCTCATAATGGGGGCCTTTTCAACTTGGAGCACCATGCTCCATTAGAGGGACTTTACACAGGTTTGGCTCAGAACATATCTAGAACACCTGACCAACAACATGAAATATATTGGAATCTACTTTCTAGCTACTTGTTTTAGCTCCCCATATGTGCAATATCAGCAGTGATATTTTGTCAATTTACTGATTCCTATGCATTGCAGTGGTTTCATGATTTTACTTATTATATTAATTTTCATTGGAATATTATTGCGAATGATTATCATACATTTGCCATCTACTGAATGGCATTACTCGATACAGCACCACGTGTTTGAAACATATACCTCAAATGTGGTACCATTCATTGCGAGTCCATAATCAGTTCAGATGCATTAGATTACTCTTATGAAATAGGATGCAGCTGTGTGAAGATAATTCAGACTCACAATCCTTATAGAAGTCAAGGGTCAGACTACAATCTGAAATAAGCAAAGCATTACTAGAACTTTGAATCATATAGATTAAAAACAAATCGAGTGAAGCAAAGAGCTTCTACTAACACAAATGTTCAAAAACGATACCAGGAAGAAATAAAAATTATGCTTCAATACTGTCTATATTAGTTGCTCCATTGAAAACTGCAACTCAATGCTTTCTGCTAGAACAACTCTGTAATGAAGTCTGAGCCAATCAAGCCTTCAATGCATATTTTCTTTTGGGGAAGTAAGTATCTTTCTTTTTCTGCTTCACTGTTTTCATAGAAGCCTGTCAGATTAATGAGGAAACAGTATAATGTTAGACTACGGTCACAATTTATCGAATAACTTAGACTTAAATTAGCATGAAATGAGAGAAAAATATGTGTTATGAACAGATATCGGGTGAGCTCTATCAGCCTTTTAGCCATGAATCTCATGTATAGATTATAGGCCTGAAGCACAAAGAGCGATAGAAAAAGCATTAACCTGATGTTTAGTCAGCCGTCTACGAATTGCACGTGTCTTCTTGGGACGGAGATCTAATGGCAATCTCTTGTTTTTGAAGGCAGTTCGAAGATGTGCCTTTTGTGTCTGAGATAACACTGTCAGCACTTGAGCAATAGACAGTCGTACAACCTTGCTGCACATTGAAAGTTTACCCGTTTTAGCAAAATCTAATTATTACTACTCGGTTGTTAAGGAGAAGACTCCCTTTGCGATTCAAAAACTCATAATTACATATTTTAGAGTGCCACATTCAGAACTCACTCAATGCTCCAGTAATAAGAACTTCAACATACAAAAATCTGGCTGGCAAGAACAAAGGGTTCCCTTATCTGATGTACTCAGTAAACTAAAGCCATCCACTACAAAGTATTGCCACGATCAATCATAAGGCAGATGCATACAGCTTCAAAAACATCAAATATACATGTATCTCCGAGGTTGCATATGTGATACCAGATTCAAAAAAAAAATAGTATTATTTATTTTGAATCACA
>CM035444.1:84763533-85193533 GCA_020310875.1 Ceratopteris richardii
ACACGCAGCTACATTCTCAACCAGAACTATGTACATGATTAAGTATGGGTAGTGGGACTCCAAACAAAATAATAGAACTAGAGGATAAAACCTAAAGAAAGATTTAAAACAATAATAAGAGTTTGAAACTACAAATCATAGAACATGGATGGAAACAAATTGATGATTTGAATCATTAATGAGTTCTATAATATCTTTACTTATCTATAAAATCACTCCTCGCACTAGAAACACATCCTTGCTAGAGGACATTTTTTTCTCGACATGTATTCAAAACATATATTCTTGTTTATCTCTGCTTGAAGAATCTTGTCGACCATTTACAATCTGTTCAAAACTCACTTCCACAAGATTCACAAGCAATTATACTATTTGCCAAACTAAAATAAAACAAGACTTTGAGAAAATCCATTTCTCTTTTGAATATGCAAAGCATGAAAAGTTAAAGCTTAAAACACAAATTTCTGAAATCTTAAAGCATCTTCATTGCTCAATAATTGTTACAATATTGATTACGTTTTGACAGCAGTGTAGCAGCAAAGTAACTCAAAAGCCTCGCATCAATCAGTGGAGATGTTGCTCACTATTGGCAAAACTAATTCAAAGTTCTATGAATGATACAGCTACACATGTCGGAATAGTAGTCGTACACAAGCTTTAATTGATTCATGCATAACGGAAATACGTAAATACGATGTGGAGCAGGTAGCGAAATCAAGATAATGGTCAACAAGCATGAAAAAATAATCTTACATCTTCGACAGCTTGTTTAGGGCTCCACCAGTAACTTTTGATACTCTCAACAGAGCGAGCTCTGCCTTCAAATCCCTCAACTGAGTCTGTAAGTCGGCCTTGGACTTAGCACGGAGCTCGTGTACCTTGATTTTCGCTGTAAACTCAATAAACACTTCTATGTAAGCAATATGAATAAGTGGATGCAGCAAATATTTCACGTGAATTCATCATCATAATAGATTCCGTTAACCAAACTTGTCATATAGCTATTAGATAATGCATAGATAATTATATTTCCGCATGAAAGACACTACGCCAGTGTAAGATTGGATAGAGGGAATCGAACGCCTTCGCTTATAGAAAGCATGTCTTTGCAGAATGCACAACCACGATTGAACGATAGAACAGTAGCGAACGAAGAGTAAGCGATCATACCCATTGGAGCCGCCGAGAGCTTATTGAACCATTCAACTCATACAACTATTTTTCTGGTTCAGAGAGTTAGGGTTTCCTTGCAGCACTCTCTTTTCTCAAAGAATACATTTTCATTATAGGCGGCCAAACAAGTTTCATTACATAAAGTGAATGGTATTGCAAGCAGAAATGTGATTCAGCAGTAAACACACTCGAGTCTTTGGCAATGTTCTAGAGTTCAAGTCCCACATTTGAGACATTGGGAAGTCTAAAAAAAACAAGATTTCAATCATTAAGGTCTACATTCATTAAAAAAAGCTTTCATCTTTTTCCTATAATGTCTTAAGAGGCCTCTTGTATGTCTAGATTTGTTAAGGCATGCAAAAAAAGGGTGAATCCTTTGGGATTTGTGCATTCATTATGCCATTCATTCAAGGAAGGACAACCGAAGAACATAGGACAGTTGGTTGAGCTTTGGCCTCTTGAGGCGGAGATCCAGGGTTCAAGTCCCAGGCTGGACACGTTATGGCTTAGGCCAGTTAAACCCAGTTGTAACCATGTCTCCTTCAGTTGAAACCTTGTCTAACCCCTGCTTTGTGGGATACGGGGGGTCCCGCGGGTGCTATGCCCATTCACTTGTACAGTTGCAATTTCAAAGTTAAAGTCCGGGGGAGTAGGCTTCGGCTGAACCTCCATTTTTGGAAAAAAAAAAAGTGGGTTTTTTGGTCAAAAAACATAAAAGAATTATGTTAGTAGGGGTCAAAAGAATTTAGCATGGACCTCATAAAAATATTGATCCATAATGGATTTATAGGGTTCAAAACATTTTATCTTGGACCTTGTAAAAAGATTGATTACTCTAAAAGTGCCTATGCCACACTTGGCACAGAGTGGAAAAAGGGGTGTTAATGCTGCCTTCATCCAAAGTCACCTTTATTGATGAGAAAACTTGTTTTTCTACCAAAATTTGTCTTCTTTTTTCTTTGTGGTCATACTCTAGACACTACTCTTGTGGGAATTAAGCTTGTGACCTACTAGCTAGGAGTATGATGGGCTAAGCACTTACCCTAAAATCCATGGTTGAGGATTAATTCGTAATAATCTCTCTTAGGGTGTGGTTCAACCATCTTTTACCTATCATTTCTTGAGTCTAACACTCTCTTCCCCTTCTACAGATCATTGTCCTCAATTATCAATCCTTGATCTCCCCTTGAATTGATGCTCTCACCCTTGCACAGTATCTTGAACCTCCTTGTTCTCAACCTTGGTCTCTTCAACCCTTGCTCTCAACCTTGTTGTATTGAACCTTGCATTTCTGCTTCTTGGCCACTTGCCTTGTTTGCAACCTTGGTGTCTTGAGCCCTTGTTCTCAACCTCAATAACTTGAACCTGGTTCTCACCCATGCTAGGTATCTTGGACCCCCAATCTAATTTTCAATTAGAAAGTTGTTTTGAGAGCTTTCCAACAATACCTTAAACCATTGCAAGTGCCTTCCATCCACCTTGCTCAAGCCTTCTTCCTAGGCGTTGATACCAATTGTGGGAATTGAAATCATGACCTACTGGCTAGGAGTATGATGGGCTAACCACTTGGCCCAAAAGCCATGGTTTAGGATTACTATTATGTTTTTAGGAGATTTGAACTCACAACCTAACTAGGAGTGTGATGCGCTAATCTGTTGGCCCAAAATCCATGGTTGAGGATTACTTCCTAATCTTCCCTCTTGGGGTGTAGTTCAACCATCTCCTACCTATCAAGGGTGTGGTTCAACCATCTCCTACCTATCAAGGGTGTGGTTCAACCATCTCCTACCTATCACTTTATTACATTCTTCCCACCTTGGTTGATCATTATCCTCAATGATTTGCCCTTGTATCCCTCTCATCTTAGATAAGCTCATGAACTCCCTAGGTACCCTTGAGTTGATTTCCTAAACCTTCCATAGTCTCTTGAACCTTGTTCGCAACATTGGTGTCTTGAACCGTATTCTCAACCTTAGTAGCTTGAACTTGTTGCCACCCATGTTCAGTATCTTGAAACCTCAATCGATTACCATACAAAGTGTCACAATAACTTCACAACTCCTAAGTAGCTAAGTGATTTTTTGAAATTCACTCCGAGAGCTTTCCAATGGTACCTTACACACCTCAATCCAACCTATGGATTGAGAGATACACTCCAATCTTTTTTGGGTAGAGTTCTCAAAGTGTTGGCTCCCCTCTTAGTACCCTTTCACATGATAGAGTGCCCAAGTGCCTTTTCTAGAGGCCATTGGGTCAATCCACCTTGCCCAAGCCTTCTTCCTAGGCTCTTATATCAATGTTACATCTATAGGAGATTTGAACTCACAACCTCTCAGTTAGGAGTGTGATGGGATAACCACTTGCCCCGAAAGCTATGGTTGAAGATTACTTCCTAATCCTCCCTCTTAGGGTATATTTCAACCATATTCTACCTATCAATGGTGTGGTTCAACCATATCCTACCTATCACTTTATTATGATTACTTTCTAATCCTCCCTCTTAGGGTGTGGTTCAACCATCTCTTGCCTGTCATTTTTTATTCTAACAACTCTTCATCTTAATGGATCAAGTTGCTTAGTTACTATCCACATGCTTCTCTGGACAAGAAATATTGAGACAAATGGAGCTTCTCTTACTTTTTTAAGGAGAAAAAAAGGTGCCCATAGCTTTCTTATTGTGCTTGCACACATGGAACTATGGACCATTGAGCACCAAAATCATAGCTCAAGCATCCATAATCATTGGCATATGATTACTAGCATTAATGTTATTCATATCCTTTGATTAATGTATTCAAATGGCAGGTCATGTCTTTATATGTCCATCCTGAGATCATATCCTTCTAGTAGCACCACTTCTTCTCTTCTCTTTTATGTTGCTCCATAATGAAACTAAATCAAGTACTTTAACCTTAAACTTGGATCCATGTGTTCAAGTGATGTTAAAATGTTCTTAACGTTTTGTGCCACATTCTAGAACCCGTCATATGTATTAAGTAGTTAACGTTAGGCCCTCTAGTTGAACTATTTTGGTGCAGGTAAAAGTAAATTGAAACACGATTCCATTTGATACCACGAGTTAGTTAGATAAGGAGGCATCATCCATCCATTTATCCACTATAAGTGAAGCTTTAGTGAATTCTTGTTTGATATTCTCTCTTACGAATAGAGCTCAACAAATATATAATGCATTACCAAGTGAATGTACAAAGATAACTAACCCATCAAGGTTATAGGCATATATACAAACTAGGGGGAAAAACCTCCTAAAGAGGGGAAAAAAGTGTCCTGACAATCCTAAGTGTGTTCACAATATATCACTACTGAAATATATCAACAAATCCCCCTTGTGAGTGATGCAGTGAATAAGGAGCTAGCATTCATAAGAAACTGCCAAGCTATGTGGAAAGAAATCAATCCACGAAAAAAAAGTAAGCCCAAAGCTTTGTGAAAAACTTTAAACTTCTCCCTAGGCAAAGCCTTTGTGAAAAGGTTTGGAATTTTATCATGTTTGGGCACATAAGCCAAACTAATCTCTCCAACAGGGAGTCTCTCCTTGATATAATGATACTGCACCTCAATGTGCTTTGTGCGAGCATGCAACACAAGGTTCCTTGCAACTACCAATGTGCTCTAACTATTAGTAAAGATGGTGGTGCCCAAAAGATTGAGCAACACCCAAGTAGCCAAAAGGCATCTAAGCCACACCCAATACACTAACTATTCATTGTGAAGGCTATGTTATACTCAGTTTCACAACTAGAAGTGACCACAATAGGCTACTTCTTGTTCAACCATGATATGCATGAGCTAGCAAGCATAAACCAAAGACCACTAGTACACACCAATGTCATAGCAAGCAGCCTAATCTAAGTAAAAAAAAAAAAAAGCATGTAAATATGGTGGTAATTTTCCCCCTTGAGATAAAACAATCCAAATAACCACATACCACTCAAGTAGCAAAAGATTTTCTTAACCACATGCCAATGCTTAACACCTTGGAAATGCATAAAATTGATCATTTGAGAGACAAAAAATTGAATATCAGTCCAAGTTATACATAAGTAAATCAAGCATCCAATAGCTTATTGATAGAGAACAACATCAAATGTGTCTCAAACATCATAAATACTCAACCATAAACCTGTTGCCATGGGAATGGCAATAGGTTGCAATGTTCAAGGCCAAAACATTGTAATAATGTGTCAATGTATTTTGTTTGACACAAAGCTATTCCTTTGTCAACTTGCATAAACTAAGTGCCCAAATAATGATGCAAATGCCCCAAATTTGACATCTCAAAAGAGGCATGCAAATCAACCTTAAATTTAGCAATATCCTTCTTATTAGGACCAGTGAGCAGCATATCATCAACATATACAAGAATGATAAAAAGTACATCATCTACATGCTTGACATATAAGGTGCTCTCAATTTGACTATTCTCAAAACCATGTGCTAGCGAGTAGGCATGTATTTTGTCATACCAAGCATGTGGTCCTTGCTTCAAACCATATAATACCTTTTTCAACGTGTACACATTATTTTCATGCCCTTTCTACACAAAACCATGGCATTGCATACACTTCTTCATGTAAGTCACCATCCAAAAGCACAAATTTAATGTCCAATTGATGTACATTTTAACCATGATGAGATGCAAGTGCACAAAATGCTACAAACGATGATCGTTCAGCATGTGGGAGCAAAGGTCTCATCAAGATCAATGCCTCTTTCTTGAGCATATCCTTTGGCAACAAGCATAGCCTTATACCTATCAGCTATTCCATCAAGCTTGCATTTCAACTTATATACCCATTTAGTGCCAATGGCTTTCTTGGAGGCAAATCAAATAAAGACCAAGTATCATTCCTCATAATAACATCATAATCTGATTGCATAATAGCCATGTAACTTTTTGAATTTTGTGTTTCATCAAAAGAAATAGGCTCATTCTCATCACAAAGACTAGAGACAACCATTGCATAGCAATGTAATGCAAAGCAAGCACTGTGAGATATTGAACATATGACAAAAATGCATCTAATTTTCCATTCCACATAGTATGCACCAGTTATTTAGCCGTAGTTTTTGCCTCTTCTATGTCAGCCCTCTCATCAACAAGTGCATCATGTAAATTTGCATCATAAATGGAATGATCAACATCATCATTTCAAACATGTAAAGGTTGATAAAATGCCTCATTTGGACTAGCACTTGACTATCCACCTATGAAAAGATGCTACAAAGTTTCATACACATCTTTCAAGCTAATTAATGACTCCTTAGTACATGAAAGTAAGGGCTAATTGCATGTTCCAAAAAAACAACAATATGGCTAATTAGAATGCATTCAGTCTATGGGTGATACAAATTACGATAGCCTTTGATTTCAAAATTATACCCAAAAAAGATACATTTCACTGCTTTGTCATCCAATTTTCTATGTTGTTGTTCATGCACTAATGCATATGTTGGTGCAGGACAATCAACAATTGCTGATTAGGACAAAGGCTTGAAGTCAAAGATGTTACACTTATGTGTTCCTCGAGTAGCTTTGATGTGAACCTTTTCCCTATACATGGGCACTTTTTACTCTAGTGTTGGCTAGAGGTTTTTTCCCCATGTTACCACATACTTGATACTCTCATATGTGGTGGTACTTTGTACTTAGGGATATTATTCAGCTCTTACTTCAGTTCAGTTCATCGATCAATAGAGAGAGCTATTCCAACCATCGTCTTCTCTGTGTGTCTTGTTGCGTTTGCGCTCCTTGTGTGTGCTTCTTGTGTGTCTCTCACACTTCTACACACACCCAACAAAAGAATGAAGCAAATATCAAATTCAGAAGCATGAAGACTAGTAAATGGAGACTTGTATATAGATGTACATTAAACTTATAGTCAAGTTACATATACTTTTGAATACGTGATGAATTTATATATATATATGCCTATATATACAAGTAGAATGTTGAGGCATGGAGAGAGATGATGAATGCAAGTTGTAAGATTCATTAGATACTTTAGAAGTGATGAGAATATGTCTCATAAATCAGATGTAATGTTTTCCAATATAAGAGAAAAGTTGCACCTTGATCTTTTGCTCAGTGCTCCTTCTGTGTTTATCCTTTTGTGAAATGCTTTTGTATAAGTCTAAGTCTATAGTTGAGTGACCTCTGTACAAATTTTTAGATCCTAATTGTGATCAGACTGAGAGAATTTTAAGTAGGAACATTTACATGTGTAAATGTGAAGAAGAGAAGACTGCAATAGGCACAAATTCGATGATAATGTTTTGTTCATTTCTCTTTCCACAGTGTAAAGTTTTGAGCAAGTAAGCACTCATTCTTTAAGTTGGAAGGTAAGCTACCTATGACTAAAAGCATTTGAATAAATGGGTCTAGAGAAATTGGATAGAGAAAACTATCTTGCTTGGTCTACGAGGATGGAAGCTCATCTTATGAGCAAAGATTTGATAGGATACATCAGAGACAAAGAAAAAAACCATAGTTTAAAGATCTTAGTGTTCCAACTAGGGAGGAGCTCTCAGATTTGAAGACATGGATGAAGAAGGATGCTCAAGCAAGGAGCATTATCTACATGGGAGTCAATGATCACTTGCTACCTCACATTAGAGGACTTGAAAGTGCAAGTGAGATATGGAATGCTTTGGAGGAGCATTTCCAAAACACTACAAAGTCAAGGAAGGCATCTTTATGGGCAGAGTTCACCACATTGAAGAAGAAGGCTTCTCAATCTATTTCTGATTATGTAACAAGGATGAAGGACATTGCAGATGCATTAGGAGCAGTTGATGAAGACATTGAAGAAGAAAAATTGGTAAGGCAAATTCTCACAGGTTCGAGAGGAGATGAGAACTGGAAACCATTCATTTTATCTACTGAATTGTCACTAGATCATTTCACTCCTAATTTGAATTAGTTGCTAGGACATATGGTAACCTTTGAGCAGGATGTCAAAGGTGATGTTGATAAAAGTACAGGTCAAGAAGTGTATTCAAAGGACAAGAAGAAGATTAACAAAGGCAAGCAACAATTGAATGAAGATGAATGCACTACTAGTCAAGCTAACTTCCTAAGAGGAAGAGGAGGTGGCAAAGGAAGAGCTAGAGGTAGAAGCAAAGATGGTGTCAAAGCTTGCTAGATTTGTGGTAAGACTAATCATTTAGCTCATGAATATTGGCATAATAATCAGAATAGTGGAGGATATAATCAAAACTTTAATTCAAGAGGAAGAGGTGGTAGAAACCAAATAGCTAATTTCATAGGTAGAATTAGTAGAGGTTTCTTTGGAAAAAATGTAGGTAGAGGCTTTCAAAGTCAACCCTACAATAATACCTACTACAACTATGCTTCATATAAGAAAGAGGATTTAACCTTAATCATGAATGCAACTTGTGAAAGACAAAGTGAAGATCAAAGAGTCTTCTACATTGACTTAGGGTGTAGCAATCACCTTAGTGGCAACATAGCTTTGATGACTGATTTGGAGAATAAAGTAAGTAATCATGTGGTTCAAACAAGTGATAACACAAATCACAATGTGAAGTCCATTGGATTAGTGAAGGCTAAGGATGGAAGCACTCTTCTGAGTAAGGTTTTGTATGTTCCTACAATTCCAAAGAATCTGATAAGTCTAGGGCAAGTTGTAGAGAAAGGCTATGAAGTAAGGTTCACTAATGATGGAGTTTTTGTGGAAGACCCTAGCAATGGGTATAAACAAATTGTTTCAGGGAAGAAAGAAGGAAGGCTCTTCACATTGAAGATTCAAGGCAATGTTGGTCATGCCTTGTTCACTTATGGAGGACATAAGATCTCTGAGTTAGATTTTTGGCATAAAAGGCTTGGGCATTTCAATGAAAGAGGTATTAAGGATATGATTAACAATGGTTCAGTGCTTGGATTACCTAATGTTGCAGGTCAACATATGACATATAGATGTGAGGCATGCAATTAGGTAAGGCTCATAAGCAATCCTATCATAAGCATAGTTTCATGTATTCAAAGAAGCTTGAATTGGTACACACAGATGTGTGGGGACCATCAAAGGACTTTAACATTAATTGTTCAAGATATTATGTGATCTATGTCGATGATGCTACCAGGTGGATCACCATATATGTGATCAAAGATAAATCAGAGGTATTCAATACATTTAAACATTATCATGTGTATGTAGAGAGAATCACAAGGCAAAATTTGAAGAGACTAAGGTCAAATGGAGGGGGAGAGTATATCTCTAATGAGTTCAGTGATTACTTATGGAATGCAGGTATAAAAAGGGAAGTTACTTGCAGGTACTGTCCTCAACAAAATGGTGCAGAAAGGAGAAATAGAACTCTTGTTGAGTTTGCAAGATCAATGATGAAAGAAAAGAATTGCCCCAATTATTCATGGGATGAGGTTGTAAATACAACCACATACTTGGTTAATAGGCTACCATGTAAAGCTTTGCAGGGTATGACACCATATGAAGCTTGGTGGGTTAAGAGACCTACCTTAGATCATTGTAAAGTGTTTGGATGCTTGGATTATGCATATGTACCATCTCAATTGAGGCATAAATTGGAACCTAATGCTGAAAAGTATGTTTTCATTGGTTATGATGATAAGTACATGGGTTATAGGTTATGGAGTCCATCCACAATGCAATTCCTTGTGTCAAAGGATTTTACATTTGATGAGAAAGGTACTTGGTATGCAGGTACAATTAATATTCATGGAGGTGATGAAGATTTGAATAAGAAGAAAGGTAAATCAAAGGCTCAAATATTTGATGAAGAAGAGAACAATGAAGTACAAGTTGAAGGTGAAGAAATGTCAAGGTTTGATCCTGAATGTGATGAACCAAAAACTTCAAGAAGTTTAGAACTCAGAAGATCATCAAGGCACAAATGGCAACCTACAAGGTAAAGCTATGATACTTCATTTTTGAAAAATAAAGATTATGCTTATATGGTGAAAGCAGAGGAAGACCCTTCTACATATGAAGAGGCAAAGGGTAAGGAAAATTGGCAAAAAGCTATGCCGGAAGAGTATGATGCATTGATGGAGAACAAGACATGGATTTGGTTCCTAAACCAAATAGTCAGAAGATCATTGGATGCAAATGGGTCTACAAGACAAAGAGGTATGCAGATGGAAGTGTGTCTAGGTATAAAGCTAGACTTGTTGTGAAAGGATATGCTCAGACATATGGTATAGATTATGATGAGACTTATAGTCCTTTGGCAAAGATGACAACTATAAGGATTCTCATAGCTATTGCTGCATGTAAAGGTTGGAAGTTATGTCAATTAGATGTGAAGAATGCTTTTCTAAATGGTTATATTTCAGATGATGTTTTCATGGAGCAACCAAAAGGTTTCAAGGATAAAAGGTATTCAAAATATGTATGTAAGCTCAAGAGAGCTTTGTATGGTTTGAAGCACGCCCCAAGGGCATGGAATTACAGACTTGTCCAAGTTCTTGAAGGAAATTGGTTTCCAAGTGTCTAAGGCAGATAGTAGCTTGCTTGTTAAAGCAAGTGATGATGGGTTCATTTACATGTGCATATATGTTGATCACATAATTTTTACAGGCACAAATGAGAAGGGCATACAAAGTCTTAAGAAGCAAATGGAGAAAAAATTTTCTCTAAGTGGGGAATATAATTCTTAGGTCCTATTAATCCCTGAGCTAAGATTCCACATGCTCAATATATCATCGTTGCTATAGATTATCTTACCAAATGGGTTGAAGTGAAAGCGACTAGGAAGAATGATGCAGAAACAATAGCCAAGTTTTTATTTGAAAATGTATTCATAAGATATGGATTTCTAATTGAACTAGTAAGTGATCATGGAACACACTTCTTGAATGAGTTCACTGAATATCCGTTACAAGATTTCATGGTCATTCACAAGAAGTATGCTCCTTGTCATCCCCACGAAAATGGACAGGCAGAGAGCACGAACAAGATCCTATGCAGTGTTAACTGGTTACTAACTACTCATCACCTTACTCTTATTATCCACTAGCAAACTTATAAATAGTAATTCCATCACCAATATTTTCAACCTTAAGCGAAATACTTCACCGCGACACAATATGTTATTCAAGTACTCAGAATAACACGGACTTCTTCACTTACGATCGGCACGCAACCACAATTAACTAATATCTTCACCAATTAGAGGTATTACACAGACAAAATCATCGAAATAACTTAATACTCAAATAGTAAATGATCAATACACCAAGATAAGTAAACTTGCGCCGCAAAAAATCCACAGGCACACTGCCCAGACCCATAGTCCGACGTTGTGCTGCTCCTGTGCAACTGCTTCCGCACACTTTTTCATTATCAAAGGGTTACAATGTTACAATACATCCTTTCAATGTGTGTCCTTTCCAATTACATTTTCCAATAATTATAATTACATTCCAGTGGCTTAACATTGGCACACACAGTGGACTTGAACCCAGAATTGATGAATTACAAAAAATAGCTAAGAATCATCGACGATGCCCTGAATACACATAGTGTGAACGATCTTAAAGGTATGTGAAATTTTCTTCTTCAAGGTCTCTAACATCTCTTGGAGAATGTGAGGTTCTACCAAATGAGCATTTGTTCACACCAAGCTGGAAGCAATGGCTTGAGAAAGCAAAACTTCACTTTGTTTCTGCAAAGGTTCTTGTAGATAAAAGTCATTGGCAATAGCTGTATCTCTGCGTAGCTTGGCATCAACAATTTCTGCATCTATTTGAGACAGGTGATCCTGTTGAATACCAACTTGCTTTTCTCTTTGATCCAACTCTTGCTGTTGAAACTGCATGGTCTCAAAAAAATCTTGGCACTCCTTCTGTATCGGTTCAATTTATTTCTTTAACTTAACTATATGACCACTCTCCTCATCTAATACTTGACCTTTTTGAAACAATTCTTTTGTAACTTTCTTTAGTTCTCCTTCATCTTGTTGTACTTTGTTAACAATACTTTATAGGCCTCTTCAAATTCTGCTAATGTGGTGCGAGTGTTGGCTAGCTTACAACCAAGAGCTTTCATGGCATCATCTTTATCTATCATTGCCTGTTTGAGAAGAGGAATCTCCACATCTTTGGCTGCAATAATCTCATCCTTCGCGATGATCTGTTCCTGTAAGAAACATTCATTGGCTCTGACCGCCAAAACCTCTTCCTGCAAGGGAGCGATGTCGGCCTCTAACATATCAACTTTCGCTTGATATTCAATGTGGAGGGTCTATTAGGCATCATGCAGTTGAGCGGGGAGGTGCTTGGATAAGTGCAGAAGGAAGTCACCAATCTGGGCTAATTGTGCAAACGCATCCAATATCAAAAAAGTTGATAATGGTTGGGAGGGTTTTATAGAAACTGTAGCAGAAGATGAAGGTGGAGAGTAATCCAAGGAAGAGGGAATAGGGTGAGAGTGGGATACTGCCACCGAGTGATTGGGGGACAAAGGGTGTCCCAGAGGGCTAGGGGGTAAAGGGATCCGAGGAGGTGAAGGAGGAGGGGTTACGAGATGTTCGGCAGTGTTACCGTCAGCCGTGGACTTCGCTGGGGATGGAGGCGCATTGGAATCAATGTTATCCGACTGGACTTCTTGATGAATGAGGGACTCAAAAATCTTCTCCTGTGTGGTTTGATGGAGTGCTTTTGCAACTGTGTCCTTGTGCGTTGTGTCTGGAACCAGCTCCGGTTGCTTATCTGCAGTCTTGGTGTGTTGAGCTTCATCCATAACAATGTCTTCGACGGTTTTATCTCTAGGCGAGGGTGGGGCTAAAGATGCATGTAGGGACAAAGCTGTGTCCTGAAGGAGTACCTTACTGGAAGAGGCCTGAACTTGGCTCTGAGAAGGATTGACCTTCTTGAGTTTCTCTCGGAAGAATTGGAAAAGGTCTTCATTGTCATCATCAAATCCCATAACCTGCTCAGACTCTTCACACAATAGAAGATTGCCTGTCAGAGGGTTCAAAACAGGATGAACAACGGGGAGAAGGAAGGAAAGAAGGTGAGGAAAATAGGTACGGGGACAATCACCTTTGGCTAACTGATGCATAATGGGTTGACACTCGCGATGGATGCACCGAAAAAAGAATAATGCCCAATTGATAGGTTCACGGGCAGTAGCATCAACCAAGGAATAGAAAGGGCGAGATATATCGTAAGTGCGTTTTTGGAGGTCGAGAGCGGTCACCAAAAATTGTAAGGCGGAACATTCGGGCTCGAGTCGGCACAAGATGGCGAACTCAAACTCGTTGGAAGAATGTTTGGGAAAGAGCTGCTTCATCGTTGCCAATGGGAGAAGAGGAACTTCAATACATCCTTCTTGTGGGAGATGGAACATTTCAGCCACAGTGTTGAGAGTAACCACCATGTGTGAGTTTAGGCAAGTAATAGGCCAATAGGTTTCTGTTAGGGCAATATCTGCAATGGCCACAATGATTGGGGCAGAATAGAATCCAATGTTCTTTCCTAGGACAATGCATGAATTGAGACAATACTCCAACTGCATATGACAAGTCAGGCCTAGTTAAAGTAGCATAGATCATACTACCAACCAAACTTTGATATAGCTTCTTGAATTCTTCTCCTCCATATCTGCTTAATTTGTGATTCACCTCCATTAGATTAGGTGCTACCCTGCAATCATCCATTTTAAACTTGATCAACAAGTTTCTCAAATACCTTTCTTGAGTTACATACACTCCATGTTGAGTGTATGAGATCTCCATGCCCAAGAAATATGACAAGTCTCCCAAGTCACTAATCTTGAACTCTTTTCTCCATTTGCTTATTTATACTTTGAATGCCTTTCTCATCTGTACCTGTAAGAATTATATCATCAACATATATGCACATGTAAATGAACCCATCATCACTTGCTTTAACAAGCAAGCTACTATCTGCATAAGATACTTGGAAACCAATTTCTTTCAAGAACTTCACAAGTCTATAATTCCATGCCCTTGGGGCCTGCTTCAAACCATACAAAGCTCTCTTGAGCTTACATACATGATCTGGATACCGTTCATCTCTGAATCCTTGTGGTTGCTCCATGAAAACATCATCTGAAATATAACCATTTAGAAAAGCATTCTTCACATCTACTTGACATAACTTCCAACCTTTACATGCAACAATAGCTATGAGTGTCCTTATAGTTGTCATCTTTGCCATAGGACTATAGGTCTCATCATAATCTACACCATATGTCTGAGCAAACCCTTTCACAACAAGTCTAGCTTTATACCTAGACACACTTCCATCTGCAAACCTCTTTGTCTTGTAGACCCATTTGCATCCAATGATCTTCTGACTATTTGGTTTAGGAACCAAATCCCATGTCTGATTCTCCGTCAATGCATCATACTCTTCCTGCATAGTTTTCTCCCAATTTTCCTTACCTTTTGCCTCTTCATATGTAGAAGGGTCTTCATCTGCCTTTATCATATAAGCATAACCTTTGGTAGCCAAAAAAGTGTCATAGCTATACCTTGTAGGTTGCCATTTGTGTCTTGATGACCTTCTGAATTCTCCACTTCTTGAGGTTTCTGGTTCATCACACTCTGGATCAAATCTTGGCAGTTCTTCAACTTCAACCTGTACTTCATTGTTCTCCTCTTCATCAAATATCTGAACCTTTGATTTACCTTTCTTTTGATTCACAACTTCTTCATCACCTGCATAAATATTGATTGTACCTGCATACCAAGTACCTTGCTCATCAAATGTAACATCCTTTGATACAAGGAATTGTTTTGTGGATGGACTCCACAACCTATATCCCATCTGCTTATCATCATATCCAATGAACACATATTTTTCAGCTTTAGGTTCCAATTTATGCCTCAATTGTGATGGCACATATGCATATGCCAAACATCCAAATACTTTGCAATGATCTAGAGTAGGTCTCTTACCCTACCATGCCTCATATGGTGTCATACCCTGCAAAGCTTTACATGGTAATCTATTGACCAAATAAGTAGCTGTGTTTACAGCCTCAGCCCACAAATAATTTGGGCAATTTTTCCCCTTCATCATGGATCTTGGAAACTCAACAAGAGTTCTATTCCTCCTTTTTGCTACACCATTTTGTTGAGGAGAGTACTTGCAAGTAATTTCCCTTTTTATACCTGCATTCCACAAATAATCATTCAACTCATTAGAGAAATACTCTCCCCCTCCATCTGACCTTAGTCTCTTCAACTTATGACCTGTAATTCTCTCTGCATACACATGATAATGTTTGAATGTATTGAATACCTCTCACTTATCTTTGATCACATAGATAGTGATCCATCTGGTAGCATCATCAACATAAATCACATAGTACCTTGAACCATTGATGCTGAAATCCTTTGATGGTCCCCACACATCTGTGGGTACCAACTCAAGCTTCTCTAAATACATAAAACCATGCTTGGAATAAGATTGCTTATGAGCCTTACCTAATTGACATGCCTCACATCTGTATGTCATATGTTGACCTGCAACATTAGGCAATCCAAGCACTGAACCATTGTTAACCATATCTTTAATACCTCTTTCATTGAAATCTCCAAGCCTTTTGTGTCAAAGATCTAATTCATAGATCTTATGTCCTCCATAAGTAAACAAGGCATGACCAACATTACCTTGAATCTTCAATGTGAACAATCTCCCTTCTTTCTTTCCTGAAACAATTTGTTTATACCCATTGCTAGGGTCTTCCACAAACACTCCTTCATTAGTGAACCTAACTTCATAACCTTTTTCAACAATTTGTCCTACACTTATCAGATTCTTAGGAATTATAGGAACATACAAAACCTTACTCAAGAGAGTACTACCATCCTTGGCCTTCACTGATCCAATTGACTTCACATTATGCTTTGTATTGTCACCTGTTTGAACTACATGATTAGTTACCTTACTATCCAAATCAGTCATCAAAGCTATGTTGCCACTCAGGTGATTGCTACACCCTGAGTCAATGTAGAAGACTCTTTGGTCTTCACTTTGCCTTTCACAAGTTGCATTCATTATCAATGTTGAATCCTCCTTCTGATCTGAAGCATAATTGTAGTAGGTATTGTTGTATTGTTGACTTTGGAATCCTCTACCTGCATTTCTTCCAAAGTAACCTCTACTACCTCTACCTCTGAAATTTCCTCTTTGATTTCTGCCACCTCTTCCTCTTGAATTAAAGTTCTGATTATGTCCACCATTACTATGAGTATTATGCCAACAATCATTAGCTAAGTGATTTGTTTTACCACAAATCCAGCAAGCTTTGACTCCATCTTTATTACTCCTGCCTCTTCCTCTACCTTTGCCACCTCCTCTTCCTCTTAGGAAGTTAGCTTGGCTAGTTGTACCTTCATCTTCATTTGCTTGTTGCTTCCCTTTGATAATTTTCTTCTTATCCTTTGAATACATTGCATGAAATGTACTTTTATCACTTTCTCCTTTGACATCCTGCTCAAAGGTTAGCATGTGTCCTAGCAACTGATTTAGGTCAGGAGTAAAATGATCTAGTGATAATTAAATAGACAAAATGAATGGCTTCCATTTGTCATCACCTCTCAAACCTGTGAGGATTTGCCTTACCAATTTATCCTCCTCAATATCTTCATCAACTGCTCCTAATGCATCTGCAATGTCCTTCATCCTTGTTACATAATCTGAGATGGATTGAGAGGCCTTCTTCTTGAATATGGTAAATTCTGCCCACAAGAATGCCTTCCTTGACTTTGTGGTGTTTTGGAAATGCTCCTCCAAAGCATTCCATATATCACTTGCACTTTCAAGACCTCTAATGCGAGGTAGCAAGTAGTCATTAACTTCCATGTAGATAATGCTCCTGGCTTGAGCATCTTTCTTCATCCAAGTCTTCAAATCTGATAATTCTTCCCTAGTTGGAACACTAGGATCTCTGAACTGAGGCTTTTCTTCTTCACCTGTAATATAACCTATCAAGTCTTTTCTCATAAGATGAGCTTCCATCCTCATTGACCATGTTGGATAGTTCTCTCTATCCAATTTCTCTATCTGAAGAGAATCTCCCATCCTTTCTTCACATGTGTATTAAATCCTTCAAGCTTTATGAGTAATAAGATTACCTTTGCTTCGAATGAAGTCCCTTTTGTCTTCCTTGATATCTTTTGGCCTCCTTCTCAAGCTTTGCTTTCAAGATTTCACCTTTTGAATCTTCAAATGTTGAATTCTTTATAGCTGCAGCAGTCGGGGTCCTCCTTTCTTCAATTTTGATGCATCCAGCTCTGATTCCACTGATGGAGAGTGTTAATCTCCAAAAGAACAAGCTAATCTTGAAGTTAGAGCACCTCTATATCAAGAGTAACTCAAAACCTTCACCAATTTAGAGGATCAATGATCAATTATCAAAATTTTGATCAAACTATGAAGAAGACTACATAGAAAGTCTGTTGCACATAACTCTCTCATTGACTTATCAAATGTGTAAAGTTTTTTATAAAACTTTGCATAAAGTGTTGCCTACAGTTTGCGCACCTTCTCCAAGTTAAATCATTTCAAAAGACTCACTAGACCTTGAGAAATGATCTCAACAAGTCACCTATGTCTAAAACTGTTCTTCTAAGAAGTCAATTCAGACACCTGTAACTTCTAACACTTAGTTCTCTCAATCTAGAACCCATTTATGAAAATGCTTTTAGCCATAGATGGCTTACCTTCCAACTTAGATTTTGACTCTTGGTTTGTGCAAAACTTTGCACTGTGCACTGAGAACTGACCATTTCTTTGACCATCAGGATTGCGCCTGTTTCAGAAGACACTTGACACTTTCTTACATACAAATGTTCCTACTCATAATTCTCACAGCCTGTTTACAATTAGGCTCTCAAACTTTAACCATAGACTCAATTAACTATGGGCTTAGACATCTGTAAAAGAATTCTTGAAATGATCAAACACAGAAGGAGAATACTCAGAAAGATCGGGTGCAACATTTTTCCATTTCTGAAAAATTTACATCTGAGTGATGAGAGATATCTTGAATCATGGCATATCCTTGGCATATCAAATAAAGTAGTACGTATTCTATGAATTTCTTGTCGATGCCATTTCCTATTCATACTTCTTATGTGAAAACCTTGCCTTTCTACCTTTGGACCACTTGCCTACTGACTTGCCTTGTTTGTGATCACATATAGAGTGACTACCTCCACTCCACCTTGGTTGTCTAATAATAAGATGATCATATGTTTGTTCTTACACATTCCCTCATATTTGCCCCGACATTTTCTTTGTATATATAGGCAAATATTTACAAGCTCATGACCATACAAAAGTATAAGATGAACTGACTCTAAATTAATGTACATATGTATACACATCTTCATCCTCTGAATATATACTTTCTCCATGCTTGATAATTTGATGTTTTCTTCAGTCCTTGGCTTCCAAACCTTCATCAAAACTTCAATTGTTGATTTCCCTGCACCAACATAAGAGGGTGCCAAAGGGATCCATATAATACAATTGTCCCACAATGATGCAAAATTGGCAACTATACATAGCCAATTTACGGCGAGCTGACGTCGAGGTAGTATTTGGAGGACATCCGCTGGTTAGAAAAATCATAAGGGTGTCATAATACAAAGGAGACACAGGTAACACCTGGGAATCATCCTGAACAGAATTGGTCACATAAATTGCCGGAGTGGTATCATCAACACCACCGAGAGGCTCACTGGAATCTAGACGAGAAATGAAATCTGCGAGAGCATGTGCTGATCCTTGGCGATGTACAACCTCATAATCAAATTCTTGAAGTAGCAACACCCACCGAGCTAATCTACCACCTAAGTGTTGTTGTCGTACAAGATTATCCAAAACCGCATGATCCACATGAAATGTAAATTTGTGTCCTAGCAGATAGTGCTAGAATTTTTTCACCGAATAGACTAGACCAAGGCATTCGTGTTCAATAACAGAATAATTACGTTTAGCAGCTGCTAGTCGTCCATTGGCATAATAAATAAGATGGAACCACTTGTCATTTTGCTGGATTACCACACTTCCAATTGCAATATTAGAAGCATCCACAAAGACATGAAAAGGAAGTTGCCAATTAGGAGCCTGTGTAAGAAGAGTTTTTAGTCGATCAAAAGCAAGTTGACATTCTTGTGTCCACACAAACTGGTGAGGGTTACTGGTAACCAAACGATTAAGTGGTATAGCCACATGAGCGAGCCATTGGAGATGTCGACCATGCCATCAGATTTGTCCAACGAGTCTCATGAATTCATTTGGAATCATAGGAGGGGGTGCGTTTAATACTGCACAAACTTTATCAGGGTCCACTTGAATTCCCTGTTGTGAAATAACACGACCGAATAGCTTGACATAAGAAACTGAAAAGACTGATTTATTGGGATTTAAACAAAGATGAAACTCCCAAAACTTGGAAAAGCAGCATCTTAGGTGATAGAGGTAAGCCGATGTATCACCAGATAATGAAAAATCGTCCAAAATACACCCGCATGAACGTAGTTAAGTAGGGAGAAACAATTTCCAGCATGCATCGCGAAAAGGTGCTTGAAGCATTATAGAGACCAAACCACGTCACTGTGCAAACATATACTCCCCAATTTGTAACAAACGTGGTCTTTGGAATATCCATCTCAGCCATGCGTACCTGTTTATAGCCACTATAACCATCCAAGAAAGAATACATTTCTCGTCTTGCAGCATCATCTAACATAGTGTCCAAGGAAGGTAGGTGGAAAGGGATTGGGAATCGTCACCACATTCAGTTTTCGATAGTCCACACAAATGCGTAATTGCTTGTTTTTCTTTGGGACGATGACAATAGGGGAGATCCATTTGGCGTGCTCAATGGGAACAATGAAACCTACTTTCATCAGCCGATCCAATTTATCTTTCACTTGCGTAGCATATTTGAGATTCATCTGATAACTCTGTTGTTTAATTGGCCATGCATTCGGTTTCAGCATCACATGGTGTTGGTAGATTCGACGATCCAACCCCTTCATATGGCAATAGTCGCAAGAGAATACGTCAACAAATTCCTTCAACAATTGTAGTAAGTCATCTTGAAAGTCTCAGGTAGTCTGACCTTAATCTTGATCGGACACGGGTTAACCTTGTCTCCCAAATTGCAAGTGATTAGGTGATCTTCCGGTACATAAAACTGTGAGGGCATGGACATATCTTCTAGTGGGGGGAGTTACTATTGAAGACTAGCAACATCCAAAACCTGATCCGCAATTGGTTCCACTTCTTCAGTAAGAGGGACTACCGTACGAGCGACCGGAGTCCAATTATCCATTATGGCTTGCAAATCAACTATACCCAATGCTAACAAATCTTGGTTAGCATTTAGAAAAGCTTCTTCTTCGTCATCCGAAAGGCCGTCCAACATATGCACGAGTTCTGCTATGTAAGGTCGTGCATGTAGATCGCAGGGCCTCATATCATCCAACGATACAACATATTTCCGGTGATTGCTTTTAAAAATAAGTTCGTGTGCAGACCAATCCTGTAACACTTTTGCTTGCTTCAACCAGGGCCTCTCAAATAATAAGTTGTAATCCAAACTTGATTCAGGTAATTCCAAGACAACAAAAGTCATTTTGAACACTGCTCCCTGTAGGGTAATGGGTATATCACCCACCAAACCCACTGGATGTACTCGAGATTGATCAACCATTCTTACAAAGAACTGGACAGGTTCAATCTAACTCCATCCTTACTTCTTACAAAGTGCAACTGTAGCAATATTAACCCCTGAGCCTCCATCAATTAATACTTGTGTATTTTTGTGGGTTTTATACCATAGCGTAATTAAAGGAACAACATGACCAATCGTAGAATCAATTTCTGGGCTGATGGTTGATGTAGAAGGTGCGCACGACGATCCGAGACTAATTTGTTGCTGAAATTGTTGTCGAATACCAGGGACCAATGCTAAAAGTTGCCCCAATGGGATCGTAATAGATGCTTTTGATAAAGTATTCCACATAGAATCAAACCGATATCAAGTCCAGTGTGTCCTCCGACAGCAATTGGACTAGATCCCTCTCTTCCAGTGTGGTATTCTCTACTGTCCGTTGGACCATCAGTACCGGATCAAGAAAAACAGTTGGTTCTTGACTTGCCCACATGCTAGCTTTAGTAAACATTCTCTGTTGTTCTCGAATGCCTAGTTCGAAAATCTCAGCAGTTGGGTGCAACTTCTTACTGGACCGTGTTTGAACTACTGCCACTTGTGTATCTGACGCTAAGATGTATACCATATTTGCCATTGGATGCTGTCGTTCTTTCCTTTGCTTAATATGTGGATGCTTCTTTACAATATCTCTGGATATGTCCAATTTCTCCACAAAAATAGCATCTTGGTGGTGGAAGAGATGCACCTTCACCGGATTGTCCCGAATTCCAATGGGGCTATCCAAAATTGTTTAGTCATGGTCCTCTATAATTTTTGTAAGTTTGATAAGATGTATTTCTCAAATGTAGTGGTACATAGTGGGAGCATGGTTGTCCTTGCTCCTGTATTATGGCATTTATGATTGGTCTAGTCTCTACTTTGGCATTATATGGACAAGTTTCGATGGAATGACTCGCCGTATTACAAATAGCACAATACATTTGATTTAGTGCACAAGTTAAAGTAGTATGCCCCAGGTTCTTACATTTGGTGCAATATACTTGTTTCAATGGATCATCGTTCATACTCTTGGAAACTTTTAACCAATCCAGATCTTTGGTAAAACCACCAACCTTATGTTCCAGCTGTAATGCCATAGCAATGAATGCATCCAAGATCATACCGCCTACACATCTAATAATGATAACTTGTTTGAGTTGGGGGTTTATTCCATTAATAAACAATTGGGTAATCACATCATCCGGTAGATTAGCATGCACTGGAGGCAGCTACCGTAGATGAGTGCGGAATAACATTGCACACTCTGATGTGGTTTCTGTTTATTGTTTTGTAAATAATCAAAGATTTCAACCGCATTTTTCTTTGATAAAAAATGTTGTAAAAAGACATTCTTAACATCATCGTATTGATCGAAATGATTAATATCATATTCGGTTAACCAATGATCAGCTTCATTAATAAGAGATGCTTGAAACACTATAGCCTTATATGCCAGATCCGTTGGATAGTTGAGTACAACATAATTAATTTCGAAAGTATGAACATGAGCATCAGGGTCATCACCTAGAAATCCACCAAATTTAGTATATGTGACTATGGCAGGTATCGATCATGGGGGTATGACCTACTGCTGCTATTGCTTCTGTTGTTGTTGTTGTTGTTGTGTACTACTCATGTCGTCTAAATCAAGAGGGAGCATCAATTCGGAATTATTTGAACAGGTTGATTATGACTGCTACTGTGTCGTGTAGTCACTTTGCAAAATTTCCGGTCGTATGGTATCATTGAGTCGATCACACACGTCTACATTCAACTGCCATTCCTCACATTTTGTGTTTAAGATGGACTTTTCACCAGAACTTTCATCCGCAAATGTACTAGCACCACTGGAATTAGAACAAAAAATTGGGTTATCACCAGAATTCACCAAGCTATCACCGGAATCAGTGCCTACTCCACTAACCGCACTTTCAACAAATGAGATTGGTTGAAATTCCAGTATACTCTATAGTCCTTGAACAAGAAAATAATGGGGTGCCACTCCACTAGTCCATGTATCACGCTTTCCTTCAGACGATTGTCCTTCACCACTACCACCGGAGGGTGTTCCCAACGCGCTAGTAACTTTCCACGGATGCTGATCACTTTGGTACTTCGAATAAGATTCACCGGAACGCGTTACATGCATGTATAATAGAATTTTTTCTTTCTTCCAACCTTAATCTGCTCTCAAACTGGCTATTCCAAGCCCCATGGCTGGTGCCAGTGTTAACTGGTTACTGGAATAAATCCACTATTGGGTTCTTGGGATGGTTAGGGGGTCTCTATTACAGAGGCCCTATATTTATTTTCCCAGATGAATATTCACTGTGTACAACTACTCATCACCTTACTCTAATTATCCACCAACAAACTAATAAATAGTAATTCCATCACCAATCTTTTCAACCTCAAGCAAAATACTTCACCGTGACATAATATATTATTCAAGTATGCAGAATAACACGGACTTCTTCACTTATGATCGGCACACAACCACAATTAACTCATATCTTCATCAATTAATGTATTGCACTTACAAGATCACTGGAATAACTTAATAATCAAAATAGTAAATGATCAATACACCAAGTTAAGTAAACTGCGCCGCAAACAATCCACAGGTGCACCGCCCAGACCCACAATTCGGCGTCGTGCTTCTCCTACACATCTGCTTCCGCACACTTTTTCATTATCAAAGGGTTACAATGTTACGCTACATCCTTTCGATGTGCATCCTTTCCAATTACATTTTCCAATAATTATAATTTCATTCTAGCGGCCAAACAACACTGTTTTGACAAAACTCGTAAATAACAAGTGTTCCGATTGGGACAAACATCTTATCATGATTTTTGGGCATATCAAGTTTCCTACAAAACGGTACTTAATGCCACTTCCTTATGTTTGGTATTTGGCCAAAATTTTATGCTTCAAATAGACTTCTTGATACCCACACTTAAGGTTGCACAAGAGCATCAGTGGACAGGCCACAAGCTATCCTCAAGGATCTTTTATTTAGAACAATTAGTTGAGACTAGACACATAGTAGTTGTGGGCATCTATGCTACAAAGAAAAGACACAAAACATACTTTGATGCCCACGTGAAGGATAAGATCTTGAAAGCTGGTGATTGAGCTTTGGTATACACCTTGAAGCAACATGCACGTAAATTAGAGAAATATGGTTATGGACCCATGATTATCAATAGGATATCCTTGAATGGATCCATCCAGTTAGCCACCTTAGAAGGAGACATTTTACCAAACTACATCAACAGATCCTGAGTCAAACTCTATCAAGAGCCTTTGACTGAGGAGATTATAAGCCGAATCAATGCAGCTAAGAAGCCCAAGGAGGAAGAGAGAAGGATATGTGAAGAAGCACATGCAGAATCCTTAGAGCATATTAGAAGAATGAAGTTGAGAAGACAAGGCATAGCTCAACCTAGAATGAAAATTATCCTTCTTATTCCAAACAGGTTTTTCTTCAGATATGAGCTAATGGGTCTCCAATAAGCTCAATCACCCAAAAATTCACTCAAAATAGCCCAAAAAATCAAACCCTAAATTTGGCATTTTAAGTGGACAATTGAGATGGCGTGAGATAATTGTGATGGTCTGGGACCATCGAGATGGTCCAAATGAACAGTCGTGATGGTCTGGAACCATCGCGATGGTCCGTGAGTGCGAAACATCGTGATGGTCAAAAGTGAAGCATCACGATGGTCTGTCTAGTGAGCAGTCATGATGGCGTGGGCCTGTCGGATGGTCAATGGTCAACGCAACCATTGCGATGGTCACCAGGTGTCACAATGGCGTGAGCCAATCGCAATGGTCCAAAATTGAAGAGTCACGATGGCATACCTAATATCTTCGCGATGGCATGAATTGACATGTAGCAATTGGGTCATCGTGATGGCATGGGCCAATCGTGATGGCGTGGGGTTGATGGGATCGTCGTGATGGTCACTGAGTGTTGCGATGGTTCAAGTGAACCGTCAAGATGGTGTGAGACCCTCGCGATGGTCCGGTCGAGCCAGCACGATGGTGCAACACAATTGCGATGGCAATAGCCCATCGCGATGGCCCACCAAACTATGGATTTTTGATATGTGCCTGTGGATTCGTGTGTGCGCAAGGATCACCTACATCGTGGTGTACTCGCTTACCAAAAAAGACGAACTTGTCTAACCAACGCGATGGTCTGACACATATGGCAAATCTGATAGAAAGTTGATTTTGTCACCGGTTGGAAGCTCTCTTTCTATTTCGGAGCACTGTACTTGCAAGAAAACTCAAAAACACACACAACACAAGCACAAAAGCTCTCTCTCTCTCTCGCATGTGCAAATGAGGGAAATGAGGGGGATAGGTGGATATGGTGAAATTTATGGTTTTTTTGGAGTGGAAGAAGATGATGTGGTGGTGAAGGAGGAGTGTAGAGGAGATGAGACACACAAAAAACTACTTAAAAACAACAACAAAAACTGAAATTTTTACCTTCCAATGCCACTTGTTGCTATACTCTTACCATCATGCATTCATCCTAGAACTCGATCCCCGGCAACGATTTGATGTTGCTCTAGCACAACGGTAAGCACCACATTAAGAAGCTCCACCTCCTTAATGTCAATCTGTGGAAGAGATAGGAGTGATATGAAGATCATGAACACAAGATGTAGTGAGAGTGAAGGTGAGAAGCATGGGGATGCACACACACATACACACACAAGGAAGAGACAAGCAAAACACAATGGAAGGTTGAAAGTAAACTCTATTGCTCAAGATCACTCTTACAATCTCAAGCTCACACTAACTCATACAAGTCTACACTAGCTAACCTCCAAAATGAACTCTCTAGCTTTATTTATAGTTTTTAGACTACTTTTGACCGGTTTCACATCTACTGTCTGGCATAGTTAAAAAATAGGTTCCAGGCATTATTTGGAGGTCTAAACGAGATCTAAAAATAGCCCGAATTGGTATGCTTGTTCTACCTAAGCTCCTCAAGCTTGACTTCTCGGCTTGCACAAAATGGAGCTGCTAATTACATAAGTGTGTGCTTCTATGATACATATGGTATAAGAGTGATGAAAATCAATATTAGGAGTTTGAAAAAGTATTATCAAATATATTTCTTAGAGAAAAAAGTGAACTTTCTGGACTTCTTCGTAGTGTGCCTTTACATGCTTCCTCGTCGTCTGTGCCTTTGGCTACTTCCAACACTCTAGTTCATGGTGGTAGCCATGGATCTCCAATACTGCCCATATGATATGTCTAGACAATTATATTCCCTAGTTGTTGTCGTTGCCCATGTTTCGATCAATTAGTTGGTAGTTCTATTTCACTGCATTCATAGGGGATGTCAATTGATTGTTAGGTAGTTAGACCAGGGCCAATGTCCAAAAACTGGCCTTCCTTATCTTCTTTCCATACTCTATCCAAGTGAATTCCCCATAGTTTTTCGTGTTCTTCTAATTCTGCATTCACTCACCCCTCCATCCTCACCCATCAATGAGGAAGATGAGAGTGTAAATCTCATCTTTTAACGTGCGGAGTAGGCAACCTATTATGATTCTTTGTACAATGCTTTAGAGAGTTGGTAATTGTTGAACTCTTTGGTTGTTAATTTTTCCTATAGGTGTTGAACATGCTGCTGCAACCACATATTATGATTATTCAATGCTGCAGAAGTTTGATGGTAATAATCCATATCATGGGAAATAAGAGATTGCATATAGACAAGGTAAGTATTAACACAACTAAATTTGTGAAGGACACACTCGATCATTGACACGGAAGTGCCAAAATTGTTCGTGTGATGCAAGGAGAGGTGGAAGATCAGGTACATCTTCATCAACATGCTCTTCTTGTATAGGATTACTCCAAGGAGAATGGGATGGCAAAGATGATGACCATCCCAAACTCGGAAGAGTTCTTGGTGGAGAATAATTTGGAGAAGAGATGGAAGAGGTTGATTGCAACACAACATGGATAGGAGATGATGGTGGTGGGGGTGACAGAGGTGGAGAGTGTACCACATTCTACATTGCCTGATCCAGAAAAGAAAGTGGGTCAACGGACGAGAGAGAGGAATTGGAGGAGGGTTGGACAAAATCATTGGGAGAATGGAAAGAGTCGATGGAAGATGCGACATGAGAGGCTTGAGGAGTAGCGACAAATTGTTTTGCAATAGGTCTCGAACCAAAAATGGGAACTTTGGAGGAAGAGGAGCTTTGTACTTGATGGGGTCATTTTTCCAAATTCAAGAACTTGAAAAAGAAACCATGGTGCAACAAGATACAATTAATGAAGTCAAATTTCATCTCTAGAAGCAAGTCCAAGACTATGAGATTCTACAACAGACTATAGTTGCTTTGCAAGAGATGAATGAGCAATTATCTGCCAAAGTTTCTCAACAAGAGGAAGTTGTAGCTCATATCCAGAATTGTATGAACACTTTGTAGAAAAATTGGAGCAAGAAATAGCTTTGGAGATGCAAGCTATTCAAACTGTGTAGACTCAACAACACCACTACAAACACATTATGAAACAAGACTTTTATTTGCAGGAAGAATTTGGTTTGCAGCTAACAAAGGTGCAGAGCAAGGCTACAATTACATCAACATCAAATTCCTATGCATCAGCTAAAGGGGCAGTCACCTTACAACCCACCGAAGTCTAGAAATTGTTAAAGATAATGATTTAGAATATTCAATCTACATTCCAAGATATCTTTTCGGTGAAGATTCCTTACCGAATTGGCGGACTGACTTGTAACCCTTCATAACAATAATAGAACTGATTCTTTATCAGTGTAGAGAGCTAGACATGTATTGGACATGTTGGACTATCGACCTCTCGCACTACAGGAGAAGTTTCAACTATATGCTGAGTTTTGTGTATTGTCTTCTCTTCCATTCTTTCTGTTTATGATTGTGGTTGTGGATGTAATTGAAAGTGTAATCACATTCTACATCAAAATATGGGAAGTCTATATCTAAGAATTTTGAAGCATTCGGTGTCTGTGACTAAGTCATTTTCTAGAAATGTAGTGCAGTACAATACATGATTGTATTCGGAGGATAGAAGGTATTCTCTGATTTAGTGACTGGCAGACTTGTTAAAGTAATTAAGAAGTCAGAGAAATATTGGGATTTAGTTTCTACTAGATTCTGCCACCCAAGAACCCCTGAACCTTAATGGCATGGGAGAATCCTTACGATCACATCATCAAATTCAAGAAAGTATTGAGAGCAGAACAAGTAGATGATATGTTCACACTACCGTACCCACACCAAGAGAATTCCCTAGAATCTTGAGACCGACCGAGTTGGTGAAACCCATGAAGATTTATTTCGATTGCATGGGGATCCTTATGATCACGTCATCAAATTCAAGCAACTATTGAGCACAAAATAGGTGGATGATATGTTCACTCAATACCATGCTTTTGGGCTTACATTGAAAAATATAGCCCTAACATGGTTTCATCCATTACATAAGGAAAAATTTAGGAACATCACTCAACTATTTGACACCTTCATAGCTAAGTTCACCAAGAGTGGCATCACTCATAATACCTCATCATTGATCCATATCTTTAAGTAGACACTGCAAGAAACTGTTAGGCTAGCCGAGCTAAGTTTAGATAATACATGGATCAATGAACAACCCCAGAGCTACCTATCAAGGCTAAGAAAGTTTCCATGTTCTTAGATGGCCTATTAAGCACAAAGCTAAGATCATATGTCTATCTAAAGGAACCTCAAACTATAGAGCAATGTGTGTGAATGTGCGTCAAGATTGAGGAACTTGGATCACGAGTTAGAACTCTCTAAACTCTATACGCATTCAAATTGTTCTACTATTTCGCATTCAAACCCTCAACTTCAATAAAGGAGTTAGCAAAACAAGTAGCTCGAAAGTAAGGAGTCTCTAGTAGACAAACACCTAGGATGTTCTTAGTGAAGCATTGCTACACTTGCAAAGGAGATCACATCGCCAATGTATGCCCTCTAATGGCTTAGAATACAACAAACCCAAATACTCAGTATTTTATCATTGAGAGGAAATACACCAACCATACTCCACAAGAGTGTCCCTACAATAAAAAAATAGTGAGGCAAAACTACCAGCAGCCCTATCAACAACCAAGTAGATATCCAAACCCATACCAATCATAGCCATACTATAGGCCACAAAAACCTTACTAGAATCAATATCATGCTAGAAGGAGACCACATGTATGAGGTCAGCAACAACCACCACCTATCAATGTAATCTCCATGAAATATGCAGTGGTAGAAGATAACTTAGATAGAGCCATAGTGCCAGCATCTCCAATTATCTTAGAGAGTGACCCTAACACTCAAAGTTTTGAGTCCATCCATGTAGATAGTCCTCTAGCTTACTACATGGAATCACTAGAGCATAATGAGATCTATCAGTACAAGACACCATTAGAACCTAATTGGGAGCCTCAATATTGAATGTAACGTACAAGAATCCAAACCCTAGGCCCTACTTAAGATAGATAAGACCTCAAGCTCCTAAAGGACCATGATATAGATGTCAAGGAGATCACTTCGTTCATGATTGCCCACTTCCTCCATGAGGAAAACCGCAACCCATAGTATTTCAAGGTTTTTGTCTTGATTGTGGAAAGGAACAGCTCCTAAGAGATTGCCTTAAGAAACCAATCAATGCACAAAAGATTACTCCTACCAATGTTATTGGATTGATATTAGAACCCAATGGAAGTGGGACTAATATCGCCCTATACAAGTAGTCACTAGAGCACATGCTCTACAAAAGACTCTAGGTGTAGAGAAGGAAAAGAAATCAAAGGCTACTGAGTCAAAGAGCACAAGCAAAAGAAGAATGAGATCCTAGAAGGATACTAGAGAGATAATGAAGAGATAACGGTCTAGAAAGCTGAGTAAACTAGAAGAGAGTCTCAAAGAAATGAAAACAAAGATAATTGAACTTTTATTTCAAACACACTCTTAGACACCACCACCACTATCTAACCCACCTCATATAATCCCATCATCCGTCCCACCACTACCCAAATCAGGATCAATCTTAGCATATCCTACTCTAGAAAACTTGGACATGTTGTTCAAGGATTATTAGGCTCAAATCCAAGAAGGGCAAAATGTAGCTGAGTTAGAAAAATGTTATCCCTGAGTAGATTTAGAGACTGAGAGGACTAAGTTTTGTGCCTAAATGATAGAAATACCTCATGCTATGTTCGATGCCAACTGTCTTTTCAATCACACAAACTCAGTGAAACTACAGTTACATTTTGAAGGACTATTGGAGAGGTTAAAGTGGTTGATAGTTGAACCTAAGATTGTAGCTACACCAAAGGCTCAGTATTGTGGAAGTGAAGGGGTGAGCTTACCACCACAAGAAGCTTATGTTCCTAATTCTACGGATGATGGAATTCCGTCCTCCATAAATCATTACTCCCAAACGTTCATGAGAGAGATACACGAGGAGAAATGGGACAAGGAGAGTGAGAATCCTACTCCTATTCAAAAAGTGGATGTATCTTCATGGTCAATTCCCTTTGGACATTCCCTCTATCTACTGGGAGAAAAACAATGTGTGGTCAAGTGAAAGATTAGACTTTGAATCCAATTTCTTGCACGAATTTCCACACTTCACAGGCCCTCTATTTAGATGAGATCTCCCATAGTGATGGTAAGAAACGATGAATCAGTTCTACTTAGGAACAAATGTGAGACGCCTTTCAATGAGCTAAAAAGAATATTTTGTTCAACCTGTATCTTGATAACACCAGATTGAAATAAGCCATTCCATGTTCATGTGGATTCTTCAAATTTTTCTATTGGATGCAGGCTAGCACAACTGACAAGTGAAGGAAATATTAACCTTCCCATCATATACACTAATATGCAATTAAACACAGAAAAAATATATTATATGACCACAGAAAGAGAAGGATTGTGCATGGTATATGTGGTTAAGAAGTTTAGACACTATTTGCTTGCAAATAGGTTTAAATTCTTTAGAGACCACCAAACATTACTCTAGCTTGTGAACAAGCCTTGCAATACAGGCAGATGAGTAAGATGGTTTCTCTTACTAATGGAATACGATTTTTAGGAAGTCATAAGAAAGGGTAAGACTCACCTTAGACGATCACCTTTCTTGAATTACTTCAAGAAAATCACCACAAGGAGTATCATATGAACTTCCTAATTCTTATTTGTTCAACTTGGAAGTAGTACCTGATTGGGCTAAAACTCTAGTGCATATTCTCACATTTGGATCTAACAATCTAGTAGTTAGGACAAAAGACGAAGAGATTGTCAAATCCCAAAAATACCATATATAGCTACGAAGTATATACAAGCAAAATGATCAAGGAATCTTAGCTTATTTTTTGGAAGAAGAAGATGATAAGTGGTTGCAATTAGCACATGTAGGTGCACTATGGCAACATAATTCAAAACAAAAAACCCTACAAACTTTGAAACGATTAGGCATGTATTGGCTGACTACGGAAGGAGAAGTCTATAGGATGTTTAAGGATTGTCCAACCTATATTAATAGACCACATGTGGAGCATGCCACTTTATATCAAGTGTCATTAATGCCATATTGAAGCAGTCCCTTGGTTAACTTTTTGAGGAAGAAGAAATTCCCTCAAGAGACGACTTTAGCTTGACAAAGAATTCTAGAGCAAGATGCTAAAGGCTACACACTCATTGGATGTAATCTATATAAGCATGGATGTCATGGATATCTCAGAATATGTGTACATCAAAGAGAATACTTGAAAATCTTAGAGAATGCACACCAAGGTGTTGCAAGAGGACACCTCGAGCCTAATCGAGTGATCAAGGCAATCTTATTTTCACGTCTTTGGTGGCTCATCCTTCATTTGCATGGGCATACCTATGTGAAGAGGTGTGATACATGTTAAAGAACTCAATATTCTATTCCTAAATATGAGATGCCACTGAGACCCATGATGGGAGGACATGCATTCTCTAAGTGGGGAATATAATTCTTAGGTCCTATTAATCCCCTTGCTAGGAGGAAGAGAGAAGGATATGTGAAGAAGCACATGCAAAATCCTTAGAACATATTAGAAGAATGAAATTGAGAAGACAAGGCATAGCTCAACCTAGAATGAAAATTATCCTTCTTATTCCAAACAGGTTTTTCTTCAGATATGAGCTAAGGTTCTCCAATAAGCTTAATGACCCAAAAATTCACTCAAAATAGCCCAAAAAATCAAACCCTAAATTTGGTGCTTTAAGTGGACAATCGTGATGGTCTGAGATAATCGTGATGGTCTGGGACCGTCGTGATGGTCCAAGTGAACAGTCGCGATGATCTGGAACCGTCGCGATGGTCCGTGAATGCGAAGCGTCATGATGGTCAAAAGTGAAGCATCACGATGGTCTTTCTAGCAAACAGTCGTGATGGTGTGGGCCCATCACGATGGTCAATGATCAATGCAACCATCACAATGGCATGAGCCCGTCGTGATGGTCACAAAGCATCACCATGGCATGAGCCAATAGCAATGGTCTAGAATTGAAGCATCACGATGGCGTACATGGTATCATCACAATGGCATGAATTGAGATGTGGCAAGTGGGTCGTCAAGATGGCATGGGCCAATTGCAATGGTGTGGGGTTGACGGGATCGTTGCAATGGTTAGTTACCATCGTGATGGTTCAAGTGAACCGTCGCAATGGTCTGAGACCATCACAATGGTCCAACCGAGCCGTCGCGATGGCATGAGACAATTGCGATGGTGTGACACAATCATGATGGCCTAAGCCCGTCGTGATGGTACACCAATTCCACTTCTTGCTATACTCATACCATCACGCATTCGTCCTAGAACTCGATCCCTGACAACGACACCAAATTTGGTGTTGCTCTAGCACAATGGTAAGCACCAAGTTAAGAAGCTCCACCTCCTTAATGTCAATCCGCAGAAGAGATAGGAGTGCTATGAAGATCATGAATGCAAGATGTAGTGAGAGTGAAGGTGAGAAGCATGGAGATGCACACACACATACACACACACAAGGAAGAGACAAGCAAGACACAATGGAAGGTTGAAAGTAAACTCTATTGCTCAAGATCACTCTTACAAGCTCAAGCTCACACTAACTCATACAAGTCTACACTAGCTAACCTCAAAAATGAGCTCTCTAGCTCCTTTTATAGTGTTTAAACTAGTTTTGACCAGTTTCACATCTAGTGCCCGACATAGTTAAGAAATAGGTTCTAGGCACCACTTGGAGGTCTAAATGAGATCTAAAAATAGCCAAAATTGTTATGTTTGTTCTACCTAAGCTCTTCAAGCTCGAGGAATCCTCGGCTTGCACAAAATGGAGCTGCTAATTACAAAAGTGTGTGCTTCTATGATACATATGGTACAAGAGTGATGAAAATCACTGTTGGGAGTTTTGAAAAAGTATTATCAAATATATTTCTTAGAGAAAAAAATGAATTGTTTGGCTCCCCACAACTTCTTCATAGTCCACCTTCAAATGCTTCCTCGTCGTCTTCTTCGTAGTCCACCTTCAAATGCTTCCTCGTCATCTATGCCTTTGGCTACTGCCAACACTCTATTTCATGGTGGTAGCCATGAATCTCCAACACTGCCCATATGATATGTCTAGACAATTATATTCCCTAGTTGCTGTTGTTGCCCATGTTTCAATCAATTAGTTGGTAGTTCTGTTTCACTCTATTCATAAGGGATGTCAACTGATTGTTAGGTAGCTAGACCAGTGCCATTGTCCAAAAACCTGCCTTCCTTATCTTCTTTCCATACTCTATCCCACAGAATTCCCCATAGTTTTTCGTGCTCTACTAATTCTGCATTCAATCACCCCTCCATCCTCACCCATCAACGAGGAAGATGAGAGTGTAAATCTCATCTTTTAACTTGCAAAATGACCCCATCAAGTACAACGCTCCTCTTCCTCCAAAGTTCACATTTTTGGTTCACTCTTTCCATTCTCCGAATGATTTTGTCCAACCCTCCTCTAATTCCTATCTCTCGTCGGTTGACCCTCTTGATTTTGTGGATTAGGCAATGTAGAATGTGGTACCCTCTCCACCTCTATCACCACCACCACCATCATTTCCTGTCCGTGTTGTGTCGCAATCAGCCTCTTCCATCTCTTCTCCAAATTATTCTCCACCAAGAACTCTTCCCATTCTGGGATGGTCATCATCTTTGCCACCCCATTCTCCTTGGAGTAATCCTATACAAGAAGAGCATGTTGATGAAGATGTACCCAATCTTCCACCTCTCCTTGCATCACACGATCAGTTTTGCCAATTTCATGTCAATGATCGGTGTGGCCTTCACAAATTCAGTTGTGTTAGTACTTACCTATATGATTTAAGAGCATCTTCTAACATTTGACATTTGCCATACACACTTAATCTAGATGAGTAGAGATTTGAGAATTAGACAATTCAGTCACATGTTTATTCATCAGTGTGGAGTATGAAGTTGATCATCTGCTAGCAGCCGAATAATTTTGGAAGAGTATGAAAATACTTTACAAAAAGTATTGTTTGAAGACCAAGACTTGATGAAGAGAAGACTACTTCAAATTCAAGGAAGAAAAATGGTTTGGAGAAGATGAAAGAACCATATTAACAAAATCACAGGTATCAGTTTCTACTATCAGATTATCATTTGCAGGTCATATCTTAGAAGAGTAGTTATGAAGAGATTTGAAGGATTCAAGGAATGCTTTTATACACTACATCAAAACAGGTATCTAGAGGTTTTTCTAGAGAGTTTTGAGAGATCTCTTTCATGGCAAGAAAGTTCATCTAAGAAGACAAATGTGGAGAGCATCAGTTTTGTTTTCAGCCAATCTTGTAAGTTGGTTTGAAGGTTTCTATCTAGATAAAAAATGTGATCTAGGTATCGAGAGAGGTAAATCTAGAAAGGTAATTCATCATTCAGACAAAAGGTTGGTGAATTCAGTCATGTCAGTCACATTTCAAGCAGAGTTTTGATTCAGAGATATGAGGAGATGGTAAAACATGATTCTATATTTACTTCCATTTGTATACCATGTTTATTTTGTCTCTTAATCTTAGCCCTAGAGGAAGAGAAAGAGTTCATTTGAAGAAGTTAAGAGTGCTTGGTACTTCAATATGAAGAGAACAAAAAGGTATGGAAGAGAAGTTTGAAGATGTTGACATCATCATCATGTGGAAGAAAGATGTAGAAGAAGAAAGTCCAATATTTCCAAAAGAAAAGTAAGACTTTCTTTTCTCATATATTTTCCATATACTTTTCCTATTTATCCTCTACACCCAAAGATAAGTCGACAAGAACATCTTGTGTGAAGATAGTCTGAAGAAGAAGCAGTTTCTTGTTTTGCATTATACTTGGTCATGTTTTAGTACATTTGACAAAGAATTGCATTGAGAGAAAGAAAAGCACCAGATTTTGAAGACAACTTGTATGTTTTGACTCATATGTATGAGTTATGTTTTAATTGAAGCTTTTAAACAGGCAACTTATATGTTCCCTCAAAGAATTCTTGGAGTGTCAATACAGAGCTATTTGGTATATGACAAGTTGTAGAGAAGTATATTTCTTCTTTATCTAACTCTTGAGGTAAAAGAGTTTTTTGTAGTAGATGTTGAAGACTTGGGTTGAGGTTTTGTGTTTGGAAAGGTTACCTCATATTCAATATTTTCAGAAAATTTCAATTCAGATTTTTTTTTAATGCACCCGTCAAATGGAGAATCTACTTTCTATGATTGTCTTGATTTTTTGGATACACGCTTGTATTCGAAAAGGTGTTCCATAAGATCCTATCACTTGATTGAGAAGTGGAGTTAGCCAAAAGAAAATCAAGCAGGTACTATCACATTTCACCCGGGTAGAAAAAGATGAAGTATCAACTTTCAGCTTTTGGAGTTCTCAAGGTGAGAAGTTTTTCCACTTATGTTTCAAGTAGAAGTTGCACATTCTTGAGAAGGATTTGGTCGAAAAAAAAGTTTTACAACTTTATATAAGAAGCATGGACACTTAAAGACATTCAGGTAGCAAATCAAACATTTATTCATGAAGATTTGATGAGAACAGATTCTATTTAGATATTTTGTTGGAGAGATCTTGATAGATCTAGATAGATCATGTAAGATCTTGAGTATTTATGAGTAAGTTGTCTATCCTTTATTTGAGAAGGTTCTTAGCATTGGAGGAAGTAAGTCAAAGATTTAGATTCTATCAGATTTGTGTTGCAGAGGAATACAAGAAGATACCTATTATGTTGCAGAAGGTCATGAATCCTAAAATGCTTTCAACAAGGTCTTTATGATAGATCAGTTAACCTTATTCTAGATTTTGGGAAGTTGAAGAATGACAGGGAAAGCTATTGGCATGTGTGCAGTGCTAATAAAAAGGGTTCAAAGATTTTGTTTCAGATACAGGTATTGATCATTGAAGGTTAGAATTATTGAAAGAAGGAAGACCTTCCAGTTTTCATAAAGTGTGATATAATTTGAGGAATTCTGGATACTAGTGTTACATCATCCACAGGGGTGATGAAACATGAAGACTTATTTTTAGTCATATATGAAAGAATACAGAGTCATACCCATAGGTATTCCTATTATAGGTATTCCTATATTTCCTTTGTGAGTTTATGTTCCAGCTTTGAAAGAAGAAGGAAGAAGGAGAATGTCTAGAGAAAAGTTCCTATTAGGTGTTCCTGTTCAGGAGAAGGTTCCAGAGTTCTATTGAAGAGAAGCTTGATATTTCAGAGAGGTATGTTTGAGAAGTGTGCACATATATGTTTATACCAGATTCTGAAGGAAAGAGGTATGAAGGATTTACAGATTAACAAGGATGAAGACATGATGACATCATATATTTTTTGATGAGATTCATGAGTTGAGTTGAGTTGAGTTGAGCATAGTCAGAGATGAACCAACTAGTGTTCATAATACACTAAGTTGTGAGTTGTCAGTCACAGGTTCCAAGATTTAGTTCTTAAATTTGTTTAGTGTATTTACATGACACAACAGAAGTATGTTGAGAAACCTTTTCTGTAAGGTAAATGCAAATATACAGATCCTAGTGTATGTTTTCAGGTTTAAGAAAACAAGAGATAGCAGGTTCAGAGTCAGTACATGCTACATTTGTTGTCAAGCAAATGATTGCTTGATGAGTACACTATTGGATATCTACTTTGCATATTTTCTCAAGCATTATGGTTCATATTCAACAAGTTCAAGTTTTTGAAATTTGAAGGAAAGTCAAATTCAGTTTTGAAGAAGACTTTTGAAGAAAAGGTTTGAAGATCAATTCAGGAGTACAAGCTTCAAGCTTGTAATAGTTTGCAGCTTATGAAGTTTGCAAGATCCAGTTCAGTTTGTACCATTGTGACATTGCAGGGGGGATTGTTGGAAACAATGTCCCATTGGTTAAAGTTGATCAAAGTTTATCTCAGTTTTCAGGATATGTATAGTCTTTTGTATGAGTCCTACAAGAAAAGCGCCCAGTGCTTGTGGCTAGGTGAAAGTCTTTCCATGTCTATGGCATGGGTTCAATCCCCGTCAGCGGTAGACAATGAAAACGCAAAAAAGTTTTTTACTTTTTTGGATAAATAGCGATGGACGGCGAATGCAAGCTATGATCGTATGTTTTTTATTGTGCTTTATTGAAGCAATAGCTTTTGGAGAAGATTTTCAAGGGACAAAGAATACTATATAAGAACATGTTTGGGGTCACTTCAAGATATCCTTCATCTAGTTCAACACCAAGCTTCCAAGCTTTGGTACCTCAATGGAGGTGATGCTTCTAGCACATGGGGCAGCCATGGTGCTATCTTGGAGCATGTTGAGGAGCAACTATGGAGTTCTTCTTGGAGAAGAAGAGTGTGCTCACACTCTTGCTTATGAAGAGGCTATTAGCAGCTTGGTGGTGTGGATCGGCCATTCACATGATGTATTTGAAGATTGTCTTCTACATGAAGATTTTGGGTTTCTTCAAAGACATTGGATGGTGGTTAACATAAGATTTGCATCTTATGTTAAGAATTCAAGTACATGTTCTCTTTATGCACACAGGTACTACTTGGAGTTTATGTAGGCAATGGCATCCATATCAGGAGGAGTCCTATTCGGCATAGGTACAAGAGAATCAGTACATGTATGCTTTATGCATATTTGGACGAGGTGTTCAAGAAGGTATGGTCATATGAGTTTGAGGATTTCTGGCAGCAAACTTGTTAGCAGTCTTTGCTACTTTTGTAAGTATGTGATCTTTTCACACACATGTCTGACTTAGGGTCTTCCATAGCCTAAGGTCAGATGAGGGTTTGCTGATTATCAGTTTTAGACTGATCCTTCCTCTTTCTGTCACTCATATTCACTCTTCTATTAGGTCTCACATCTCATATATATTCATATTTTTGTCCATACATCTGAATATGTTTGTTACATTTGTACATTCACTCATCCATCTATTTCTGTTCACATAGAGTGGTTGAGAGTTTTGCTCCCACATTGTACATTGAACATTGGTATATATGATAGTGTGAGTAAGCAGTGGCTTGCGTAACACTTTACACATGTTTTCTAATCTTTCTCTATCTTTGTCTCATCATTTGTATGATTAAGTGTGGTATATTCTTGTTTTCTCAATATTGGAAGATTGCTAGAATACGTGTTGTAGATCCTGAACCTATGGAATCTTGGACCTATAGAATCTATGTTGAAGATCCAGTATACTTATGAGACATGTGGTATTAGTAATGGGCCTACCACATTTCCAACATATCCTACTCTAGAAAACTTGGACATGTTGTTCAAGGATTATTAGGCTCAAATCCATGAATGGCAAAATGTAGCTGAGTTAGACAAAGATTATAACTGAGCAGATTTAGAGATTGAGAGGACTAAGCTTTTTGCCTAAATGATAGAAATACCTCATGCTATGTTTGATGCCAACTGTCTTTTCAATCACACAAACTCAGTGAAACTACGATTACATTTCAAAGGACTGTTGGAGAGGCCAGAGTGGTTGATAGTTGAACCTAAGACTGTAGCTACACCAAAGGCTCAGTATTGTGGAAGTGAAGGGGTAAGCTTACCACCACAAGAAGCTTATGTTCCTAATTCTACAGATGATGGAATTACTTCCTCCATAAATCATTACTCCCAAAAGTTCATGAGAGAGATACAAGAGGAGAAATGGGAAAAGGAGAGTGAGAATCCTACTCCTATTCAAAAAGTGGATGATCTTCATGGTTGATTCCTTTTGGACATTCCCTCTATCTACTGGGAGAAATACGATGTGTGGTCCAATGAAAGATTAGACTTTGAATCCAATTTCTTGCAAATTTCCACACTTTACAGGCCCTCTATTTAGATGAGAGCTCCCATAGTGATGGTAAGAAACGATGAATCAATTCTACTTAGGAACACGGAAGTAGAAAAGAACACTAGTGTGTAGTTTCATCTTACTTTAGAGGAGCTACTTAAAACATGGAAGCACATAACAAATCAATTGCCAAAATTTTCTAATTACAACTCTTAGGTAGGTTCTCAAAAAACAATGCCCGAGATACCCTTAGATAAGCTAGGAGATATGAGCGACAAGAAGAACGAAAAACCTATCTCTATCACTTATCAGGGCTACACAATAAAGTCTACTTTAGATTGGGGAGCAAGTGTTGCTATTGCCACCACTTCCCCATGGAAACATTGGTGCAAGAAAGGTCTAAGGCCAACATGAATGAAATTTAAAATGGTAGATGGACATATCGAAAAAGCCTTATGTTGCTAAAATAAATAACTCACTACTTTTGGTGTAGAGTTTGAACACACTTTTGACATGTGCAATTTTGGGAAGAATCATGTCTATGAGATGATTTTGGGTAGACCATTCATGGAGAAATTGTAGATAGTGTAGGATTTGGGTACTGATTCTCTATACTTATAGCATTTAGAGGTCGCCACTAAAGTCAACATCAAGGACTATTCTCATATGGACGTACCACTGCTACAATGAAACCTAGTTCATAGGGCAGTGGATGAAACGAAATCAGTGCATTCCATACGATTAAACTCTTCAATCACAAAGATACACATTTATGGATGTGTAAAGATGCATCTGAAGAAGAGAGTAGACAAGATGCTAGAAACTTAGGTGCAAATGAAAAACCTCAAACTATTCAAGACCCAGTCTATGCACCTATGGTATTTCCAAACAAAGAATTTTAACACTATGGTTGGGTTGAGATATTCACCACGATAGACATAGTAGTAAATAACAAACAATGGACACCCCATTGTGATGAAGATGTCTATGACATCTCAGTATTCACAATAAAACCACAAACATTTGATCCAATTGTAGAAGAGTGTGAGCCTAGTACATTTGTATTAGCAAACGTTAATCATGAGCATGATGAATCCATCATCATGGAACCATGTTGCACTTCAAAAGAAGAGTACCTCGACTTGATGGATGCTAGGACTCAAGGACTAGAAGCATAGGAGAAGCCTACGATAACAAAGAACAGACAAAGAAAATAATGTTAACGATTGAAGATGGCAAAGAGAGATGCCCTTACATAGGACATGATTTGAATGAAGAAGAATAACGAGAGATAATCGAATTGTTAAGAGAGTATAGAGATGTATTTACTTGGAACTATAAGGACTAAAAGGAGTAGATCCTAACATCTATTCTCATAGGATCCCTATGATTTTAGAGCCCAAGCCAACCAAACAGAAGCCTTACACATATAATGATAATTATGTAGCCAAGATAAAAGAATAAATAGATTGGTTGGTAGAAGCAAGATTTATCTATGAAACTGAGCATACCAAATGGGTATCGCCCATTGTGGTAGTGCCCAAAAAGAATGGAAAGTTGCACATATGCATTAACTTGAAGAAATTTAACGTTACAATCAAGTAGCCATTGACCTAGAAGATAAACATAAGATAGCTTTTGTCACTAAGTGGGGTATATTTGCATTTTGTGTGATGCCATTTAGGCTCACCAATGCACCTACTATGTTTCAAAGGTTGATGTGTCATGTGTTTAAGGACTCCTTGAGGAATAACTTAGAAGTCTATGTGGATGATTTGTGCATTCATCCCCACATTAGACAAATGCACATTCTAGAGATCAAATAGACCTTGGACAAATGTACAAATATCATGCCTACTTGAACCCATAAAAATGTGTTTCCATGGTTAGGCAAGGCAAGATTCTAGGTTGCATAGTGTCAAAGAAAGGGATTTCAACAAATGAAGACAAAGTCAGAGCCATTGCAGGATTACCTAGACTAAAGATGATCAAGGAAGTACAAGCTTTTATGGGTCACTATGGATACTATCGATGCTTTATCCACATGTAGACTATTGTTGTGAAGCCTTTGTAAAAACTTTTGACTAACTTTGAGTGGAGTGAAGAATGTGAGACGTCTTTCAATGAGCTAAAAAGAAGATTTTGTTCAACCCGTGTCTTGATAACAGTAGATTGAAATAAGTCATTCCATGTTCATGTGGATTCTTCAAATTTTTCTATTGGATGCATGCTAGCACAATCGACAAGTGAAGGAAATTTTAACCTTCCCATCACATACACTAGTATGCAATTCAACACATCAAAAATAAATTATATGACCATGGAAAGAGAAGGATTATGCATAGTATATGTGGTCAAGCAGTTTAGGCATTATTTGCTTGCAAATGGGTATAAATTCTTTAGAGGCCACCAAGCATTACTCTACCTTGTGAGCAAGCCTTGCAATAGAGTCAGATTAGTAAGATGGTTTCTCTTACTAATGGAATACAGTTTTTAGGAAGTCATAAGAAAGGGTAAGACTCACCTTAGACGATCACCATTCTTGAATTACTTCAAGAAAATCACCACAAGGAGTATCATATGAACTTCCTAATGCTTTTTTGTTCAACTTGGAAGTAGTACCCGATTGGGCTAAAACTCTAGTGCATATTCTCTCTCACATTTGCATCTAACAATCTAGTAGTTAGGACAAAAGACAAAGAGATTCTCAAATCCCAAAAATACCATATATAGCTAGGAAGTATATACAAGCAAAATGATCAAGGAACCTTAGCTTATTTTGTGGAAGAAGAAGAGTGCGATAAGTGGTTGCAATTAGCAAATGTAGGTGCACTATGGCAACATAATTCAAAACAAAAAACCCTACAGACTTTGAAATGATTAGGCATGTATTGGTTGACTATGGAAGGAGAAGTCTATAGGATGTTTAAGGATTGTCCAACCTATATTAATAGACCACGTGTGGAGCATGCTACTTATATCAAGTGTCATTAATGCCATATTGAAGCAGTCCCTTGGTCGACTTTTTGAGGAAGAAGAAATTCCCTCAAGAGATGACTTTAGCTTTACAGAGAAACCTAGAGCAAGATGCTCAAGACTACACACTCATTGGATATAATCTATATAGGCATGGACGTGATGGATATCTTAGAATATGTGTACATTAGATAGAATACTTGAAAATCTTAGAGAATGCACACCAAGGTGTTGCAAGAGGACACCTTGAGCCTGATCGAGTGATCAAGGCAATCTTATTTTCAAGTCTTTGGTGGCTTACCCTTCATATGGATGGGCATACCTATGTGAAGAGGTGTGATACATGTTAGAGAACTCAATATTCTATTCCTAAAGATGAGATGCCATTGAGACCCATGATGGGAGAACATGCATTCTCTAAATGGGGAATATAATTCTTAGGTCCAATTAATCCCCCAACTAAGATTCCACATGATCAATATATCATGGTTGCAATAGATTATCTTACCAAATGGGTTGAAGTGAAAGCGACTAGGAAGAATGATGTACAAACAATAGCCAAGTTTTTATTTGAAAATGTATTTATAAGATATGGATTTCTAGCTGAACTAGTAAGTGATCATGGAACACACTTCTTGAATGAGTTCATTGAATATCTTTTACAAAATTTCATGGTCATTTGCAAGAATTCTGCTCCTTATCATGCCCACAAAAATGGACAGGCAGAGAGCACGAACAAGATCCTATGCACTATATTGACAAAGCTCGTAAATAACAAGTGTTCCAATTGGGACAAACAACTTATCATGATTTTTGGGCATATCAAGTTTCCTACAAAATAGCTATCCTCGAGGGTCTTTGATTTAGAACAATTAGTTGAGACTAGACAGAGAGTAGTTGTGGGCATCTATGCTACAAAGAAAAGACACAAAACATACTTTGATGCCCACGTGAAGGATAAGATCTTGAAAGCTAGTGATTTAGTTTGGTATACCCCTTGAAGCAACATGCACGTAAATTAGAGAAATATGGTTATTTACCCATGATTATCAATAGGATATCCATGAATGGATCCATCCAGTTAGCCACCTTAGAAGGAGACATGTTACCAAACTACATCAGTGGATCCTGAGTCAAACTCTATCAAGAGCCTTTGACTGAGGAGATTATAAGCTGAATCAATGTAGCTAAGAAGCACAAGGAGGAAGAGAGAAGGATGTGTAAAGAAGCACATGCAGAATCCTTAGAAAATATTAGAAGGATGAAGTTGAGAAGATAAGGCATAGCTCAACCTAGAATGAATATTTTCCTTCTTATTCCAAACCACATCGTTATCACATGGCAATGTGCCATGCTAAGAGAAATTCCTCTCTTAGCATAATTGAATGAGGACTTTTATCTCAATAGAGCTAGGACAAGGCCCAAATTCTAAGACAATCAAGAAATGAATTGATGCAAGAGTTGCAACTAGTGCAATACATTATTCCTATTTTCATGACATGGATTTTCCAATTAATCCTATTGAGGCTTACCTCATAGGACTAGAAGTGGAAACCCCTAGCATGGGTGAGGTGGAACTTCCCATCTCTATTCTCAATATTTCCTCGACAACCAAAGCGCTAGTTTGCCATGATGAAGACCTTACTGAGTCTCTCATCCTAGGTCAAGATTGGATCTATGATCATGCAGTCAACTTAAACTTAAGAAGTTTATTTCTTCAAGTTTGGATCAACAAACAACAAATCATAGTATAATTAGAGAATGGCATGGTCAATGATCTAACAATCACACCTGCTCTTTGTCCTCCTCAATCTAATCTTGAAGAAAAAGATGTTTTATGTGTCCAAAGCTTTGTGATGCAAAAGGAAACAACCACACAAGAACAAGCTCCAGGTCCAATGGATATCCCTTCTTTTCCATAGATGAAGTGATCGAAGCAGCTCAAGCAAAGAGGCAAGCCAAGCAGCACAAGTGGACTTGTGTATCAAAGAAATAGATAGAATCCAAGAGAAAAGTGGCTCCTGGCATGAAGCAAACCTAGGTACAAAAGGGTGAGCACGTGATTGCCCCCTTGGTATCGTAATCTCTACCAAAGAAATAGTTGAGAAAGCCAAGACACATAGTATTTGAACAATGAAGATCTCTAGCTCAAAGAGTACTCACTATTCGGGTGCCTAAGCAATTGATGAAGGTTGTCCATAATAATGGACAAATTTGGGTGCCCAAGACCTGCTTACAAGCTCAAATTGCTACACATGATCTCTTAGGATTGAATCAATCACAACCAATCCCCACCCCCAGATGCATACATTGAAAGCTCTTGTAAATAAATCATCACGTAAACTCTATCCTAGAACAACTTGGAAATGGATGCCTAAATAGTCCCATCACCAATTCAAGTCATCACCAAACATCTTGTATGAACTGAAAATCCAAAGTTGTAATCCCATTAGGGAAGTCTGGAGATTCAAACCTTGTAAATTACCACCTGAACCAACCATGGAATATACTTGTACACCATTAGAATCATGCCAAGCTCAGTGCATTACCTAAGTATGCATCTAGGCTACACACTAACTCTCACCCTCACTAACTTCACACTTCACTCACACACTCATTAACTCCACAAACACGCAGTTCAAGGGCAACATGTTGGTATTGTAAAGGGAAAAAGGTTTCATCACATTTCCTCTACAATACTAATATGGTTCTTCTTCTTCTTCTAGCAGATCTTCAAAGCACATCATTTACATTGGTAACCCATGACTCAAGAAGGCAGTAGTTCCCAGCTAGTAGACATCAGTATTTTTCCCACCTTTGAAACTTTGATGAAAAGGCCTAAAGCACTTAGGAAGCTACACACAATTCGGATTGAAGATCACCTACAAGATACATGGCTAAGGTTAACCCGAAGTCCCATTGGTTCAATGAATTAGTGGACCTCTTGGTGATGTGGCTTATATATGGGGATCTCAATGTGAATTCAACAACATCTGGGTCAAGTATCAATTTTTTTGTTGGAGAGTTCAAGCAACTTCAGAACACCCTAGAGGATCAACCTATATAGCAAAGAGTGGGAATGGCAGATTACTTCAGCATGCCACTGCCAAAACTGGATTTCATGAGGTGCTATTATTTGATCAATACTTTACAACCCAATAATGTGAAGGACATGCTTGGTACCTTTGTCATCCCCTCATTGATGCACAACAATGAGCTAAAAAAGTTCAAGCTTACTTTGAACTTGGTACACGAAGCACTTAACATGCACATTATGCATATACCCTCAAAGAAGGAGACACTAATACTTGCCAACATGAAGAATTGAAACATCACGAAGCTGAAGGATATGGCAATGATGGCCCCCAATATTGTTGTTCCACTCAAATTATGCTAGTAGCATTTTTCCTTTCATAGAAAAGATCGCTTTACACAGCCTCATAAGCATATTTCTTTAGTATTTTCTTGGAAAAAAACCTCGAACATGACCATTAACCTCCCAATATGGATAATGGAGCAGTTGCAACAGCCAATGTTTGTTGGGCGTGCAAGGCCATACTAAACAAATGTTGTGCCATCACCCACATCATTTATAAATGTTTATCTTATGATGTACACATACATAGAGCACTAATGTGGAATTGGATTCAATAGTTCAAGAGTAAAAAAGCCTCCGCACCCTTGTCGAAAAGAATGGGAGGCACCATACCATGTGTACAACCAAGAGAAGCCACTCTAACCCTAGATATTTCACGAGTAGAGGAACATATAGTATAGACATTCACAATCTGACTCCCACGATGTAGCATCGATGGCTCATCCACTACACAACAAGTGGTCCCACCTCTGCACACTAAAATTGATTTCAACTACTAGTAGGATTAGAAAAATTGGGCAACATTGACTTTGAAAAACTTCTTTAGAAGGTAGACCTAGAATCTGACATAGAATTTGACACATAGAAATCAACAATTAGAGAAGGTGAGTGAAAAATCATGCATATAGAGCAATAGAGTGACAAGAGTAAGAAGAAGAAGAAGAAGAAGAAGAAGAAGAAGAAGAAGAAGAAGAAGAAGAAGAAGAAGAAGAAGAAGAAGAAAAAGAAGAAGAAGAAGAAGAAGAAGAAGAAGAAGGGGAAGGAGCCCCAACCTAAATAGCTGAACTCCATAGACTATGAGAAACTATGAAAATTGTTCGACCCCAAGGAAGGCTTTCATTGAAGAGCAGTCATATGCTCATGAACTAGCTCCTAGTAGACCAAGGAGTAGACCCACAGTTTATTGAATTATTACACCTTCTAACGAAGATGTGGGATCGTCGATGCAATTGATCACATGTTATAGAGGCTCCTGGTCCAATACAATGAGAGACTCATCCACACAAGGCAAAGGGGTGACAAGACTATCTAGATACTGATCACACTAGCTAAAGTGACCACAACGTCTCAAGAAGTAGTCATCACACAACCTCAATGACTACTACCACCATGGACCTAACCACAAAAACACTTGTCCAAACCCCACCCATCTCCTACTAGAACCCTTGGACACCAACCCACAAACATTATCAAAGCCATCACCAAACAAGAAGAACCTATCTTTCACACCTCGCCTTGCTCACCCCCTAGGACTGAGGATATTGTGATTATCATTGAAGTAACCATAGCAACATCCACCTTTACTTTTCGTGCACCAGTTTCCCACTTGCAACTCTTCTCTACCATCACCAACCCCTTGTATCATACCATCTACTCTCTTGACTCCTTATACAAACTTGCATTAAATCACTCAACCACTAACCCACTCATCATAGGTCACCCAAACCCCAACTTAACCATAATTGGATACCCTGTCTCACAACCATCACCAACCTTTACCAAGCAATGCCCTATTCATCCCTATTCTCGTCTTCATTTCCACCACACCCACCTAGCACTTTACTGCCACCTATTCTTCAACCCTTAGTTTCACTATTCTCCTCTACCCTCCAATCTTGACCACCACTACCATTGACAACATTACACTTGTTCACTGACACCACTAGCACGGCACCTACCATCCCTGTTTTCATGGTAGAAACTTCACACACTTCCACATAAGATACCATGGACATATCATAACCCATTGCACCTCCCTTACCCCCCACACTTCCATCTTCCCCAATTCCCCCCTCTACCAACCTCACCTTGCGCCCACCACACATTTGTGCACATCATTCACACTTCGCATTCCCTCCCCCTCTTCATTGACATCTATATATGCTGCATCTATTCATGCACATACGATCATTTCTTCAATGATTGATTGTGCCAATCAATTGAGGAATGAGTACCACCAACTGATAGAGTGTAGTGTAGCACTTCAAGATCAATCTATGTGACTTTAGGCATGAACTTCATAGTTGGAAGCCAATAATGCTCTTTTAGAAGACCAGTACACAATGCTACAAGATTCGAATAACTAACTCGAGACAAAGCCCCAAAACATCAACCAATGAAAGGCTATGTTGGAACTCAAAGTCAAGCACAAGCATGGAAGCACATCAGAAAGGTGGACACACACAAGAAGAAGGAGCAAGTAGGGAGCTCCAAGAAGTGTATGTCAAATTTTCAGAAGAAATCCCTATAAAAATAGTGATTTTCATCACTAAAAACCATTGTAAATACCATTTTCTATTTTTGTAACTCCATTTTGTTCAAGCCGAGGAGTCCCTCGAGCTTGAGGAGTATTAGAAGTATCATCCTACCATTTTTAGACTCCGTTTGAGCCCTCAAATAAGCCCTAGAACCTAATTTTTAACTAGGCCAGACATTAGGTCTGGACAGGGCCAAAACTAGTCAAAAAACTATAAAAGGAGCTAGAAAGCTCATTTTTGGGGGTTAGCTGGTTAGAGAATAGAGCTTTTGTAAGCGAACTCATTTGCAATCGAAGCTTTCCATTGTTCCTCTCTTTGATCTTACTTTGTGCACGTGTGTGTATGTGTGTGCATGTTTGTGTGCTTTCACTCATGCACTTGTGCCTTCACTTGCTTGTGGTCTTCATACCGGTCCTCACGTCTCCGCGGATTGACAAATAAAGGAGGTGGTGCTTACGCTTGAGCTACACCAAATTTTGGCGCCGTTTCCGGGGAGAGAGCTTCGAGGACGAGCATTGTGATGGTAAGATCGTAGATTTACAACGTTGGAAGGTAAAAAAACTATCGTTTTTGTTCATTTTCAGATTTTTCTTCTTCATCTTCATCATCATCACCATCTCCATCTTCTTCCATCTCCTTCTTCATAGAAATTTCTTGTTTTTTAGTGCATTTTCATCATTTTCATACCATCTTTCATCCATTATTGTGCGAGGAGGAGTTAGGAAGTGCAAGAGAGTGCAAGCGTTGTGTTTTTTCATGATTTTTTGCACATACGGAGCTCGCCATTGCTCGACGCTCAGAAATTCAAAGTTCCCGCCACAAAACACGATTCTGTGATGAAAATCGTGATTCTGTGAAAATTCAATTTTTTTTTGAAAATCGCGATTCTCTGTTTCCTGCCTAAAAGCCTTTTGAAAAGAACACGATTCTGTGGTTGTGCTCAAAATCGCGATTCTCACAAATCACGATTTTCAGCCAAAAAAACATGATTCTATGAAAACACGATTTTAAGCTCAAAATCGTGATTCTCAAAAACACGATTCTCTGCTGGAAATCGCGATTCTCAACAACACGATTCTCTGCTCAAAATCGCGATTCTCACAAATCACGATTTTCAGCAAAAACACGATTCTGTGAAAACACGATTCTTTGCTCAAAAGCGCGATTCTCAAAAGTCACGATTTTCAGCCAAAAACACAATTCTGTGAACCACGATTCTGTGAACCACGATTTTGTGAAAACACGATTCTCAAGGTACAAAATCGCGATTCTCTGATTTCATACAATCGCGATTCTTTGATTTCACACAATCACGATTCTCTGATTTCACAAAATCGCGATTCTCTTGAGATTCACAAAATCGCGATTCCCTGGAGATTTATAGCATCGCGATTCTCTTGAAGTTCACAAAATCGCGATTCTCTTGAAGTTCACAAAATCACGATTCTCTTGATTTCATAAAATCGTGATTTTTTCCAAAAGGTCCTGTTTGCCTATTTTGACCCCCAGGAGCCTGATTTGACATAACTTTTTCATCCAAAGTCCATTTTTTGAGCTCCAAAGGATTTGAGCCTGACTAGGAAACCAAGGGGGCTCCAAAGGATTTTTGAACCATTCCAAGGGGAAATTTTGGACTCTTAGCCAAAGCTTATGAACCTGAGATCTGGTAGACACCTAGCCAAGGATAGAAAAAGCATTAGATCTTCTCAGTCTAGTGTCAACCATACAACTAAGTCTTGGGCACAACAACTAAGTGGTTGTCCTTACGTACTAAACTCTGACACAAGTGACTCAGAAATGTCTTTTAGCATGGGGAAACCAGCAGGTGGCTCAGGAACTGCCCATCTACAAACACCAGAAGGTCACTATAAGACACAATTGGAATATATTCGGACCAACCAATTAGGTGCTTGGTCTGAGGTGATCAGTGGTCCAACTCAAAAATCCAGATCAACCCTTTGGACTTGAAAGAGAGAGACATCAAGCACATAGGCAACAAAGAGATGAACATGATTTTCCATTGACTAGACCCCGAGAGCACACAAGAACCCTTAGACCCACTCAAGTGATCAAGGCAATGAAGAATTATTTTGACGGATCAAGAGATCCTTATGATCATGTGGCTGAGTTCAAACAAGTGTTAAGAGCTGAACAGGTTGAGGATTTATTCACCCAGTACGAGGCATTTGGTTTGACTCTTAAGGGCACTGCCTTGGCTTGGTTTCAACCATTGAGTAGTCGCAACTATCGCGATATAGGTCAGCTGCTAGACGAATTCATTGTAGAATTTTCCAAGAGTGGTATCAGACATAACACATCATCTTTGATCCACAGTTTCAAGCAGACACCCCAAGAAACAGTGCGACTAGCAGGTAGAAGGTTCAGACAATACCTCGAAAGGTGCCCTACTCCAGAGATACCCACACCAGCCAAACAAGTGGCTTTGTTCTTAGATGGCTTACTGAGCACAAAGTTAAGATCATATGTGTACTTGAAAGAGCCTAGATCCATAGAAGAGTGTGTGCGGATGTGCATTGACATAGAAGATAACTTGGGTGAGGAGTTAGGATTGTCCAAACTCTATAAGGATTCGAATAGTTCTACTAGTCATACTTCAAAAATCTCCACGGAAATAGAGGAGATAGCTGAGCAAGTTGCCAAGAAGCTGGGAGTCCAAAATAGACAAACACAGAGAGTCACCCCATCGAATCAGTGTTATACTTGTGGAGGTGACCACATGGCTAACATATGCCCAATGCAAAACCAAAACATTAGAGAAAGGAATGCTCCACATTGCACTATTGAGAGAAAATACACAAACCACGCGGCTCAAGATTGTCCCTACAATAGGAAGGCTGTTAGACAAACTTATCAACAAACTTATCAACAAGGTAGGTATCAGAACCAATACCAACAGCCATATTATCGACCACAACAGCAATATCAGGCACAATATAGACCACAACCAGTCTTGGGAAACCAACCACTAGCTCCTGCTAACGTGATTCCAGTCAAGTATGCTGTGGGAGAGGAAAATCCAAATAGAGCATTGGTGCCACTAACCCCATTGATACCAAATAATGATTCTCATGCTCATAGCTCTGACTACTCCCATGAAGGTAGTCCACATGCTTATTACACAGAGTCACCTGAACATAGTGAGATTTACCCATATCAATATGAGGCACCACCTATGGAACAAAACTGGGAGCTTGAATACTCCAATATCATGTACACCAATGCTAACCCTAGGCCCCAATTGAGACAAGGGAGACCACAAGCCCCTAGAGGACCTTGTTTCAGATGTCAGGGTGACCATTTCCTTTGTGATTGTCCCCACCCACCATCTCCGAGTCAAGGTCAGGCTATCACAATACAAGCTTTTTGCCCTGAATGTGGCAAAGACCCTCTTCCCAGAGATTGTCCAAGAAACCCCTCCAGTGCACCCAAGATTACACCCATTAATGTGGTAGGCTTAGTGGCGGATTCTAGTTCAAGTAGCAGTAATGTGGCTCCTATACAAGCTGTCACTAGAGCACAAGCCTTAAAACAGGATAAACCAACAGAGCAATCGGAGTCGAGTGAATCGGGAGAACCTAGTAGGAGGAAAACAAGAACATGGAAAGACACCAGAGAGAAGGCTAATCGCAAGTGGAACAAAAAGTTATCGGAACTAGAAGAAAGCTTGAAAGACGCAAAAACAAAAATAGAAGACATCGCATCTCAAAACCCCTCGCATGCTGACACTCCATCCACTCCACCTCATCCCACCCCACCACCCATTGTAAATAGGCCACAACCACGGTCTGTTCTTGCAGATCCAACCCCAGAAGGCTTGGACATGATGTTCAAGGCCTACCACGCTCGACTTCAAGAAGGGCCAACAGCTGCAAATCTAGACAAGAGTTACCCTAGAGCGGATTTAGAGATTGAACGGATGAAAATGTGCATGAAAATGGTAGAACAAGCTCAAGCTATACTTGAGACTAGTCAAAAGTTCAATCAGACAAACTCTGTCAAACCAGATTTGCATTTCCAAGGGTTATTAGAAAGATTAGAGTAGTTGGTAAACAAACTACAAGTTTCTTTACCTCCACAGGCTCAACTAGTTATTGAAAGAGGAAGCTCACCACCAATGGGAGCTTATGTTCCTAATTCCACGGATGCTGGAATGCCTCCTTCAATTCAACAGTACTCTCAAGAGTTCTTGCGGGAAATACAAGAAGAGAAATGGGCCAAGGAGAAGGGTAACTCCCCTCCTATTCCTGAGATTGATGATCTTCATGATCAATTTCCCCAAGACATTCCATCTATTTACGGAGATGAAGCAGAATAACAAGAAGATGAAAGATTAGATTTTGAATCTAATACCCTAGAAGAATTGCCTCAATTTCCAAGCCCATGGGAATCTGAATCTCTTCAGATCAGAGCTCCCACAATATTGGTAAGGAATGAAGACTCAGTGGTTCCAAGGAACACCGATGTCGTGAAGAACACTAAAGTTTAGTGTCATCTCACTGTAGAGGAGCTGCTCAAAGCAAAACCTGAGCTATGGAATCATGTGAAGGATCAGGTCCCAGAACTTGATTCCAATATGCCAAAGACAACCTCCAAGCAAAAAGTTCTAGAGATACCTCTCGATAAAATAGGAGACATGTGTGAGGGTGAAGAAGGTAATACTTATCTTCCAATTACCTACCAAGGTTACACAACCAAAGCAATCATAGATTCAGGTGCTGGTGTTGCTATTGCAACCACCTCCTTGTGGAAGCAATGGGGACAACCCACATTAAGACCAACTAGAATGAAGCTTCAAATGGTTGACGGTCATTTTGAATGACCTCTAGGATTGCTAGAAGGGATAACTCTAACCACCTATGGTGTAGAGTTTGAGCACACATTTGCTATATGTGACTTTGAGAAAAATAATGCCTATGAGATGATCCTAGGAAGACCCTTCCTACGACAATTGCAAATAGTACAGGATTGGGGAACCAACTCCTTGTACTTACAACACTTAGGGGTCACCACCAAGGTCAATTGGAAGGATTACTCCTTCAGAGATGTACCACCCCTACAATGGAATACTATCCACAAAGTGAAAGAAGATTCCATCTCTGTGCATTCTGAAAGTTCACCTGATCCATCATGGTTGCATGAAGATACTCATTTGTGGATGTGCAAGGTTGCAGAGGAAGAGGAAAAACGCTTGAAGGCGAGAGAAGAAGGAACTTCACCAGGAGATAGACCAGTTAGAGACCCAGCCTACACATTGATGATCTTTCCAAATGAGGAATTTGAGCCTCATGGCTGGCCAGAAATCTTAGCCACCATGGACATTGCTGTCAATGAAGAACAATGGACACCTCATTGTGATGAGGAGGGTTATGACATTTCAGTGTTCATGTGTCAGCCCTTGCTATAAGAATGTGACCCTAGTGATGTCATAGAAGAAGAAGAGAATGACGATGACCTAGAGTCCATTGTGATGGATAGTTGCTTTAACTCAGAGAAGCACTATTTAGAAGATGTAGGCGTGTTTAACCAGAAAGAAGAAGAACCTCTCACAAGCATTAAAATGGTAAATTCAAAGGATGGAAGTGAGAGCAGTCAAAAGAAAAAGAAAAGAAAAGCAATGAAAGAAGAGGAGGAATCATTGTTTGAAGTACCAGAAAACTTCAAGAAATATGAAGTTGACGACCGCAAAATTTTGGTACGAATGCCTAAGAGAGAGGTCATCATAGGAGAATCATATGATAATAAAGAAAAGACCAAGAAAATTGTACTGACCATTGAAGAGAACGAAGAGAGATGCACATATATAGGAGATGACCTAAGTGCAAGAGAAGAAATGGAGCTCGTAGCTCTATTAAGGGAATAGAGGGATGTGTTTGCGTGGCACTATAAAGACTTGAAAGGGGTAGATCCAAGAATTTGCTCTCATACTATCCCCATGACTGCTGATGCAAAGCCCACCAAACAGAAGCCCTACACATATAATGATACATATGCAGCCAAAATAAAAGAAGAAATTGATAGGCTGATTGAAGCTGGATTCATCTATGAGATTGAGCATACTGAATGGGTGTCCCCCATTGTAGTGGTGCCCAAGAAGAACGGAAAGTTGCGAGTGTGTATTAACCTTAAAAAAGTTAATGCTGCTACGATCAGAGATAGTTATCCACTTCCAATCACGGAACACCTATTGGAGCGTGTTGCAGGCAAGGAAGTTTATAGCTTCCTTGATGGATTTTCCGATTACAATCAAGTAGCCATTGCCCCAGAAGATCAACACAAAACAGCTTTTGCCACAGAGTGGGGAATATTGCATTTCGTGTGATGCCATTTGGGCTCACCAATGCACCTGCAACATTCCAAAGGCTCATGTGTCATGTCTTTAAAGAGTTCTTGCGGAAGAGCTTAGAAGTGTATGTGGATGATTTATGTGCTCATTCCCAAGAAAGAAGATTTCACATCCCTGAGCTCAGACAAATCTTCAACAAGTGTAGAGAATATCGAGTGTGTCTGAACCCAGAAAAGTGTGTGTTCATGGTGCATCAAGGTAAAATCTTAGGTCATATTGTTTCTAAGAATGGAATCTCAACAGATGAAGATAAGGTACGCGCCATAGCGGAGCTGCCAAGGCCAAGGAATGTTAAAGAGGTACAAGCCTTTATGGGCCATTGTGGATATTACCGAAGGTTTATCCACATGTATGCGATCATAACTAGACCCCTTTATGCCTTGTTGTCTAATTTTGAGTGGAACGACAAATGCGAGAATTCTTTCAATGAACTAAAGAAACGTTTGTGCACAGCACCAATACTGACCACTTTTGATTGGAATAAAATATTACATGTCCACGTGGATGCATCCAATCACGCCATAGGATGTGTGCTAGCACAACCCACAGGAGAAGGAAACTTAGATTTGCCCATAGCATATGCTAGTAGACAGCTCACCATAGCTGAACGAAACTATACCACAACTGAGCGAGAGGGCTTAGGCATGATATATGCTGTGAAGAAGTTTAGACACTATTTATTGGCCAACAAGTTCAAGTTTTTCACTGATCATCAAGCTTTGTTATATTTGGTCAATAAACCTTGCAATACTAGACGCTTAGTAAGATGGTTCCTCTTACTAATGGAATATGACTTTGAAGTTGTTGTCAGGAAAGGTAGAACCCACCTTCGGGCAGATCATCTTTCTCGCATCACTTCAGGAGAGTCACCGCAAGGAGTGTCCGATGAATTACTCGATGCTTATCTGTTCAATTTAGAAGTTGTTCCTAAATGGGCAAATAAGTTGGTACCAGTCCTAACCTTCGGCCCTGCAAATAAGAATGTGAAAACATCACAAGAAGAAATTGTAAAATCACAAAAATATCACATATTAGCAGGAAGCATGTACAAACAAGATACTGAGGGTGTATTAGCTTGTTGTGTTGAGGATGATGAACATAGTAGTTGGTTGCAACAAGCCCATGAAGGAATGCTAGGAAATCACTATTCTAAACAATGAACATTGCAGAATTTGAAACGTTTAGGAGTGTATTGGCCTAGCATGGACAAAGAAATACATGAGTGGATCAAGAATTGTCCAATGTGTAGAGAGAGACCACCAGTGGAGCATGCGACCCTTTATCAAGTGTCATTAATTCCAGATTGGAGCGCTCCATTGGTAGAGTTAATGAGGTCAGGAAGATTACCCAAAGAGGCTAGTCTAGCAAGAAGACGAAGCATGGAGCAAGAGGCTCAAGGCTATGCCTTAGTAGGAGAGAACCTATACCGAAGAGGCAAAGATGGTTACTTAAGACTGTGCGTTCATGAATCAGACTATTTAAAGGTCTTAGAGACTGCACACAGTGGTGTTGCAGGTGGACATTTTGGTCCTGACCGAGTGATCAAGACCATTCTATTCTCAGGACTTTGGTGGCCCACTCTTCATATGGATGCACATACCTATGTGAAGAAATGTGACACATGCCAACGTGCACAATATCTGGTTAGAAAAGATGAGATGCCTTTGAGGCCAATGATGGGAGGGCGTGCATTTTCGAAGTGGGGCATAGACTTCATAGGTCCTATTAACCCCCCAGCTAGAAACTCCCATGCAGAGTATATTATTGTAGCCACAGATTACCTTACAAAGTGGGTAGAAGTGAAAGCCACAACAAAGAATGATGCTCAGACTACGACTAAGTTCTTATTCGAGAATGTGTTCACGAGATATGGGCTACCAATAGAGTTAGTGAGCGATAGAGGCACACACTTCTTGAATGAGGTCATTGAAAATCTTCTCCAAGAATTCTTGGTGATACATAAGAAGTCTGCCCCTTATCACCCACAAGCTAATGGACAAGCCAAGAGCACCAATAAGATCCTCTGTAACGTATTGACAAAATTGATAAATAATAAACGCTCTGATTGGGACAAACAACTTCATCATGCTGTTTGGGCTTATCCAGTTGCCTACAAAACGGTACTCAATGCCACCCCATTTCAGATGGTCTTCGGACAGAATGCTGTGCTACCATTGGATTTCCTAATCCCAGCTTTAAAGGTAGCACAAGAGCATGAGTGGAATGGACATGAGTTGTCCTCTAGGATCTTTGATCTAGAACGCTTAGGTGAGACGAGGCTACGAGCGGCGGCAGGCATCTATGTTGCAAAGAAAAGACAAAAGGCATACTTTGATGCACACATCAAAGATAAAGGATTGAAAGAGGGAGATCTAGTGTTGGTTTACATACTAAAACAACATGCCCGTAAGTTGGAAAAACGAGGATATGGACCCATGATCATTAACAGAATTTCCACTAGCGGTGCAGTTCAATTGGCTACGTTAGAAGGTGATATCTTGCCCAACTATATTAGTGGATGTAGAGTCAAGTTATACCAAGAACCTCTTACAGAGGATATGCTTACGAGACTCAACACTGCTAAGAAGCCAAGAAGAGGAGTTAAGGGTGAGAGAAGAAGCACAAGCAGAGGCTAGAGAGCGCATAAGGCAAAATAAGTTAAGGTGAGTAGGCCTAGATGTCAACTCAAAAGACCCAAAATATCACATGGATATGTGCCAACAGTCAGGCATAGCGACTTCTCAAGTCATTGACCGAAGACCCTTTGTGACCATAGAGATAGGACAAGGGAAGGGTGCAAGGACTGTGAAAGCATTGATTGAGTCAGGTGCAGCAAGTAGTGCAGTTAGACTTTCCTACTGCCAAGACTTGCAGTTGAACATCAATCCCATAGAAGCTTATCTCATAGGATTGGGAGGTGTGGAAACCCCTTGTTTGGGCGAGGTGGAACTTCCCATCTACCTTCAAGATGTTCCAATGAAAGTCAAAGCACTAGTGTGTCAAGATGAGAACCTTACAGAACCACTTGTCTTGGGTCAAGATTGGATCTATGACCATGCAGTTAACTTAAACCTAAGAAGTCAAATTCTTCAAGTTTGGGTACATGAACAATGCATTACATTAGAATTAGAGAACTGCATGCTCCTAGATCATGGCACCACACACTCTCTTAGTTCTTCCAAGACTAATCATATGGAAGAAGATGTTGTATGTGTCAAAAGCTCTATGATACAGAAGGAGTCAATCGTGGAAGACCAAGTTTGAAGGCGGGTGGATCTTTCTTCTTCTCCAAAGAATCAAGTAGCCATAGTAGTGAGTCCACCACACAAGCAAACACAACCGTTCACGACAACTGCTACATCAAATAGAAAGACACCATTCGATAAGAAAGCAGTTTCGAGCATGAAGCAGATTTGGGTATGCAAAGGAGAGCAACCACCAGCCTTGCCCCCACAAATCCCATCCAGGCAAGCCAACTAGGCCAGAAGACAAAGGAAGCAGCTCGGACAAGCTCAATCACAAGGTATCCAACAAGTTTGGGTGCCTAAGAAATTAGTTGCAGCTCAACAAGGGCAATTACAGATGTGGGTACCTAAGAAGCTCTTACATCCACAACAACCTATGTTCTGCCACATGCGAAAGGTCTCAACAAAGAAGCCAAAAAGAGAAAAGGGTAAGAACCACGTACAGAGACAAAAGGAAGATCAAATAAGCTCTTCAACATTAGAAGGAAGACATGCAAAAAGGATATGGGTTTGGAAGCCAAAAGTACAAGTAGCCTCCACCGAATCAAAGCGCCAACCACACTGGATACCACAGTTCAGAAAGCATCCAAAGAGGAAGACGCCTGAAGTGACCTCTACAGTGCCAAATGATGTTCTAAAATGGACTCCAATAAGGAGGATTACATCAGTTCGAGACTCAATGGATACCTCCACCAAGGTCGGCATCAATCTCCGCAAATAACATCGAAAGCCTCGACGAGCGAGAACCATGTGCTCCTTGCACAACCCTGTCTTTTGCACCATTCAGGTCATGCATTTCCAAAGTATGCATTAATATAGGGCCACATTACACGGCCGTGCATAGACACACTTGAGAATCCCAAGCACAAGAGCACAGTGACATATGTCACATATTTCTATTGATACTAACTTTTGTGTTCTTGTTTTGTGATATTTTTTCCAAAAAAAAAAAAGAAAGGGAAGAAGAGAGTGAGGAAGCACTTGTTCCCAGGTTTGGCTCATGAAACATGAATGAGTCATGCTTAGTTGAAGGTGGAACTGTTGATTACTGAGCATTTATCAGTTTGGATAGAAGTGGGTCTCGGCTAGCAGATGATATAGTTGCTGCCTTATCTGGTAGATGTCAAGAACTTGGCATAAACATGGCATCCACAACTATGGTTTCCTCTTACTATGGTAGGAGTGAAGAGCTTGAAGGTACGCAACTTGAGTGATGCTTAACTACTGCATGTACGAGAGCATCCAGGGAGATATCTGCAAGGGGTAGTTCTGGTACCCTGCAAATCTTTGTATGTATATTGGATGAGAAGACTCCTGCTTATGGTGAACTAAAGAGAATATGTGAAACTAAGCTTCGTGTTCTCGAATGTTGTTTGTTAAGGAATATAAAGAAATTAAATTCTCTGTATTTGACAAATGATGCTTTGAAAAGAGGAGACAGGATCAGCCACTCCAAAGATCTCATAAGTGGACCATCAACATGGACATTCATCAACAATGTTCCATCCCAAAGGCCGAGTGTACAACACGAAGAGATGAACATCGATCGCCCTTCTCCATGGTAAGTATCTTTACTTTGGAAACTTCATAACCATGATAGCTTAGGAAACCTCTTCGTCGGCATACCCTTGAGCACTTAGCTCAAGAACCCCAATTTTTGCACCATACTTCTTCCGATGCATTTTCCAAGTAAGCATGCATAGGGCTACATTACCAGGCCATGCACAAGGCACATATTTTCCTCAACCCATGCACGAACACACTTACCCATCATCCAGTAGGGGCTACTATGAACATCAACTTTGGAAGATCTAGAGGACATCAACGGAGACTCACAACGACATGGTCATGCTGGAATCCAACGAAGAAGTACATACCAAGGCACTACAACTTGCAAAGGCTCGCAGTGACAGATGAAGAACCAGACAACCAACCCTGCCACATCTGGAAGGTAGATGGCTCTTGTTCCTACCGAACAGACACTACCTCTCAAAGCACTACTTGGAACAACCACTACAACAAGGGTCTGTCAGGGACGACAAACTCGAGAGGGGGGGGAGTGTTGGAACTCAAAGTCAAGCACAAGCATGAAAGCACATCAGAAAGGTGGACACATACAAGAAGAAGGAGCAAGTAGGGAGCTCCAAGAAGTGTATGTCAAATTTTCAGAAGAAATCCCTATAAAAATAGTGATTTTCATCACTAAAAACCATTGTAAATAACATTTTCTATTTTTGTAACTCCATTTTGTTCAAGCCGAGGATTCCTCGAGCTTGAGGAGTATTAGAAGCATCATCCTACCAATTTTCATAATTTTTAGACTCCGTTTGAGCCCTCAAATAAGCCCTGGAACCTAATTTTTAACTAGGCCGGACACTAGGTCTAGACAGGGCCAAAACTAGTCAAAAAACTATAAAAAGAGCTAGAAAGCTCATTTTTGGGGGTTAGCTGGTTAGAGAATAGAGCTTTTGTAAGCGAAATCATTTCCAATCGAAGCTTTCCATTGTTCCTCTCTTTATCTTACTTTGTGCGTGTGTGTGTGTATGTGTGTGCATGTTTGTGTGCTTTCACTCACGCACTTGTGCCTTCACTTGCTTGTGGTCTTCATACTGGTCCTCACGTCTCCGCGGATTGACAAATAAAGGAGGTGGTGCTTACGCTTGAGCTACAGGCTACAACAAGAAAATCAAGAAAAAAATTAAGTGTCAATTGAAAACACCCTTGGCATGCAGATCATACCATCAAGGTTCCAAACAGTGCCAGTAGAGAATATCTGCACTATATTGGAAGAGTATGCTAACCTCATCAAGTCATATGACAAACTATCAAAGGACGCAGCTGAGTTACAAAAACAACCAACCATACCCCACACTCCAGTTCTAGAACCAACTCCAATTAGCGAAAAACCAAATGAACTAGCATATCTACAATAGTAGGTCTAAGAGTTATGAGCCAGAATACTCTAATATGAACGACGACCATCACCCTCGAAAGTGCCAACACAAGAAGAAATAGTGGAAATATCAGTGGAAGAACCTTTGATAAACCATACAAACCATATCTCATAACTAGTGGCCTTGTCAGTGAAGAAGGATAAGAAACCTATGAGGAACCAATTCCACAATGGGTGAAGAAGGTAGAAGAGATTGGGCATACTCATGATGATAGATTCTCTATCCAAATTCAATCAATGGCGAATATAGAATTTCATGTTGGTATCCAACTACAATGTTGAAGTCAAGCATGTTCTTGAGAAGGAACCCACCTTTGCAACTCAATTTCAACTAGGAGATGTCCTAGAGAGAGCACACTAAGGCACAATATTTCAACCTAATTGGCACCAATGTCTATTAGAGACATATCTTGAGATGATGTGCACATGGTCCAGTGCTCCAAATCACATCATATACAAATTGTACTATGGCCAAGTACCAAGACAATGATCATGGCCAGCCTTTGCAATCAAGGTATGAAATAACCCAAAGTGTGTTGATGGGCCAAATTACCCTTATTTGCTCCACCCCAAGGACCACCAATTGTGTCATACATGATTTCCACTATCTGCCATTGGTCACAACATCTAAAGAACATGCTTGACGTAGTGACTCAAATGACCATGAAGATATTTGAGTGAATGACAATAGTATCCAAGACATTTTGAAAGATAAAACCCCCCTACATATAAGCACCTAGCTTCAATGAAGGAGACTATGATCTAGTATATGATGTGAGCACTACATCATCTATCAAGATTTATCTATGCTTGGCATGCACGTATCAAATATTTATTGACTTGTTATAAACATACTTTTGAGGAGATATTCTCAATAGGATTTCAAGAATAACAATTGGAAGTATTCATTCCTAGGCTACCCATCTATTATAACTTTCTACTGTAGAACAAGCTATCCATTCAAAACAATTAGGGATGCCACATTCGGAGGTCCCAAGTGCCATAGACTAGGAGCATCTACGAATAGACCTTGCACAAGGACTAAGGTTAAAAGAGCATGAGCTCGCAGAACAAGTCATACAATACTACATAGAACACCCTCCCCAACAAAGTTTTGTCAAGAATGATAGACGCGAGAGGGGGAGGGGGTGTTAGAAACTAGCCAAGATTCAGTCGTCTAGGAAGTCTGAGACAAGGGAGCCAAGGAACAGAAGATCAAGGTGGACTAAGCAAACAAGGAACTCAACATAGGCTTGGCAATCAATAGTTCTAGCTATAATTTTCTTCATAACAATCTTTCAATCAACAATGATTTTTTATGACTACCCCTCATTGTAAATATTTTTTTTTGGTAGTTTTGAATCCATTTTGTTCAATTCAAGGAGTGTTCAAGCTTGATGAGTGTCAAGAGAACTTGTGTATTAATTTTCATAATTTTTAGAGCTCATTTGAGCCTCCAAAATAGCCTAGGAACCTAATTCTTAACTACATTGGACACTAGGTCTAACTAGTCTGAACCTAGTCTAAAACTATAAAAAGAGCTAGAAAACTCATCTTTTAGGTTGACATTTTTATGAGACATTGTACTATGATCTCATAATCCAAGGATTCCATTGTTCTACTCTTTGTCTTGCCTTTTGTGTGCATGTGTGTGTATGTGTGTGCATGCTAGTGTGCTTCTTACTCACACACATGCATTCAACTCATTCACAGTCATTGTACCATACTCATGTCTCCATGGATTGGAAATTACAAGTTTGGTCTCCTGTTGGTAATCCCATTGTGCTAGATTGATATTCTTCAAACATAAATAAAAAGAAGAAATTTTAGTAGTAGATGGTACTATTTTGAAAAGAATGTTCAAACCATCAAGTTTTGCAAAAGTGGGACGTCAATGAGAGGATTTCCATTATCAACACCACATTGAGGAACAAGTAATTTTTTAGCAATAAAAATCTTGAAATATGGGTTACTGTAAAAAAGGCATATACATCAACCCAAAATCATGTTGATGACCTACACATATTTGATAGGAGACCATTTTTCCATATGACCAATAAGAAATACTAACATTTTTCCATTAATGCCTTTACAAAAATCCATTGATATATTAGTGGAAAGTGACCTTGAAGGTCGATTAGAAGGGAGTAGAACCATCCATTTCATTACTTCCATTAGCTTAAAAAGAAGTTTCTTAATTTATTCCATGTGCATATATTGTAAGGAATCTTTATTAATTTTTTTCATATAAATTTGTGGACCTGAGGTAGATTTTAGGATAGATTATTGAAAACAATTGTATGCATCAAGTATAATCACAAAGAAACATGTAATGGAATAACATACTACATGATTTAAGTTACTTCACTTTTATAGAAGACAAAAGTTCTATGAGGATTTAGTTCCAATTTTGTCATCTTAGATTTTTTGTACTTTAGGAGATGTAATACATAAGGATGGTGGCCCATTTTCGTAACTTTTATGGTTGTAAGAACCATGTGAAGCATGTATGATGGGCAAGAAATAAATAAAGTATTTTCCATTAGAGAGCAATAATCAAGTTCGAATCCCTCTAGAGTTTTTAGAGTTTATCTTTGTAGTAAAATGTCTTTCCCTTCTTTGAGGTGAACTTTTTACTTCTTTCTTTGAGTCAATAATTATAGTATAAATATGTGGGTACTTTTGGGGATAAGTTTTATGTTTTTTATAAGTTCAAACTATGATAGAAGATGATTGAAAATAAAGCAAGTAGGAAATTGAAGAAGTTATGTACTTCATTTGTTATGTACATATAGGTGATTCACGAAACATAAGTTAGCACAAGTTGTACTAGGAAACTATAGTTTCCTAAAAATTCTTCAACTTTCATGATTTTTCCTGGCCTATAGCTTGATGGTTTTTGCATTCCAATGGCTTTGAGGTTGTAGAGTAAACCCAAATACACATGTAAAAATAAAGAGGTTGGTGATTTTGTAATATGATGCTTTGAAGTTGAAAACTCCAAGGTACGCTTATAAAATTAAAAATACTTGAAATTGTATATTTTGAACCTTTGAAATAAATTGCGAAATCCATGTATGTCCATAGCGGGCCAAAATGCTGAGAAGCATGGAATGGAAAACAAGTTCACAACTTTTCTTCAATTTTTCTAGTCATTCAACATTTTTAAGTTTGTCCAAAAATTTGAAACCTATAGCACTCATTTTTCCTTGCAATAGTCTTTCCTATAGTCCAAAACTTGCAAGTTTAGAGACACTTCATAGCTGAACATAATCATGCTAAGATCCATCCAATTAAATTCAATGGTAATGTATTGAGTTATTTTTCCACAAAACAAAAAAAATTCATTTTCTTCGAGCTTCTCTAAGAGAAAAAAATCAAGATTATAGACCTACTATTCAATGAGGATTGGGCAAGATAAGGTTTCCCATTCACTATGTAAGTACAAGTTTGTGAAAACAAAGCGGTTGCATATTGAAACAAGAAACATTGATTCAAAATTTCACTTATTGGATTATTCACCATATTTCCTAGCATGCTTAGCCATGAGACCTCATTTTTTTCCATTAAAATTTGAGAACATATTATGCATGCAATAAGGATGCAAAACAGGCAACAATGATGCATACATTAGAGAAAATGATGCAAAGAATGGTCAAGAAGAGAAGTTCTTGAATGGAATATGAATATAAGGAGTCCATGCATTTTTTTAATGTTCACTTTCTTATTGCCACATTCTTTGCATATCATAAATTCTAAGTTTCTATAATTCATTTTGTAAGCTTATGCAGAGATTTAAGAAATAAAGAGCAGTGATTTATAGCATTATCAATTTTTGACATATTTCCTCTAGCAAAAATCTCAATTTTATTCTTTTTTTTTAGTTCTAAACTATGGTATGAGATGATGTGTGAAGGATTATTCTAATTTTTCAATATGAAGCATTAATTTTCTTGGTTTACGCAAAAAAAGAAAATATAGTGTTATGTTTCGGTACAACATTGCTGCTGAATTCAAAGCCAAAAAAAATTGTTCATTAGGATATAGTGAGAAGTATCAAGAATATAGACTCTAGAATCCTAATTCAAAGAATATTGCAATTGGAAAATATATGATGTTTTGTTAATGAACACAACTAGTGGATAACAAAGATAAATCTACTATCTCACCAATCGAAAAGGTAGTTCACCTTCTTCCTTCCCAAAGGTTGGTAAAATTTGAGAAGGGGACCGTAGATAATGAAATATATCCATAAAAAATACAACCAATTATTTCCACATAGCATAAGCCATCACCAAAGTGGAAGAAAAAAACTCTTTAATGATCACAATCCCAAGAGAAATGTGACATTGTCATCTTTCACTGGATTGTATAGATCAAAGGGTATAAGAAGAGAAGATCCTTATAAAACCTTTTAAAAATATCTCTTATGGAAGAGATCATGTGATTAGTAAAATAACCAATAACTTTGATGAATTCTTGATGAATCCAAGGCCGACAATATCAATTTATTTTCAATATGACATCATACTGAGAAAAAATACCTAGGATTTTGTCAAATTTCCACTAAATCAAAAGTTAATGTGTCATGCACAAAAATGAAACCACCTTGAATTCATCCTAGATTTCATCAAACTTTTGCATATCTCATTAGTGGTGAAGAATTGGGAAAATATAACTTACCATCACATTTGAAAGATACCAAAACCTTAAGAATGATTTTTTGCATGACTTGTTTCCACATCTATAGACCTTCTTTTGACTTGTTCACATCATGTTGCTCTAGCACAATGGTGAGAACCACCTTAAGAAGGTCCACCTCCTTAATGTCAATCCGCGGAAGAGATAGGAGTGATATGAAGATCATGAACGTGAGATGAAGTGAGAGTGAAGGTGAGAAGCATAAAGATGCACACACACATACACACACACAAGGAAGAGACAAGCAAGACACAATGGAAGGTAGGGAATCAACTCTATTACTCAAGAACACTCTTACAAGCTCAAGATAGCTCTAAGCTCTTCTCTACTCAAACAAGCTAACCTAAAAAATGAGCTCTTTAGCTCTTTTTATACATTCTAGACTAGTTTTGACCGGTTTCACATCTAGTGACCGACATAGTTAAAAAATAAGTTCTAGGTGCTATTTGAAAGGGTAAACGGTGTCTAAAAATAACCAAAATTGGTACGCTCATTCTACCTAAGAACATGGGGTGCCTTGACACGACGGAATACTTTGAAAACCATCTGCATCATGTCAAATATTTTGACAGTCATGTGCGCTGCTATATCGTCCATATGTTTTAAGCGAGGGAGCCAGTGACGAATCGTTGCCATCATGTATCCAACTGTTGGTGGTCCTGTGGGTGGCTTGAAGTATGGGTAGTTTAGCCAATCCTGGCATTGCTTGTTGTTTTGTACTTTAATGCAAATGCCTTCCAGGAGCGGCCACGTGGCACTAGTCCCCAACATGGGCTGTACTTCAAGTGTAGAGGTGCCTTAACCCAAGTGCTCATCATCTCAGGATATTCTTGTAATAAATTCTTGCACCAATCTGGTTGAAAGATTTCTCCGCACTACGCATCTATTGGCAAATCTTCTGGCTCGAATTGTGTCGCGTGAGAGGGTTTTTTGCCTGTTTTTTTCTCTATGGCCAATTGATATTCCGCCATTAACATAAAGTAAGGCTTGTATTGTAGCTCATGCCAAGATATGTATCTGCGAGGGGCCAAATGAGCAAAGTATGGAGACTGTAAAATTCTTTCTTCAATCATTACCATGGTGCGTAATTGCGCCTCTACCCTTGCTGAGTGGGTTGTTCCAAGTTCTTCTATCGTCTTCATCCATGCGGGAGTTGGAAGTTCAAAAGTCATCTGGCCTTCGGCCGTGACTCGTCCGCCTGGGATGGGTTGAGGTTCATATGCTTCTTCAAAGTTTCCTCCACTGGAATAGTGATTGTTTCTTCCTCTGCTGATAGTTCCGGTGGGGAGTCTGGTCTGGGGGGGGCTTCATATACGGCTATCTGTGATTGAAGAGTTGATACTTGGGCCCGTAATGCATTGAGTTCCTCTAGGATGTCAGGAGATGGGTCCGCAAGAGCTGGTAGTCCTTGTTGTATTGGTGCTCGTAGTTGGAGTAGTTTATGCTCTTCTTTCAGCTTCTGATATTCCTCGTTCATGTTGTCTGAAGGCACGGCCTTGAAGCGACTGGGGCTCAACGGTTGGTCTGGTTGATCTAGAGCAGCTTCTAAATTTTCTATGTTCTATTCTTGTAAGCGCTGGTTCTCTTCTTTTGCTGCTGCCAAGTGTCATCTGAGTAAGCCCATGTTCCTGGTGAGCATTGCATTGCAAATAGTCTGTGCCCTTAACAAGTTATCAATATCTGTGACAGCCTCTTTCGTCTTTTCCTCACTCTCTATTTCAAGTTTATGATAAGCCTCTCGTAGCTCTTGGTATCTGGTGTTTAGTGAGGCATTCTCGATGGTCAGTGAATTGAGCTACGACTATAAATCATTGGTTGTCTTCTGCAGCGTCTGATAATTATTTCCAAGAGATGTGAACTCATCTCTTACTTGAGTCATACACGTGAACATTTGTCGAAATGCGGTGTCTATAGTGGGTGATAATATGAGTGACGGAGTGAATGCAGTTGCGTTGTGTGTGGGTGTTGATGCAAAGGGTAAGGGAAATGGGGATGGGAATGTGGATACAGTGGTGATAGTGGAAAAACTTGAGGTGCCGAAATATGGTGGTGCCATGAATGAAGTGAGCGGGGGTGCAGTGGGCGGTGATATATCCATGTCATTGGATGTGGTATCAAGTGCGGTGATTGTGAATAATGGTGTGAGAGTGGGTGCGTGTGTGGGTGTAAATATAGGATTTACAAAAGTTGAAGAGTAATTTACAGAGGGGTTCTCTTGTACTGCTTGGTGGAGAGAAGGAAGAGGAAAGGCAATTGGGCGGGGAGATGAGACTGGGGAGAAGGTTAATGGAGGTGGGAATGGGAAAATGGGTCTTGGAGGTGTGGGGAAGGACGGGAAGGATGGGGGGAAAATTGGACTGGATAGAAATGTGGATGTCCGAGGAGGAAAACTAGGTTGGGTGGGTGCGGGCATTGTCGGGTGAATGGAAGTAAAGAAGGCTTCTGCTACATCGCTATCCAAACATGTGGATGGTCTGGGAGAGATCGGATGTACAGGGGAGATTGGAGATACGAGAGGTGAAAGAGGAGCGGTTGGGGTGGCTGGTACTTCGGTTACAGTGGTGGTATGTACAGTAGTAGTGTGGGGCGGGGAGTCGACGAGGATAGCTTCTTCTGCCAATGATCCTTCAGGGACGAGACGTGCTTCTCTGGCCTGTTCTGAAGATTGTGCTCCTATCGGTACACGAATGTATTCACCAGGTTTGGTTAGTAAGCTAACTGTGCGAGGGTCATATTGCGGTAACAGTTTCCTCTGCAAATATCTTAAGGCTTCGGTGGATCCCACTGATTTGACAAGTTCCCTGAAGCCTCTGATGTATACTTCTTCGAAACTGCCTGAGACAAGTTCTTGTTCTATAAGTGCTTGGCTCTCTTCCTCTGTTAACTTCTTACGTGCCCAAACTTTTTCCATAGTACGATATAACTTCTTGATGGCTAGCGTATAAGCAGCTGCTTCACAGGTTTCATCTTCATGCGTACTAGTATCACCTTGGGTGTCGGTTTGCTGTCCTTGTTCATCTGTCTGTACATTTTCTTGGGATTCATGACTGCCCTGGCTGGCTTCATCATCGCCCTCATCATCATCGGTTTTTGTTCTTTCGTCCTCGGAACTAGATAGTACTTGTCCTTGTGGTTGGTCTGGGGGAGTGGTCGGGTATCTTGGCCGTTCATATTCTTGAGAGAAGATTTGTCGTTCCGAAAACTGAAACTCACTTGAAAACACATCTTGCATCTCGAAATCGAATGTTGTGTCCGTCGGTTCTGCTTCCAAGTTGGGTATCGAAAAAGAAAAAGCTTCCGCACCAATAGTGGTGGGAGCTTCTGCTGCAGTGGTGGTAGGTTCCTAGACTGATGTTGCCTGTGAGGTAACTGCACTGGTAGTGCCTTCTGTAACAATAGGTCGAGATAATCATATGCGAATAGGTTGTATAGTTACAGGGGCTTCCGTCGGAGACTGTTCTGGAGAGGGTTGCGATGACGGTGATTCTGGGACCTGTAGGCATGGAATGGTTCCTCTCATGCGCTTTTTTGCTCGTCCTTTGCTAGACTTCCTAGCTTTCTTTGCTGTCCCCTTGAATGCTTTCAGCTCCTCGCTTGTCATTGCATGCTCGATTGGTAAATCGTATGCCAAACACATGTATACAATGCGCGTGAGAGTGCAACATCCATTGATTACCTTCTTTCTTTCCCATCTATGTTGTGCTAAGTACAACTGATCAATTATCCAGCTAGCCAGATCAACTGTTTGAGGTCCATTACACGCTAAATATAAACCAAACCAGATGCATTTGTGGGGCATGGTGAATCGGTCCTGAGCGGAAAGCGAAATGTTGCATACATATCCTCAACGGTTTAGAGAGCTCAGGTGTGATTGATGAAATATCTTCCCACTTTGTAACATCCCCACGTTTCATAGGCTCTGGAATTAGCCTTTCTCGTTCTGTCGGCGTATGCGTTCCATGTATCTTAATAGCAGCTCTAATCAAATTTTTTAGACAAATAAAACTTCTTATATGGCGGATCATTGACCAAAGACGACAAAATGAATGTTCCTGGCAAATCTTTGTTCTCCGAAGCTGTCAATGTTGTTACCAAGTAGTAGCATCTGTAGAAATCGGTTTAGGCAAAGGATCACTGAAATATTCTGTGAAGCCTGCTCTCGCCCCAAACATGCGTTAAGTCTTCTATGTTCTGTAGTCCTTCGAATTCTCTTGAGAAAAATTGGTACTTGACCCAAGTACGGTGATCAAACGCCAAATTGGCCTCAAAAATGAAATCTGCATCCGCCAATGGGCCTGCTAGACCTTGAAAGCAGTGAGAATTGCGATGAATCTTTTCAGTATATCCCCTAGGAGGGTCGTCAATTGGCATGGGTCCTGGAAATCCCTGAAATTCAGGTGGTTGAGCCATAGGATGGGGCTCAGCTAGTAGTTCACCAATATTGGCCATGGGTACACTGGTGTCAGCTTCAGATGGTCCTTCTGCCTGCATGATGAGTGATGCGAGTGCGTAGAAGATCTGCTACAAAAGATTAACACATTAGTATGGAAGTTAATTATGATCCCATTAAAGTGAGACCGCAATCCCTTTCCATAACCGATGTGTAATCCGTGTAGCCGAGTGTTGTGATGTGGTTTATGCAACGATCAAAACTAATGCAGGTCTCTAGACACCTACATGCTTTAGATAATGCATACATTTTTTGATGAGGTGTTATTACAAGTGATGTTGGGTTATAGTGTGTGGATTTGTACAAGGTTAAGTTGTGAATGAGTTATTACACGGTTGTAGATTAGTTGGGGTGGGAGTTATGTTAGACAATGGGTTTTGAGGAGACAACTGGATACGTTTCGGTACCCACTTCATAAGAGTTTCTAAGCGGGTGATATGTTTTTGTTGAGGGTCAAAAAGTGATATCGGAAAAGCGGGTCAAAAAGTTTAGTTCTCTCAATTTCTAAGTCTGCTCGAGGGTAGTTCTTGCTCATTTCAGCTGTTTGAGGTCCTTCTTTTAATCTAGACTGATATGCACGAAACATCATGTCTAGGTTTTCCGATATGGGTTCCGCTAAAACTGATCCTGATTTTTGAGCTAGGTTCTCTTGATTCAATTCCTGTGAAGTCAATTCTAGGATTTTGGCTCTAGATTCCTTGAGACTTCCTTCCAACTCTGTTATCTTTTTACTCCACTTTCTCTTAATTCTTTCTCTGGAATCTTTCCAAGATTTCGTCTTTTTACTGCTAGACTCTCCAACTTCACTAGTTCCAACTATTTTCTCCTGATTAAGCTATTGATTCTGTAAGAGTGCATGGGATCTTGTTATAGCTTGGATAGGCATATATGTAGGGTTGGATCCATCTGCATTGTTTACGATACCTATCACATTGATGGGTGTCACATTTGAAGCATTAAGAGGGTTCTTAGGACAATCTTTTATGACATGCTCTTTACCACAGTTGGAACAAAAGCCTTGTACGTTATAGTATTGTGATTGTCCTGCTATCGGAGGATGTGGACAATCCTTTATGAAATGATCTCCTTGGCACCTAAAGCATGGTCCTCTAGGGCCTTGTGGTCTTTGCTGTCTCAATTGGGGCTGTGGATTCGGGTTTGTGTACATCACATTAGCATAGTCGGGCTCCCAACTGGGTTCCAATGGTGGACTATCATACTGATATGTCTCCACGTGTTCTGGTGACTCTGTGTAATACGCGGGTGGACTATCTACATGAGTAGAGTCAAAACTGTTTGAGTTTGGGTCACTTTCTGTGATCAAAGGTGAAGAAGGCACTAAAGCCATACTTAGGTTCTCTTCTGCAGCATCGTATTTAACTGAGATGACATTCGCTGGGGGGGGGTGGCTACTGAGCTAAAACAGGTTGAGGTCTTTGTTGAGCCTGATAAGGGTAGTTCTGAGGAGGCATATAGTAATGAGGCTGAGCATTATACTGACCTTGATACCTACCTGGCTGTGCATGTGCTTGCGGGTAGTTCTGTCTTACTGCTTGTTTGTTGTATGGGCAGTCTTGAGCCGTATGATTTGTGTATCTTCTCTCGATCATACAGTACTCGCCACTAGGGTTGGCTTGTGGTTGTGTTGCATTGGGACACACATTTGCCACATGATCACCACCACAGGTGTAACAACGCTTGTTTGTTGTTAACCTAGGCATCTGTTTACTAGAAACTCCTAGTTTCTGGGCCACTTTTTTTGCTAGGTCTTCTATCGAGCTAGACAATTTTGAAGATGCTAGAGATGACAATCTGAGTCCTTATAGACCTTCGAGAGTTCCAACTCGTCTGCAAGGTTGTCCTCAATGTCTATACAAATTCTTACACATTGCTCTAGCGTTCTGGGTTCCTTCAAGTAGACATAGGAGCATAGTTTCGAGCTCAACAGGCCATCTAAAAACAATGATACTTGTTTGGCCTGTGAGGGTAACTCTTGCATTGGACATCTTTCAACATATTGTCTAAACCTACGTCCTATGAGTCTAACTGTTTCTTGAGGGGTTTGTTTGAAACTATGAATCAACAAAGACGTGTCATGCCTGATTCCACTTTAAGAGAATTCCGTGATGAATGACTCTAAAAAGTGATGGATGTGTCTGAATTGCCTTTGTTGCAATGGTTGGAACCAAGTTAAAGCTGTGTTCTTTAATGTTAGTCCAAATGCATTATATTGCGTGAACATGTCTTCTACTTGCTCTGCTCATAGCACTTGCTTAAATTCTGCAACATGGTCGTAGGGATCTCCTGTCCCATCAAAATAGTTTTTCATGGACTTCACTAGTTGAGTGGGTCTTAATATTCTTGCGTGTTCGCGTGGTCTGGGTAGAGGAAAATCATCTCTACCACCTGGTATTCTAGGTTCTCTTTGTCTATCCACTCTGTCCGTGTCTATGGTGGTTCTATCTCTCCCTATGGGATGATTGAAACATACTTCAGGTCTCTCTTTATTTTTCTCTCTTTGATTACCATGGGCTGAGGATGTTCCTGCCCCTTGATGGCTCGCATTTACGTTTGCTCAAGATGGAGGGAATACAAACTCACCTCTCCGTGTGTAGGTATTTCTCGCATGGTCTGGTACCACGAACACTCTTTCTGAAGTTTCATCCAGGTATACCACCTTTCCAGGTGTATCCGGGTCCTTGAACTCGTAAACTGTGATGGTGCCTACCTCACTAGGTTGTTCCGTTCTGTACCTCCAAAATGCTTCATCTCTTTCTTTATTTACGAATAATTCTATGCTTCTGTTATCCTGAGGGATCCAATCTGGAATGAGTACTCTTGTCAGTACAGATTTCCCTCTACGTGTTCTAGGTTCTTCTAATGGTTCTTTTCCTTGGGCTCTCGCTTCCGTCTCTAATTGAATTACACCAAACTCATTGGTATTGTTTGGCTGCGTACTTAAGATGTACATTGTTCCTTCTTTGTCTATGTATGCGTCTCTCTCGAATTTCACCACTGGACGTTCCAATCCAATGGGTTGATCAGGATTGTGCATTTGCACCACTTGTCTTCGCAAACCATCCTCGTAGATGCGAGCACCTAAGCGGTTGGTTCGGAGAAATACTAATTGAGTCCTATAGGGTCCTTCAGGTCTTTCTAGATACGCTACGCTTGACCCTCCTTCTAGTCTTTCTGTGCTAAAAGCCATTTCCGATTCACTCGTGTCTGAGCTCAACTCGTAGGGATAATTATTATTCAATTGTTGTGCCCACGATCGTGCAGTAGTTCCTACAGTTGCTTCTGATGATCTAAGGCTTCGTCGGTCTGACTTACCTATGTGTTTGCCCGATCTAAGGTTCATGAATTTTCCTCGCGGCACTCTCTGATCGTCAATGATTCCTTTTTCTTACTTTCTTGATTCTTTTTAAATGCCTTTAAGTTCTTGTCTAGATGTCTACGTCAGGAATCGACTTTCTGTGGTACTTTTGAGTTCTCGTTCTGTCAGACTTAAGTTCACACACCTTTACTTTAGTCTTGGACTTGAGAAATTTAATCTCTTAAGTTTAGATTTTCGTATCACACACCTTTACTTTAGTCTTGGACTTGAGAAATTTAATCTCTTGAACTTGATTGTTCCTATCGTCGTTAATCCACAATGCTAACGTTTATCCTAAGCTAGTAATTGACTGAGGGGGTTGAGTATTCTTCCAACCTTGAGTCAGCTTTTGTGGTTGCTCTGATGCCCAAGAAGCCGTGCTTCCCAAGCCCTACGTTCTTCACTTCCTTGCTTTGGTTGCCCTTGATTGCCCTTGCTAGACTTGAAAAATCCCACTATTAGACCAATTCTCAAATGGATGATCAAGCACTTGAGTATATACACTTTTAAAGGTCCTTCCCCTTTTGCTCAAAATTTCAATGCCCCCTGGCTTTCTAGTCCCACTATGTCAACCTCAAATTAGCTTATCTAAAAATCAACGTATTCTTTATGAAAAAACAGTTGAGGTCATGTAGTACTCGTAAAGAGCTTTCTAACGAGCTATAAAGCTCAAAAAATGGACTTCGGATGAAAAAGATATGACCGTTCAGGCCCTCGGGGGTCAAAACTGACAAACAAGTTTTTCTCCAAATATGAGCTAAGGCGTCTCTTATGAGTGCAATCACCCAAAAATTTGCCTCAAATAGCCCCAAAATTGGTCAAAAAATAAAACCCTAAAAATTGCATTTGGGGTGGACAATCGCGATGGTCTGGGACAGTCGCGATGGTCCAGGTGAACCGTTGCGATGGCGTGGCACAATCACGATGGTCCGAAGGAGCGAACTGTCGCGATGATCGGAAATGAATGATCGTGATGGTCCGAAAATGAATGATCACGATGGCGTGATCTGCGAACCGTCGCGATGGCGTGAGTGGACAATCGTGATGGTGTGAATGAACTGTCGCGATGGTCTAATCGACGAGCAATCGTGATGGCGTGAGCCCGTCGCGATGGTAACAAAGCACGATGGCGTGAGCCAATCGCGATGGTTCAAATTTCAAGGCGTCACGATGGTCTGAGGGTATCGTCGCGATGGTCTAGCTTGCCACGTGGTAGCATCGGCGCGATGGCATGAGCCAATCGCGATGGCGTGGGGTCGACGCGATAGTCGCGATGGTCAAGGACCGTCGCGATGGTTCAAGTGAACAATCGCGATGGCGTGAGACCATCGCGATGGTCCGGCCGAGCCGTCGCGATGGCGTGAGCCAATCGCGATGGTGTGACACAATTGCGATGGCATGAGCCAATCGCGATGGTCCACCAAAATGCGAATTTTGCAAATGCAACAATGGATTCCTATATGCGCAAGGATCGCCTACACGCTGGTGAACTCGCTTACCTCAAATTTCGTACTTGGAAGACCATCGCGATGCTCTGACACAGTCGGTATTTTCTGACAGAAAGTGATTTTCTTACCTTTTTCCAGCCTTCCTGATGCACTGGAGCACTGTACTTGCAAGAAAACTCAAAAACACAATAGCACATGCAAGCACAAAAGCTCTTTCACTCTCTCTCGCATGCACAAATGAGGGAAAATGAGGAGAATGGGTGGATATGGTGAATTTTCTGATTGTTTTTGGAGTGGAAGATGATGATGCGGTGATGAAGATGGAGTATGGGGGAGGTGAAAAACACCAAAAACTAAGTAAAAAAAACAAAAAAAACTGAAATTTTTACCTTCCAACGCCACTTCTTGCTATACTCTTACCATCACACATTCGTCCTAGACTCGATCACCGGCAACGGCGCCAAATTTGGTGTTGCTCTAGCACAATGGTGAGAACCACGTTAAGAAGCTCCACCTCCTTAATGTTAATCCGCGGAAGAGATAGGAATGATATGAAGATCGTGAACGTGAGATGAAGTGAGAGTGAAGGTGAGAAGCATAAAGATGCACACACACATACACACACACAACGAAGAGACAAGCAAGACACAATGGAAGGTAGGAAATCAACTCTATTACTCAAGAACACTCTTACAAGCTCAAGATAGCTCTAAGCTCTTTCTCTACTCAAACAAGCTAACCTAAAAAATGAGCTCTCTAGCTCTTTTTATAGATTCTAGACTAGTTTTGACCGGTTTCACATCTAGTGACCGGCATAGTTAAAAAATAGGTTCTAGGTGCTATTTGAAAGGGTAAATGGTGTCTAAAAATAACCAAAATTGGTACGCTCATTCTACCTAAGCTCCTCAAGCTCGAGGACTCCTCGGCTTGCACAAAATGGATCTATAAATTACAAAAAGGGTTTTTCTATGTTCCATATAGTACAAAAGTGACGAAAATCACTGTTGAAGGTTTTGAAAAGTATTTATAAAACATAAGTCTTTGAAAAAATGATTCGAATGACTCCCTGCTTCTTTGTTATGCTCTGTCTTTACATGCTTCCGTGTCTTCTATGCCTTTGGCTACTGCCAACACATCATCATTGACATCATCAATTCATAGTAAGCCTAACAAAACTACCCTTACACATCTATGTAAGGAGGCCTTGGACACAAATTCTCAATCTTGCCAATGCCAATCTTGGGAGCTCAAGGAGTCACAATTTCCAAGTACGTAGTTCCAAGTTCAAGTACCTCTTGTTGCATGCTTCCTTGCTCTAGTCTAGTTCCTAAGCATATTACCTTGTTATCTAATCTCATAGTATGTGAATGTGTATTTCTATCTTGTATTTATTTCATCTCCATCAAGGGAGATCTTGTAATTTTGATATCATCTTTCTTACATGTTCCATGGTTGTGGGACTTAATACATCTATTTTATATTGTTCTATCGTTTCCATTGCATGGGTAGTCTCATAATCAAAATCATATATCAGTAATCTTGTCTAGTCTATTCAGAAGGCACAATGTAGTTCTCCCCTGACATTTTGGAAAGGCTATCATACTAGCTCCATGTCAGGCGCCATGGATTACCTATGTAAGGAAATTCAATGTACCATAAGGGATTGATAAAGAAAGTATAAGATTTGAGAATATTGTTACAACAAATTGATTGGTTAGTTTCAACCTATGCCTTATATTTGAAGATATTATTTCATGGATCTACATATCAAGAATAGTACCTAGTTAATGAATTCTAAAGTGATGCCAAAGATCAAGTGAAGCATCTTTTGTTATACATGCCTCAAGTAGATACCTCAGATGATGTAATTATTCAATCAATCCAATGCAAGGACCAATTTTTCAAAGGAAATCAAGTCCAAGGGCTAGAGGAGTTAAATAATCAAGACACTCTTTCTCAAAAAATTGGTTTGACACTCTTGAAATCCCAAAAGATTGTTACAAATGATATGGAGCATACACATTATGCAGATAAGAGGAAGGTAAAGGACAACAAAGGGTTTATCTTGTGAAGAACCCAATGAAGCCCAAACAAGAAACCAAAACCACTCCTTGTGGAAGTTGCCACTTGAGGGGGATGTGATGTTGTGGATGCAAAGGAAACCACCTCAAATTCATCCTAGTTTTCATGGAACTTTTCCATATCTCATAATTGGTGAAGAGTTGGAAAATCTAACATTACCATCATATTCATAATGTGCAAACCTTGAAGAGGGATTATCCACGTGCCTTGTTTTCACATCCAGAGACCTTGTTTTGACTTGTTGACATCGTCAATTCGTAACTGCCCTAAGAAAAATGCTCTTGAACATCTATATAAGGAGGCCTTGGTCACATATATCCTAAATCTTTCCAATGCCATTCTTGGGAGCTCATGGAGTTACATTCTTCAAGTAATTACTTTCAAGTTCCAATTCTTGTTTTTGCCAAGTCACTTATTCTAGTCTTTTCTAGTCTACTTCCTAGATAGAATATCTTGTCATCTTGTAATCTAGTAGTACGAGATCTTGTCTAATTCTATCTTTTATCTAGTTCATCTCCATCAAAGGAGATCTCATAATTCGATTATCATGTTTCATACCTACCTTCCTCGGTTGTGGGACTCCTTGCATTTGTTGTATATTTTGTACCATCTTCCTTGCACGAGTAATTCTATAATGAGAATCATATTTCAATAATCTTTTCCAATCTAGTTATAGGGCATATTTTCTCTAATGATAATATGGATAAGTGGAACTAGAAAGATATATATGGAGTAGGTGCTACCTTTGAAAAGTGCAAATCTAAGGTAATTGTAGAGTAGTTTTCACAAGTTGAAGATTTTCACAACAAATATTTGCATCAATAGCTTGTGTGAAAAATATTCACGTCTTGAAATAGCTACACATAGAAAGGGAAAAATGTTTCAAATGGATATTAAATATACATTTTGAAATGAATACCTCAAGGAGGAGATACATTTATCTCTGCCACTAGGTTTTTACGATCCGACATTCAAGAAATCTAATTTTTAGACTTAAACGTGTTTTCTATGGACTTTAGCAAGGACCAAGGGCTATATACCAATGAATACCTAATTTTTCTAAATAGATATACTTAGAAAGTAATACTCTTTATGCTACATTATATGTTTTGAAAATGAGAACAAGTCGTTCATATTATATATTGAAGATTTGCTCATTATAATAGATGATTGAAAGTTCATTAAACAAACTCAAGCTAGCCTACACATCGATTTGGATATTGCAACAAATATATGCTATGAAAAACCTTAAAGCCTTCAAGATGATGAACTACAAAACCGTTTTTATTTCATGGAGGCAAACCTTATTTTATCTTAAATAGATAAATATACACTTGATATGGATTCTAAGAGATAACAAAAGCTTATCATAACCCATAATTTGTGCAACTTTAGACCAAATTTCTCTATGTTGTTGAAGTTTCTAGTAGCTTTTACAGCAAACCAAAGGAAAATCATTGGAGTGTAGGCATATAAGTTCTAAGGTACATTTTAGGAACCCTAGATTTTGGTATTTTATATAATTTTAACGATACTCTTCAAGGGTATTGCAAGTCACATTAGAGATATCACTTCTCACTTGGTTCATGTATCTCTTTATGAAAAATAGGATGCAACTAATATTAATACTTTTTCCACCAAACTAGAATTAAAAATGTCATGCCTTAAATATTTTTAAGCAATTTAGTTCAAGTTACTTTTAGAAAACTATAGTATCTTTATGTACATGGAAACAAAAAACAAATGTGAAGATCAAAATTGCATGATCATTGCAAAATACCAAAAGATTCTTATTAGATGAAAATGTTTTGGAATTAGAGTAGTGTGTGCTGAGATATTTTCATAGTGATGTGTGTGAACACACTAGGACTACCGAGGCACTTTTTTCCCTCTTTATGAGGTTTTTTTCCCAGCTTGTATATACACCTATAACTCTAACGAGTCACTTATCTTTGTAAATTTGCTTGGTAATACATTGAGTATTGTGTGTTGTGCTCCAAGCTTCTTCTTCTTCCTTCTGTTGTTCACATGCTTCCATATACCTCAAACTCTAAAAATTGGTATCAGAGGAGGTCGCCGCTTCATCTAGGATGTCATCTACAACCCTCCTATTGCAGTCTCAAAATCGCATTACAATTGGTGAGCATACTTAGGGTGATTGGGAGTTCAAAACTGCTTCGCTCCATGGTTTTGAAATTGCGATCTGAGCTCATTTCAGCCTCCAAATGTACTATTGTAGCTTCAGTGCAAGCAATTTTGTCTTTTTGTGTCAAACATATATACAGGTTTTGGTTTGCCAGTACAAGCGTACAAGTGCCTTGAAGCCTGCTATAGGTTTAGCAGAACTCGACAAGGTAGTTCTGTTCAACTTTTTGAGATACATTCATTTTTTTGCATTAGGGTATTTTAGTCAAAGGCCATGGCTGAAAGCAGTGATGTATTCTGTATGTTGACTATTGAGGATAAGTTAGATGGTACCAATTACCCATTATGGGCATATATGATGCATCATGTATTGGTCATAAAAGGACTGTGTAATATTGTGAAAAACGTCCTACTACATATGCAAATACAGTTACTGAAGGTGATGCGGATGGCATTGAAGGTGATGATCTTCAATGCATTTTTGGTTGACTTTGGATAAAACATCAATGTACAGTGTCATATACACCTCAACGGAATGGATTTGTTGAAAGGAAGAACATGTCACTCATGGAGATGGCGAGGTGTATGGTCAAAAGTCAAGCTTTACCACATACCTTCTAGCTTGAGGTTGTTATGTGTGCAACATATGTCCTTAACAGGTGTCCCACTAAAACACTATAGCCTATCACTCCATATGAGGCTTGGCATGGTCGCAAGCTATTTGTTGCTAATCTGCATGTTTTTGGTTATCTAGCATATGCATTAGTGCCTGAACAAAAATGCACGAAATTGGATGATAAAGCAATGAAATGTATGTTGGGTATAGTTCTAAAAGCAAAGGCTATCGTTTGTATCATCCACATACTAAATGCATTTTGGTTAGTTGTGATGTTGTTTTTGTGGAAGATGCAATTCAGTCATTACTTTCATGTACTAAGGAGACTTCTATTAGCTCTAGAGACGTGTATGATGAATTGATGCCTCTTTTTATAGGTGGACAATCAAGTGCTAGTCCAAATGAGGCAATTTTCTCAACCTTTACAAGTTTCACATGCTGATGCAGATCATTCCATTTTTTATGTAGGTTTAATTGATGCACTTGTTCAGACTCTCATACTGCTTCTTTTGCATCAGATTGCTATGCTATGGTTGTCTCTAGTCTTTGTGATGAGAATGACCTTGTTTCGTTTGATGAAGCACAAAATTCAAAAAATTGGATGGCTGCTATGCAATCAAAATATAATGCTATTATGAAGAATGGCACATGGTCTTTATGTCACTTGCCTCCTCGTAAGAAGGCCATTGGCACTAAGTGAGTATACAAGCTGAAGCATAATCCTGATGGAACAATTCACACGTATAAGGCTAGGCTTGTTGGAAAAGGTTATGCTCAAGAAAGAGGTATTGATTTTGATGAGACCTTTGCTCCCACATGCGGAATGACCACTATTTGTAGCATCTGTGCACTTGTAGCTCATCATGGTTGGAATGTACATCAATGGGACATTAAAACTGCATTTTTGAATGGTGACTTACATGAAGAAGTGTATGTTTTTTAGCCCCATGGTTTTGTTTAGAAAGGGCATGAAAAGAAAGTGTGCAGGTTGAAAAAGGCATTATATGGTTTGAAGCAAGCACCACGTGCTAGGCATGAAAAGATACATGCCTACTTGATTGCACATGGTTTTGAGAATAGTCCAAATGAAAGCACCTTATATGTTAAGCATGAAAATGATGTGTTTATGATCATTGTTATCTATGTTGATGACATGTTACTCACTAGTCTTAATGAGAAGCATATTGTTGATTTTGAGGCTGATTTGCATGCCTCATTTGAGATGTCAAATTTGGGGCATTTGCATCATTATTTGGGCATTCAATTTATGTAAGTTGATGGTGTGATATCTTTGTGTCAAACAAAATATATTGACACATTATTATATCATTTTGGCCTTGAAGATAGAAAACCTATTGCCACTTCTATGTAAATAGGTTTACGGTTGATTCTTCATGATGTTGGAGATGCATTTAGTGTTGTTCTCTATCAGTAGCCTATTGGAAGCTTGATTTACTTATGCATAACTCGGCTTAATATTCAGTTTTTTGTCTCACAGATGAATAGGTTTATGCATTGCCAAGGTGTCAAGCATTGGCAGGCAATTAAGCACATCTTTCATTACTTGAGTGGTACCCGAGTACTTGGATTGTTTTATCCCAAGGGGGGATCATTATTGCCAAATTTACATGCTTTTTCTGACTCTGACTAGGTTGGTTGCTATGACACTCATGTGCCCACTAGTGTTTTCTACTTCATGCTTGGTATCTCATGCATATCTTGGTTGAGCAAAAAGCACCCTACTGTGGACACTTCTAGTTATGAGTCTGAGTATAGGGTAGGTTTCACAATGTCTATTCAGTGTGTGTGGCTCAGACGCCTTATGGCTGATTTGGGTGTTTGTTAGTCTTATGGGATCACCATCTTCACTGACAATCAGAGTGCATTGGCAGTTGCAAGGAACCCTATGTTCCATGCTCGCACTAAGCACATTGAGGTGCACTATCATTATGTCAGGGAGAGGTTCTCTGCTGAGAGATTAGTTTGGCATATGTGCCCATACAGGAGAACATGTAAGGATCACATTGGACCATTTGCAAGCAATAGATGGCTTAGGTAGAATTGTATCACTACCAAGTGGGATATTCGTTATGTTTGTATGTAATATAAGTTAAATCCATATGTGTATTGATTTTTTATCCCACTTTGTAACTAAGAATGCTTTAAAATCACAAATATAAGCTCAATTTTGACCACATAGCCCCAAGGGATAGTTCTTTTTAGAATTTTCTCGTTCATGAAGTTAATGGATGATTTTCCATACTTCAAGTAAGAAAACCCCATGCATTTTCCATGTATGGGTGATAGTCTACTACATAAGCAATGGTTGTACATGTAGAACAACCCATGATTAGCCATCCATGTAAGGCCAGATCTCTCTCATGGCCTATTCAAATAATATTTGTACTCAAACCTAGACATGAAATTGAATCAGCATATCTATACATTGTAGTCCCCCATCTAGACATTTATATATCCCCATTAAGACTCTACTTTGAGAGCAGACAACTGGATTATGCCATTTTTTCAGAGTGAAGGTTATCAGAAGATTTTCAATGGTCAAGGCATCCATGTGCTTGGCATCCTTTCTGGATTTGGAATTTTGATGTTTCAATGATGGGATTGGATTCTGGTCGAGCTTGACTTCAAACTTTGGTACTAGAAGGGTATGCAACTTAATGTGGTGGGACATGTGATGGTTATCAATACATTCCTTATATCTTTTTTCATCTACTTCTTGGCATCTTGGAGACTGTGAATAAGGATATGCTGAAGTCAGAAAAAATCTGGAGAAACTTTCTTTGGACGGGGGATTCTAGTAGAAGAAGAGTTTCAAAGATCAAATGGAAAATTTAATCTAGCCCAAAAGAGATAGACAACAAGATGGTGGGCAAATGGATGGTTAAATATTATAATAATGGTGATACCTCTTGGGCCAAGTCAATCCTTAGAGATAGTAAAAGCCTTTCTCTGGTTGGGATTCTTGAGTGGCGAAGGCTCGACTTAATTACTCTCTTCTTCTCCCCATTTCCTATTGTTCAAAAGGGCTCCAATCTTGTGTGCTCCCTATGGAAATGGTGGAACCAAATGCACCATGAGCAATGATTGGAAGTGGGTTGTTGGGATTAGATAGAAAGACTCTCTTTGTTTTATCAATCATGGGTATCTCGAGATGGAGTTTGAGAAACTCCAAAGATCTAAGAGGCTTTGGAATAAAGATTCTCGGATGTGGAAGCACCTCTAGCACCAAGATAGAAAGAATTCGATCAAGTTGAGGAAATCGATGTGGTTTGTTGAATTGACTATGAAGACTCTTTTCTACTAAGACAGAGAATCTACACAGAGTTCATGCAAAGAACCCCCGTGATTAGTGGGTATGAGATGGTTGTATGGTAACAAGATGGAAGATATCTAGAAAATCAAAAGAAACCTGGACTTTCATCACTCTCTTCACAATAAGTGTGTGAACTGGACATGGATCAGATAGGAATTCAAGTTCAAGGATTTGTGGCATTTGCTTATTGAAAATGAGAAAGCATGTTAATGCGGTGATTTTTCATATGAAGATTTGGACCTATGTTAAAGCCAATAAAGTTTGTGGTGCTTCCCCTTAGTGTAAGTGATGAATGAGTGGTGGGGAATACTTGGGTCACCTTTTCTTCTCTTGTCCTAGGAGCATTCCAACTTGGCAATGTCTTATCAAGATTTTTTTATTGTCAAATTTAATTAAATGGAAGCAAGCTTTGCTTCGAGAAGTGATTGGAAGCTCCTCTACTATGTGGGATGTCATTAGGGGTGAAGCTCTATGGAAGATTTGGAAGGAAAGGTGTGTGGTCAACTTTGGAAAACAACCCAAGGAATGGTCTATTGAGAAAAGTCCCTCAGTTATTAGGTAGAAAGATCAGTGATTGTAAGAAGTCTCCCACTTTTAGGCACGACAAGGTGTTCATTGTAGAAAAGAACAAGCTAAAAAACCAATGGGTCCACCATGAAGGGGAACAAAAGGTATCTAATTTCTTTATAATTCTCCTGAATTTTCTTGTAATGTTTTCGTGTTTAAACTTTAAATCTCGTTTTCAACCAAAAAAAAAGGGACTATTCCATCTTCTTCATACTTGCTATTTGAACGATTGACTTTTTTCATTGATCTTCAGCTCTCAATGTCTTCATCTTGTTCTTCTTTCATTACCATATTCTTTGTCATTATTGAGAGCATGTAGAGGGCCTACATCAATTTCTTCAATGAGCATCATAGATGGACTTTCTCACTTCATGTTGATCATGTTCATATAGATAATCTACTAGGTTAAAAATACATTTCTACTTGTAGCTTTTTTTGAAATCTCAATGGAAATAATGTAGCTTTTTTTGAAATCTTAGTGGGAATAATGTTTATTTGTTGATGATTTTCCTCACATGCAAACCATGCTTGTGGAGGAGAATATTTTTTTCAAAGATTTTTTAATTTCCCTTCAAAGAACCCATATGGAAATCCTCTACAAAGTTTTGCATATGTTGTTTGGGAAATTATTTCAGGGAGCAATAATAGGCATGACGACACCTTCAACTATGAATCTCGCTAAGAAAATTTTTTCGAACATTTTTTTTATTTCCCTTGGAAGAACCTTTATGGAATGCCTCTTCAAAATTTTGCATATGTTGTTTGGGAAATTATTTCAACGAGCAATAATAGGCATGAAGACACCTTCAACGATGAATCTAGCTAAGAAGCAACTTTGAGAGCTTTTTAAGGCACTTGCTATTTGCTAGGTTTGTCGCTATAATCAAAAAGCAATGTCTTTCATAGTCTTTGGTGGACGGATTTATGATCTTAGCTAAGACACCTTTAACTATGGATCTAGCTTCAACTATAAATCTAGCTAAGATCATAAATCCTTCTACAAAACTTGTTTTATGGGAGCAAACACTAGAAAAGACATTGTTTTTTTATTATAACCACAAACCTAGCAAATAACAAGGGCCTTAAAAAGCTCTCAAAGATGCTTCTTGTCATCATTAAACATATCAATAGTGCACAAACTTCAGTAAAAATGCACAAAAACAAGTTTGAAAAATGGAACGCCTTCACATAATAATTCATGATGCTTAACATGTACCAAAAATGTAAATAACAAGAGGAAAGGGTGGACAACAGTTCAAAAACACCTCGTCCAAGCACAAGACACGCTCAAAGGCTAAGATTCACATAGAAAAATGGGCAACAATATGAAGAATTGTAGTAGCAAGTAATCAAGAAAATTTCAAGATTTGAGTTATGTATGTGCAAGTTATGTATGTTCATACTTGAGGCTGGACAAAGTTAAGAGCTCTAACCTAATGAATCTCTATCAACTAAGTGATGGCAAATTTATTGTGAATGCAGTCAAAGCACTCTGGTACCTTTAGCAGGCTTGTTGGCATCTGAAATGGTATTTACTATAAAAAAATATTGCTTTGGAAAAAAATAAAAAGCCCTCCACAATTTACCTCCATGGTAGCTCCATTGCTCCTTCACACTCATGTGCTTTGCACAGCTTTTGGCACTCATTTCTCTTCTACTACATACTTCAACTAAGCATGCAACAGATGTTAAACATTCGGAATATATTGTCTAATTGATCAACTAGTAGTTGATTGAACAAACCCCCTACTGAGAAAGTAATCCTAGGTATTCATGTGTCAAAAGAACATGCCTCAAAAAGCAAATAATTCTTTTCAAACTTCACCTCTTGAAATCTTTTATGATTAGATTAGAGTCCACTACATGGTTTGAACCACGAACTGGATTCCAGAAATGCTTTAGACCTTGGACACAAGGATGATGCATTGTCCATGCAAAGAAACATGGTAATGAAGCCTATGTTGAATGATGCGATGCAAGATGGTCAAGCCAATAGAATTGAGGCTCATACTTGGATACAAGCTCGGGAGAGACCAGTATAACCCAATAAATCCTTATCCTAGAAAAGCTCGTTCTGAAGATTTTTAGTTCAACTAATATGAATAACAACAGTTTTAAGGTAAGACTACATCTTTCATCTATGTTTCATGCTGTGAGGCATCTGTTGTGCACAACACATCATGAAGAAAATATAGTACAGTATAAAGCTCAATGTAAATCTTCATTACCACCGGTAAAAATAACATACAACAGTATCCTCATTAAAAGCCACTCTTAATATTGGCTGCAGCTCAGTTAACAAAATCCCCTTTCACAAGCCCTTGTATTGCTAATTGATGTCGACTATGAATCTTAGATGTTGGAAAATTGATGATAAAGAGGTCTGATTTTCAAGTAATGACTGTTTTTAACATCCAAGTGCTCTGAATATTTATGCATGTGCATGCATGCAGGAGGCTCACAACCTTTACCTCATTCCTGCAAGCATGGATCAACTCATAACTCTGGCTGCAAAAGAAACCTCCATCTATGGTTCATGCTGTGAGGCATTCATCCAATGTAGTACATAATCAACAAAAGTATCACAGAGAAAAGCTGATTGTGAATCTTCATCACGACCAATCAATAATACAAATCAATATCCCCACCAAAAACCATCCTTACAATTGACCCCAATTAACTTCATAAAATCCCCTTTCACAAGCCTTCTTTATTTCTAGATAATGTGACCTACAAGGCTTAAATATGGGGATCTTCATGGGCAAGGGAGTTTTCCTTCTTACAGTACCTATTGGTTATTGAACCTGACCTGACCAAAATATTTATGCCTTTTAGTACATGTAAAAGGCTGACAATCCTGCACCTCAATGGACGCACATCACTGTGGCTGCAAATGACAGCTTCAATCTGCCTCTCAAGTTTAGAAGCCACTAAATTAGCAGATGGCCCCCCCAGCATGTAGTTCATCAATTCCGCTCCCCACAAGATTGTCACATCTTCACATATAGCTGTGTAAATATGGCTTCATGATGCTCTTTGTGAAATCTAAACGTCAACAGCTGATAACTGATGGCTGCATTAAATGGAGATTTGCTTTGCAACAATTTGCATCCTCATCAATGATGATTTCAAGAAGGCCATGGAGTTCCCCATTTAAGAGATTTCCTTTAAAAAAATCAATTCAATCTACAGAACCAAGGGTTAAATAACCAGTACTAGATATTGTGCCTTCATGTTACTCCAATCCTGAACCTCAATGCCTCGATCTCTGATGCTTCCTTTTCCATACCAGCATCTGCAAATATGTTTGCCATAGTGACATAGGCTGCCACATTTTTCTCATTTAGCAGCAATGCATGTTCAAATGCCAGCCTTGCTAGCTCCAAATTTCTCCACTTCTGACAAGCTGCCAAGACGCTATCCCATATGGCAATGGTTGGTGTAAATGGCATCTTGAAAATCAATGATACTGCCTTTTCTAGTTGGCCTGCACGACCCAGAAGATCAACCATGCAAGAATAATGCTCAAGAGTTGGGCTGATGCCATAATCACTGTCCATAGCTTCAAAGTACAGAAGCCCTTTCTCCACTAGACCTGCATGGCTGCACGCATGCAAAACACAAAGAAATGTAACCGAGTTCGGAATGATCCCATCACTCTTCATTCTTTCGAAAAAGAGTAACACCTTTTCATTTTGACCTTGGTGTAGGTACCCTAAAACTAGTGATGTCCATGAGATGACATCACGAACTGGAAGTTTATCAAAAACCTTTTGAGCTTTTGTGAGGGAACCACACTTGACATACATATCAATCAGTGCATTAGCTACCACAAGATCTCCTTCTAAATGATTCTTCTTTACTGCAGCATGTACTTCGCAACCTTTGTCCATAGCACCAACACTGCCACAAGCCTTCAAGACACAAACCAATGTTCTGGGTTCCGGCATGATACCCTTCCGTTGCATGCAGTCAAAGCAAACTAGAGCCTCTCTACCTTGCCCTTGATTCGCATAGCCATCTATTAGAGCTGTCCATGAAACGACATCAAGAGAAGAGAGACTATCAAAAATTTCCTCTGCTTTTTTCATAAAACCGCAACTGGCGTACATATCAACCAAAGTATTTCCGACGAGACTGTTTGCCTCCAATCCTTTTCTGGCAACCTCCACGTGTATTTCAAGACCTCGATCTGCAGCAGCTAGGGCACTACAGGCTTTCAAGGCACAAACATATGTGGCCGCATCTGGCAGTATACCCTTATCTTGCATCATTCCATAATGGTGCAAAGCATCTTCGCTATTTCCCTGCTGCAGGAAACCACTAATTAGTGATGTCCAAGAAACCACATCTTTCACTGGAAGTTTCTCGAAAATTTCCTGAGCTTTCAAAATTTTCCCACACTTGGCATACATGTCTACTAAGGCGTTACTTATCACCAGGTTCTTCTCTAATTTCTGTTTTGAGATTGCATGATGCAATTTCTGGCCTTTGTTTAAGTCTTGCATCAGACTACAAGCTTTTAATGTGCAAGCATAAGCTGCTGCATCTGGATGAATTCCCTCAGCCTGCATCTGTTCAAAGCAATCCAAAGCCTCCTTACCATAACCATTTCTTGTGTAGCCTGATATCAATGCTGTCCAGGACACATTATTGCGACTCTCAAGCTTATCAAAAGCTTCTTGTGCTTTCTCAGTGAGACCAAAAGAAGAATACATATCAATCAGGGTGCTTACAACAAAGGGACTCGTCTCTAGGCCCTTCCTTGAGAGGTCAGCATGTAAATCCTTGCCCCTTCGCAGATCTTTCATTTTGATACATGCCTTCAGCAAAGGCACATAAGTATAACCACTTGGACATACACCATCCTTTTGCATTTTTTCATAAAGACTTAGTGCAAACTGTGATTCCCCACATCTGTCATAACCCTTAATGAGAGAGTTCCATGAGCATTCACTTCGATAGGGTAACTCATCAAAAACTTTTTGGGCATCATCCACATGGCCCACTTCTACCAGCAATGCGACCAGGTAATTTCCAAGTTGCTTATGCTTTTCCAGTCCCTTTTTCCATAAGTGAGCATGCAAGCGCATGGCACACAACTTATCCCGTTCCTTTTTACACCTTTCCAAGATAGCAGCAAGCTGTGTATTTGTTGTTTTGGTTCTCTCTAAGAATGAGAAGAGCACACCTAAGCTTTGCCCATGTGAATGTTGACTGCAACTACTTTTACGTGGCTTGCTCATGGCTTTGTTTGTACGGGGAACTGTTTTGCTAAAAGCATGTCCACCACCCAACTGGAAGCTGCTCCATCATCCATTCAGAGGTGTTTCCTGCAGAGTTTATGGATACAATCCTGGAATTGTCTGCCAGAAAATGGCCTTAAAATTTCGTCATACTATCGTTATGGCCTTTTATCATGCAAAATGCATAACATTGAGACACACAATTCCTTGAATTGAGTGAGTGCCTCAAAACGGAGTTCCCCTATACAACAAGAATTTCACCCGAGTAAATTTCAGTAAACAAACTCCTTAATGACGTGATCTAATTGCCAGAAAATCATTCTCAGATTGGAATGATGAACACAGTGGAACCATGGAAGAAGAAAAATTTCACATGGATGGAGTTTGAGCCACTTTGTAGAACTAGTCGAAATTCAGAGTTTCTAATGGTTGGGAGATCATCATACAGCACACTTTTATCTTATAGGCCATGGCTTATTAAAACTGATGTCCAGAAAGATTTCGCATAGCACTGCTCGTTCTTCTCCTTGGACACGTATGTTTCATGGATTTAAGCAGCTCTCCTAATTTTGTTGATATGCACTCAGTAATAAATACAGAACATTTAACACTTGGAATCTGTTTGCCCCACCATAGTAAACAATCAGTGAAGCAAACTTTTCACAAATGCGATTTCTTTGCACCATCTGCACATCCATGAACAAAAATCAATAAAAGAGTTCTCACAAACGCACACTGTGCAACCTAGTTGCCCCCTCCAGATCTAAAACCCTTCCCAAAATTTCAAAACAACCAAAGAAGGATAACCATATTAGCAGAAAACTACCAAACTACCTGTCTTAAGGGCATGATTCACAAGATTCAGATGTCGATAAGGCTATAAATTCGCTTATACATTATAGATTCAATATGTGCAAACAACATATTGACATGATATCAATAATCATAGAACAAGAATGATACAAGAATGATACAAGCATGTATTATTCCACTGCTAGAGGAAAATGTCACACCTGCACAACAAACTGCTTTGCATGTTATACTAAGCAAATGCAGAACAGAAACATGTTACAAAGTCACATACATGCCTTTTCCACATTCCGAACAATGTTCAGTTCGAGACTCGAGTTTTGATCCTACTATGCTGGAGTACTCAAAGAGGGCGAATGGATGGCTGAGATTTAAAGCCTAAAAAGTTGACGATCTAAGGGCAGCAATTACATGCGCCTAATTTTACCTTGCACATCACATGGCATGTCAAAACTGCCACATCAGCTTGCTCATGTAAAATATCAGAACTTCGCTAAGGAAAAGGAAATGGGGTTTGGAATTACGATGTCAAACATTGTATAGTTGCTCCTTGACGACACTTACTCCTTAATTCTTGTTGGCAGCAGTCAGGGCATCTCAAAACAAGGGAGCCGACATAAGGAATCAGAGCAAAGAGAAGGACAAAGCAGTCAAAGAAGATCCGGAAAGTAGGCCATTCAATTTTTCCGACCTAATCTCTTTTTAACAGTGATTTTCATCACTACATGAACATTGTAAATACCGTTTTTGGTAGATTTGACTCTATTTTGTTCAAGCCGAGAAGTCCTCGAGCTTGAGGAGTATTAGAAGTATCTATGTGCCAATTTTCATAATTTTTACTCGTTTGAGCCTCCAAAATAGCTTAGGAACCTAATTTTTAACTAGGCCGGACACTAGGTCAGGACAAGGCCACTAACTAGTCAAAAACTATAAAAGGAGCTAAAGGCCTCATTTTTTAAGAGAACAAATTGTAGTTTGAACTAAAGAAGAGCATTTGTAATAGTGATTTGATCTTAATCAAAGCTTCCATTGTCTCACTCTTTGTTCTTACGTGTGTGCGCGCGTGTGTGTATGCGTGTGCATGCTTGTGTGCTTCTCCATCACCACTTGTGCAAATCACTTGCTCGAGGTCTTCATACCATCCTCATGTCTTCCCGGATTGACATTAAAGGAGGTGCTACTCATCACTGAGCTACACCAAATTTTGGGGCCGCTGCTGGGGATCGAGCTTTGAAGACGAGCGTGTGATGGTAAGACATAGAGTAGAGATGTTGGATGAGTAGGTAAGCATATCTTTTACTTGATTTACTTGTTTTTTACTTTCCTCTTCACTTCTACACTCCATATCCACTCATCATCATCTTCACCACCGCGGCCATATACCTCCATCTCCATCATTTCCTCATTTCCACTTGAGAGCGAGAGCGAGAGAGAGAGCTTGTTTACACCTTTGTTTTCTATGTTTTCTTGAGTGTTCTTGCAGGTACCAGCTTCCATTGCAGCTGCAGCAGCTGGAGCAGGTAAGAAACTTTTCTGTGCAGGTCCTGAGGAGTTGACCTTTGTTGATCGAGATCGACAGAAAAGTTGGACATTTGGTAAAACAAAGTGCACCACCATAACACACATGATGAGCACATTCCAAATCAATAATCAAAATTAAAACATTCCTTAAGACCCTGTCAATCGCGATCGACATACCCTGTCAATCGCGACTGATAGACCCTGTCAAACGCGACCGACAGACCCTGTCAATCCCGACCGACAGACCCTGTCAGTCGCGGTCAGTCTCGACCGACTGACCACGATAGATTGCCACGTAGGACTCAATCAGTCATGATCGACTGAAATTTCACGATTGACACAAATATTCGCGTGTCCACGTGTCCATCACGACGGACACACCCACGATTGACCGAATTTGCGCCGGAATTTGCGAAAAAAATGTCGATCGCGATTGACACCATTGATCGCGATTGATAGTTCTAACGACCGACTATGTCGATCGCGATTGACAGGCAACGACGGACACCTCTGTCAATCGCGATTGACAGCCCTATCGATCGAGATTGACAACCATTTTCTGCAAATTTTTTAAGGTTTTATATTTCAAATTTTTGGGGTAATTGTGGGCATAAATATCAAGTAGTGGGTGCATTGTGAGGCCCTTACACAAGTAAATTGAGAAATCAAGCTTTCTTGTTAGCCTGTTTTTAACCCTGTTTTAACCCCAGAACCCTGAATTGTCATAACTTCCTCATACGAAATCCAATTGGAGTGATCTTTGGCTCATTGGAAAGCTCGTGTCAAATCCCACTAAAAAACGTCGATTGGTTTTTGTAAAACTAATATGGGGAGTTATAGATAGGGTATTTTGAAGTTGACCATACCCCGGAGGAAGAAAACTCAGGGATCTCTAGGATTGTTTTCCATAAGGACTAAGGGCAATTTGGTCTCTGAGTTACATGAATGAAAATGGTATGTTGTGTCAATTGAATTTAAATCTTGAGCTAACTTGGGAACTTTTACAGGTCCACTGAGGGCATCGAAGGGCATTCAAGGCAAGAGTGAGCGCAGGCTTGGGAACACACTTCCTGGGTTTACAAGGGCAAGGGATAAGCAACTTGAGGTTGGATTATTCTCAACTCCCTCTGTCAATTCCTAGCTTAAGCTAAGTGTGGATAGAGGTATTGATTAATTAGGGCAACGTTAAGCATTGTCAAGTCCAAGAATATGTATGTATGTATGTATGTATATGCATATGCATATGCATATGCATATATTGCTGAATTTTAGCAATTTTGTGCTATTCTAACATTGTGGACAGCAGTAACATGTGAAGAAACCCTCAAGTAGAAGCCAGACTCTCCGAAATAAGCATGCTAGAAGTGTAAAGAAGAACAAGGATTAGCTTCCCAAAACTTCTCCAAATCTGCATATACTACTTCTTGAGGAGTCCTAGCTCTTCACCCTAGGGCTCTTAAGCTTGAGTTGCTTAATATTTATTGCATAATGATGCTCCAAGGTCCCTCTTTTTACAGGTTTCAAAACCCTCACGAAAATCATGCTGAAAAGCAACTTGAAAATCAGAAAGCATAAAGCATCGATTTCTGTGCCAAAGCTCCAGCTATGTGCCTTTTAGGCTTATCGTGGGCTGATTATGCTTTTATGGTGCCTTTACACAGTCGCCTACCTTTTGTGAAACTTTTAATCTTCTTTTGGTACTTTTAATCTCAGCCATTAAAAAGATATAATGAAAATCAAGTTCCTTTCCTTATTTCTCTTCAATTTTTCTTGTTTTTGCATCACCATCATCATCCTCACCATCTCCCACAAATGTTAGGGTTTGACTTTTTATTAACTTTTTATGTCACTTTTTATGTCAGATGGTGAAGTGTTATATATCATTAAAAAGCTTCAATGAGTACTTTCCAATGGTGGTTTACAAATTTTTGACCATCTTTGACCAAATTTTGACTAAGTACGGAATTTAGGATTGTTGGAATTTTTGGTAGATTTGAGCATTCTGACATTGTTTTCCAACAATACCCCTTCAATGTCATAATGGCATACAATAAACATCTACATAACTTATAATATCTATCTCTGAATAATGCTTTGGTAAATTTGTCTACTATATTTTCACTTGTAGGTAGATAAGTTAGTTCAATGTGCTTTTAAGATACATGTTCACGAATGTAATGATAGTGTACTTCAATATGATACCTTGGCATGATGAACAGGATTCTTTGCTATAGCAATAGCACTTTGACTATCTGAAAATATCTACATAGGTAGATGGACATGAACATTAAGCTAACTCAGAATTTTCTGTAACCGACTTGTTTCAAGTGTAGCTACTAGCTGTAAAGGAAGCCCTATACTATGCTTCACTTGACGAAGTAGCTACTATTCGTTGTTTCTTAGATAGCCATGAGATAAGACAATCTCCAACATAAAAACAATAACCTTTTCTGCTTCTTATATTTTTGTCACTTGCCTAATCAGATTCTGCAAAACCTTTTAGTAGAAAATGTGACGACTTTGGAAATACCATAGCATAATTCAAAGTTCCCTTCAAATATCTGAAAATCCTCTTAATTGCTTTCCAATGAATTTTGAGCAGTTTGTGCATGAACCTTGATACTTGAGAAACTGCAAACTGAACATCTGGATGTGTAATACATAGATAGATCAAGCATCCAACTGCTTGACTATATAGCATAGCATCAAAAGGTTTTGACTCTACATCCGAGTGTAATGACCATTAATATCCATAGATGTCTGCATAGGTTTACAATCTGTCATTTCAAACCTTTCTAAAAGTTTCTCAATGTACTTTTGTTGTCTCATATAGATACAATCATTCTTGAATTTGAGTTCAATGACTAAGTAGTAATGTAAAATTTCAAGGTCATTAACATCAAATGTATGCTTAAGTTGTGACTTAAAGAACTCAAGATAGGAAGACATGTCATGATCATGTCATCAACATAGATAATGATGACAATCAAGACATTTGTCTCTTCTTTAACATACAGGATTGGAGCAGCTTCAAAGTTTTCAAAACCAATAGATAAAAGGTACAAATGTACCTTTTCATACCATGCTTTTGGTGCTTGTTTCAAACCATAACATGATTTGATAAGCTTGCATACTAAATGTTCTTTACTTGGTTCTTCAAAACCTTCTGGTTGTTAAATATAGACATCTTCATGAAGATCACTATTAAAAAAGTTGTCTTTATATCTAACTCGTATACATTCCAGGTAAAAAAATGAAGCAACTATTCTGACTATGGCCATTCTAGATGTAGGTGAAAATATTTCATCATAGTCAATACCTTTCTTTTGTGTATAACCTTTAACTACTTAATCTAACTTTATACTTGTCAATGGTACCATCTGCTTTCCTTTTGATCTTGAAGATCCACTTGACACAAATTGCTTTCTTATCGTTTGGCAACTCACAAAGCTTCCATGTTTTATTCCTATGTATAGAAACAATTTCCTCTCGCAATGCTTTCTTCCAAACATGATTTTGTAAAGCATCTTTGACACTAGTAGGTTCATCTTTAACTCAAGTTAGTACAAGAATATTACTAATCTCATAATGTTCTGCATAATTTACTTGATCTAAATGATCTCTCCGACTTCTAGTTCTTCCTTTAAATGATTGAATTCCACTATCTTGTAAAGTTTTCACATACCATCTCGAAAGTATCTAAAAGACTTGTGAAAGCTCTTGTTCATTTGCAACTCTTTCTTCTGGTGCCCTTGAAGTTTCCCCAACTTCAGAAGTTGGTATATTAAGAGGTGGCGAAGCAATACGTGAAGTTGGAGATCTAGATAGTGGTGGTATAGGAGCAAAAACTTTCTCTTTACCTCTATCAACTAAAATCTTTAGGGCTTGATAAGGTTGATCACCCCCTTGTATGGTTGAGGGTAAGCATCTAAATTTGACTTGAAAAATGCATAATCATCTTCCTTAATAAAGCCTGCAATTTTCGCATGCTTATCATAAATCTGACTTTAAGCATTGCGAGAGAGTAGAATATCACCTTTCTTTTGTACATAGAATTTGTATCCTTTACTTTCAATTGCATAACCAATGAATATTGCTTTGATGGCTTTGACGTTGAGCTTCCTACGATCCTTCTTCTCAATGTGAACATAAACTGCAAATCCAAAAACTTTAAAGTAACTCTCATTGGGCTTCTTACCATAGTAAGCTAGGTAAGGAGTGATGATCTTTAAAGCTTTTGTGGAAGACCTATTAACAATGTGATTGGTTGTATGTACTACATCAAACCAAAACTTAAGTGAAAGTTTCTTAGAAAATATCATAGTACATACCACGAATCATTCAACAAGTGTCCTCTTTCTCTTTGCAACACCATTCTGTTTCGGATTGTAAGCAATACTGAGCTAATGAGAGATTCCTTTGTCTTCTAGAAAAGTTTTGAAGACTTTTGACAAATACTCTCCTCCCCTATCACTTCTCAAAATCTGAATTTTAGATTGACTTTTGAAAACCATAACTAAGAACTTCTTGAATGTAGGAAATACTTCTGATTTTGCTTTAGTTCGTATACCCATCAATAAATATCACGAAATACTTGAAACCTTGAATGGAATCTCCTCTCATGGATCAATTAACATTTGAATGTATGATCTATAATTTTCTAGTAGTTGTGATGTTCCATGCTTCTTGAATGGTAGCTTGTGAAGGTTTCCTTCAAGTCATCCTTCACATGATTCTGCATCATCTAGTAAAGCAAAAGTAAACTCTCCACCATTCCTTGATCTTTGATGTGCTTGATAGTTGTGTAGCTTATATGGCCAAATCTAGCATGTCATACCTTAATGTTCTCCTTAGGTGTAGAAAACCTAGCAACATTAGCATAACTAATTTCGGACAAAAAACATTCCACTTCTGTTTTCACCTTGCAAAAGACAATCCTCATTTGGAGTAAGAATGTGGCATGAATCTTTTTTAAAGATGACTTTATAACCATCTAATAAGAAAGTACAAATGGACAACAGATTTTTCTTCATTTTTGGAACATAAACAACATTACAAATTGTAAATTTCCACGTGCTCTTGACTTTAAATTAACTTCTCCAACAAACAATATCCACATCATGCACCGGCATCTAGCTCTCCATATAAACCACATGGTGAGGTTGTTGATCAGCTCCCGGTAGGGGTCGTCCACACCACTCCACAAAGGGATGCAAAGGTCTTGAGAGGTGCCAATCTACCCATCTTGAATCAAGATAATCATGTTGTCAGCCTCATGCTCATAATTGAGGGAAGGGTGAGAGAGCGAGCTCAAGCAACTGCACCCAAAGTAATGGTATGGGCCCCACCTACCAGATAAGAAGTCTCAAAACCCACCACCAAATCAGTTGTGCCAAGTGATAGTCCCAAAGGCAATGACACTTAGACTCCAAGTGAAAGCCACAACCCATGTGGTCCGGAGGACTTCCCTCATAGCTCAGCCAAGTGCCAACCGCACTGCTCTTGTGGGCAACCAACCATTGGAAGAGGATAATCCGGCCAAACTGCTGAGCTCCCAGATTGGATGCCAAAAGACATCCATTTGCGCTTGATTTCATGAACTAACGAGGGAACAAGATACTATTCTCTTGCAAGCTTAGAGAACTAGGGGAGGTAAACACACTTTTGCCATTCTTTATCTAGTTCTTGGAAGAAGATGGTATTGCCAAGCATCAAGAACAATACATATCTATGTTCCTTGATGTATGGACTCTGAGAATCAACCATCACTAGAAGCTTTAGGCATCAAAATCTTCATTTTCCAAAGCTTCAAAGTCACCTCCTAGGCAAGGGTCTCTTTTTTAGCTTCCACTCTAGCCTACATCTACACCCTCAACTTCAATGAGGCTCTAATTTTCGATCAAATACCGGATTTCCGCGATTTTTATTTGAGCTTGAAGCCTACTTTTGCAGCTTTCTAAAGACACGAAGAACATCAATTTTGAACATTTTTTTGCTAGTCAAAAAGTCTCTCTAAATTTTCTAAAGAAACTAGGAACACCTTCGAAGGCTCGTTTGGACACTATAAAAGTCCAAATTCTATCTTTTTCACTTGGGTAAGCTTTGTTACATCAAGTTTTAGGTATTGGACATCATTTTATTCTCTGTGTAAGGACCAGGGAGACACCAAATTTGTCCAAATTTGGTATATTTTGGAGACCTCGAAGACTGTGATTTTGTTGCTGCCCAAAGCGTCCAATTGCCAACCGGACATTTCAAATTCATTTTTGGCACTGAGGATCAAGAACAACGGCTAAAAACTTGGACGATCCTTTCAAATTTTCTTGCAAAGCTTCGAAGAACATTAGAAAAGTGTATTTGAGTTATTTCTTTCACTTTCAGTACTTGATTTACTTCTTTCAATTTCATATTCCATCAGTATTGTTCAGACATGGAAACTATAGACAAGCATACTCAAAATCTATCTTTAGATACTCCTCAAGATATTAAAGATCAAAACAAACTAGAAAAAGAAAAAAGAAAAACCAAAAGAATTAGAGATGCATGATGTTGAAGAGGAAGTGAATTTATATGATGAGGTCATCATTCATGCTCAGCATCATGCTTTACTTGATAGGACAAACAAGATAGAATCTATTTTAGCAAGCATGACATTGGCCTTTGAACAATTAAAAACCCAATTCATCACTCTAGAGACTACTATTGCTTCTTTACTTACCAAATAAGAACTTGAACGTGAAGTTTCTCACGAAACTTCAATCATGGTGAGAAGAGAAGAACATATACCCACTATGCCTCTTACTACTCCATAGGATAAGCATCTTAGGGATATGCCTTTGCTTAAAGACTTGAAGCCACCTATATTCATGGGGATGATAGAGACCGAAACAAGGATGCAGTGTACACTTTTCTACAAAGGTGGATTGACTTCCATCAATTAAAAGGAACCCCACCTGAGTATCGAGTGCTTGAAGCGAGTCTTTTGCTTGGACCACACACATATAAGTGGCAGATGAGTCTTAAAGAAGCCAAAGCTATTCCCACGCATTAGACTCAATTTGAAGCTCTTTTTCTGAAAGAGTTTTTACCTCAAAACGAGGAAGAGAGTAGTTGGGATGAGTGGGATAGAGTGATGCAAAGAGGTAGACCTTTATCTATTTATCTCTCCCATTATCGAGAGATTGTGCTTAAATTAAAGGGTCTCGATGATTTCCAAAAAGTACGCGGGTTTGTAAGAGGGCTTGACAAAACCATTAAGCTTGAGGTTCGACGACATGCTCGTAAAGACTTACCACAGATCAGTTTGAGAAGACCAAAAAGGAAAACTTATGTTTCAAGTGTTTATCTCCTAACCGCTCTCAATGGAATTTCCCAGTACGTAAGAGGGAATATAAAAAGCAAAAGCCAAGGAACACTATGGTCTTAGACAAAGGCAAAAAAGCGGTCCATCTCGTGCAAACACTTTCGATTTATGGTAGCTCTAGCTGCAAGGAAGTGGAAGTTATGCATGAGGACATGGAACATACTTGTTGTTTAACTCAATCATTGTGGGCCACATGAATTAGTTAAACTTCATGGTGATGTACACAAGACTACAGTGCGAATCATGATTGATGATTTTGCAACTCGTAACTTTATTAATTATGCTCTAGTCAAAAGCTTAAAATTCCCCAACAGCCGAGTGCACATAAATACTTGGTATTTGTGATGTATGGGATACTATGGTATCCAATTTGGAAATCAAGATACAAGGATTTACCAATCACTTAGATTTCCAAATCATGAATATGGAAAGAACAAACATAGAATTGGGCACAGAATGGCTTTGGGGATTAGGGGATACACTTAAACGAAGTTATCATAACAATACCATTGAATTTATTAAAGATGGAAGTACTTTTTGTATTCAAGGTGAAAGAGATGTACCCAATACACCTCTTATTTCATGCATGGAGTCAGATACTCTTTTTGATTCACATGATGTATACGATGTTTATACATTATTTGCTTTAGATGTTCATCAAGTTGTTGATGATTATGACATTTCATATGTATCGATTTTTTATCATAATGTAACTAAGTACAAGACTTTATATTACTCTTTTTTGCATGAAAGTGTGGTTAAAAGTTTTAAGCAAATAATGTTTAAATATAAAGATGTATTTCCACTTGATTTACCAAAAGGATTACCACCTACTAGGGAGACATTGTTTATGCCATTGACTTAATTGTTGACACTAAATCTATTTGTAAGCCTCCTTACAGACTTAGTTTAGCTCATCATTAGGAAGTAGAAAGTCAAATTTAGCATTATTTAGCTAAAGGATTTATTAAACCTAGTAATTCTCCATGGGCGTCGCCAATGCTCCTAGTAAAGGAAAAAAATGGCTCTATGAGGCTTTGTATTGATTATAGGGCATTGAATAAGGTAAGTATTAAGAATAGATTTCCAATGCCTAGATTGGATGATCTATTTGATCAGTTACACCAAGCTCAGTATTTTACTAAGCTTGACTTACGATCTCGATCTCATCAGATTAGAATAAAAGCAGAAGATCTACCTAAGACTTCTTTTAGGACTAAATATGGACATTATGAGTTCTTTGTGATGCCATTCGATCTCACTAATGCTCCAATCAAATTCATGACACTCATGAACAATGTTTTGAGACCTTACCTAAGAAAGTTTATAGTCGACTTTCTAGATGATATTCTCATCTACAGTAACTTAGACGAGAAACATTTGGAACACTTAGAGCTAGTCTTCCAAGTGTTAAGAGAAAATTCTCTCTTTGCTAAAGAATCGAAGTGTGAATTTTTAAAGTTGAGGTTAGATACCTTGACCATATCATCTCCAAACATGGAATTCAGATGGATCCTGAAAAGATGAAAGGTATTATGGAATTGACGTATCCTAGAAACCTAGAAGAATTGCAGATCTTCCTCGGTTTATCTAGATTCTATAGACGATTCATCAAAAATTATGCCAAGATTGTTGTTCCGACAACGGAACAACTAAAAGGGAAAGGGAAAGACTTTCATTGTGGAGATGAACAAAGGAAAGTATGGAAAGATTAAAAGTAGCAATACCTACAGCTCCATTGTTATAGATAGTGGATCCCAATCACCATTTGTGATTCAGACTTACGCGAGTGATTTTGCTATAGGAGCGGTTCTAGTTCACGATGGTCAACTAGCGGCTTTTGAGAGCAAGAAGTTAGACCCAGCTCAGAAGAATTACTCCATTTATGAGGAGTTGTATGCAATTATCCATGCTTTAAAAAAGTGGCGTCATTATTTATATGGTGCCAAGGTTACTATAGTGTTTGATCAAGAGAGTATTAAGTGGCTCTCGGATCAAACAAACCTTAAAGGTCGTAAGGCCCGATGGGTAGAGACCTTTCAGGAATTTGATTATGAGCTTAGATGTAGGAAGGGAAAATTTAATATAGTGGTTGATTCGCTTAGCCAAATGCCTATACTCAATGGATTGAGTTTTACTCAGATCACTAGTGATCTACTTGAGTCCATTAGATGGAAATGTAGGCTTGATCCTGCATATTCCGAGATTTAGGGAGCCATAGAGACAGGGTATCATGATGCACAAGTTTCCAATGAAGACGAAGTATCGACGGGTACTCAAGAAGGATTCAAGTGGAAGAATTACAGTATCCGTGATAGATATTTGTTATATAAAGGAAAGGTATGTGTCCCTAAAGATTTTGAGATGAGACAACATATTTTGTATGAGTATTATGACGCACCTAGTGCGGGACACCCAGGAATTAATAAGACTTATGATCTTGTTAAGAGGAAGTTTCACTAGCCTTGACTCCATAAGGACATCCAAGAGTATGTGCTTAAAAGCACTAAATGCCAGGTCAATAAAGCTAAAAGGTTAAAGGTCGGAGGATTGCTCCACCCGTTGGATATTCCCAATGGGAAGTGGGAGAGTATTTCTATGGATTTCATAGTAGGATTACCTAAGACATTGAGAGAGCACGACTCGGTCTGCGAGAGCACGACTCGGTCTGCGAGAGCACGACTCGGTCTGCGAGAGCACGACTCGGTCTGCGAGATTGTGGATAGGTTAACCAAACTAGCTAGGTTTATTCAGACACATAGTAAAGTGAAGAGACCTGAGTTGGCTAGATTGTTTGTAGAGAACCTGTACCCATTATATGGTCTTCCTTTAGACATTGTTTTTTATCAAGACAGAAAATTCACAAGCCATTTTTGGAGAGCGGTCTTTGAAAGATTGGATACGAAACTTAATATGAGTACGGCCACGCATCCACGGTCAGATGGGCAAACTGAAAGGGTTAACCAAATCTTAGAGGATATGTTTCGAGCATATGTAAATGAAAGGCAAACTAATTGGAAAGAGTACTTACCTATAGTAGAGTTTGCATATAATAGTGCAAAGCACTCTTCTAGAAGACATAGTCCATTTATGCTTATGTATGGGTTTCAGCCAAGATGTAAGAAATTGCTTGAATGATGTGTGTGACTCTCCTCCCATCCATATATACCCTCTTGTACTCTAAAAATAGCAATGATATACTCTAAGAATAGCAATGATCTGGAATAGTCTAGTGTGAACATGTGGCCATCATGCAACACTTATTCCCATTACTACCAAAGTAGTTCCCATTACTACCAAAGTACCTTAGGGTATCCCCCGAGCTTGGGACCTTAGCTAGCTAGCCCTTGTCCCTCACACACATGGATTGATCCCTGTGGATCAAATAGAATGATCCTTGTGGATCACATGCGCTGATCCCTGTGGATCAATGTCTGACACTCTCTCCCCCTTCTAAAGATCATTGTCCTCAATGATCAATGAGGGAAAGTACTTGCGAACCAGAGCTTCTGATTCCCAAGTAGAGTCAGTAAGTGGTAATCCTCTCTAGGCTACTAAATACTCCTGGACGACACGATTCCTGAATTGCTTCGATCTCCGATTTAGTATCCTGTCTGGAGAATGATCCGTGCTTTTACTTTCTTGCAAAGAAACAATACCTTCTATTAGATTATCCACCCTAGAAACATGAAACACTGGATGAAATATGCAATCTAGAGGAAGCTCTAATCAGTATGCAAGTTCACCTAGCTTTTAACTAGCTTCCAATGTCCACAAAACCTTGGTGATAGCTTACTACACTTCCCTGTGGACAGTGAAGTAGATCTAGCTGGTACCTGAAGAAAGACTCTGTCTCCTGCCTCTAAGGATATAGGATATCTTTTCCTATAAGCGTACTCTTTAGCCCTATCAGCTTCTCGCTGCATCTTGGCTTTAGCTGTTTCTAAATTTACTTGGACGTTTGCTAAGAACTCCAAAGCACTAGGACATTCTGTGACATACCTATGGTACTGAGAGCATTAGGATTCATGCCATAATTCATCTCAAAATGAAAATCAACTAGTGGTAAATAACTATCCCAATCTGTCTGGCTCTTAGACACATATGCCCTCAACATGTCCTCTAAAAACTGGTTGACCTGTGTGGTCCTATGAATCTGACATCCCTATCTGAAACTATGGATGTCGACAACCCATGCAATCTGAAGACATGCTGAATAAACAACTCTACTAGCTGTGGATCACATAGACTTATCCTTGTGGATCAAATGGAATGACCCCTGTGGATCAATGTCTGACACTCTGATCCCTGTGTGGAGTTTCTATCGTGTCCTACGTGGGTATGAACTGATCCCTATGGACCAAAGTCATGATCCCTATGGATCATCAATCTATCTATCACAACTAGGAAAGTATCCCACTTCCTTTGGGTCCGCGGTACCTGACTATGAAGTCCATGGATACATTGTCCTAGGTGTGATCTGGAATCTGTAAAGGAGATGAAAGACGTGGAATCTTTATCCTTTCTGCTTTGTTGACTTGACACATAAAGCCTGTTAAACATAAGTGTGGACATCTCTGGCTATCCAGGCCACCAAAATGTTCTTCTAACAAGCTGTATTGTCATGTCAACACCTGGATGTCAGACACAAGGCACATCATAACTATCATGCATGATTTCTCTTCTCAAATCTCGAGAATCTGGTGTGCAAACCTTTCCTTTCCGTCTAACTATTCCATTCTCCTGTGAGAAACTGGAATACGGAATGGACTTGTTCGCTCTGCTAGGGGAAGAAACAGCTAAAACTGTCCTGTCTCCTATAATAGAGTCATCGCTGATGGCTCGAATGTGGATCTTCCACCTGTGCTTCCTTTATCTCTTGAAGCAATGAACTTTCTAGAAGTGTAAAGCTCATTTGATACATTATCCATGATAACATATCATCAACTATATTCTCTTTGCTCTTCTATACAGGATTTCCATGTGAAACTCCTGTATGAGCTCAACCCAACGATCCTGACTGCCTCAAAGATCGCGCTGACTAATACGTAAGTGTATGGTGATTTGTGTATATCTTAAAGTCTGCACCATCAATATAGTGTCTCTAGACTTTAAGGGAATATACCATTGCATACAACGCTTGTTCATGCATTGACCAGTTACGTTGTGCACTGGTCAATTTCTTACTCTCAAAAGTTATTGGCCTGCCATCTTGGCTCAAAACTGTCCCTATGGCTTATGCCACTAGCATGTGTCTCTAACTCAAAGAGGATCTATGAATCTATCACTTTGAGTATCGGAGCCTCTGAAACAACTTGTTTCAGAGTATCAAAATTATCAGTCCCTGGTACTAAAACTAGCTTGCTGCTCTTGCTTCCATGCAAAAGAACTTTGCCTTGAAGCTCGTCACGCAGTTGGCTTATAGAATGAGAAAGTACGAACCGCAAAGGATTTCTTGGAAGAGATGAATGATACATTTAGACTTGCTAAAGATAGTATTAGGAAAGCTTAAGATAGAGCTAGAGCCTATGCTGATCCTCAAAGGAGAGAAATCAACTTTGAGGTAGGAGACCAAGTCTATCTTAGAGTTCCTTCTAGATCTGAGACCATGAAGACAAGACCTTGTCCTAAGTTATCTCCTAGCTATTGCGGTCCATTCCCAATACTTAAGAGAATAGGTCATATGGCTTACCAGCTCCAACTTCCAGAACGCAATCAGATTCATCCAATATTTCATGTTAGTAGGTTAAAGAACAGATTAGGTGAATCTGACAACCTCATTTAAGATAGTGAGGTAATAGAGTCTGTTTCTGTTCAATCTGTTCCACATGAGCCTTAGAGCATACTATGTACTAGAGAAACACGGATGCAAAATCATTAATATAAAGAGTACCTAATTATGTGGAAAGATAGATCAGAGGATAGAGCTACCTGGGAGCCGATTAGTACCCTTCAGAGACAGTTTCCCGTCTTTATGAAGACTTTACAATAGTCTTCCTAAGGGAAAGGATATAAGAAAGATTACGGAGAGAGAACCATGTACACCAGGTACATGGGGTTCAGTGGGAACAACAAATATATTCTTTCTCTTTCTCATCTACTCCTTCCATGACCAGGTTTGAGGACAAACCTGAACTTAAGGGGAAGGAAATGTTATGACCAAATTAGCTGTGAACCACCTTATGTAGTTGTTGAGGGCATCAGGCCAAGTGGCTCTCATGTAATGGTTGCATGGAGAGAGAGAGAGAAAGGTTATAACGTGTTGTGAGGTTGGGAGGTGAATCAAGAGATCTCTCACGAGTTTCTTTCTCAAATTGCGCATCATCTTAGTTTACTATTTTTGAACTCCCCAAAAAGGAGGGTCAAGGAATCATTGGGAGTTTTATCCTATTAAACTTGATGTGGTAGAAGAAGTGGTTGAAGACGTAGAAGCTGAAGACTTACTTTTCTTCTTGTTGTGCTTACTCTTCTTCTCCTTCTTTGTTGTCTCCTTTGTTGTTTCCTTCTTCTTCTTCTTCCCTTTGCAACTCTTCAAAAGAAAAGAAGTAACAAAAGAATGATATGTAGATGGAAGTGAATTTATGAGGGTATTTACCATCTCATCATCACGTATAGTGACTCCAACATTAAGTATCTGATCTTGTTAAGTTCTTAAGCTTCAAAATGTGTGATTGAACTAACACACAAACTTTCATCCTTGTGTTGGCTAACTATCTTCTAGGATAAGCTTTCATGGCAAGGTTTCTACTTTGATAGAGATTCTCTAATTCCAACCAAGCTTGACGAGAGGTTCTGCATGACCTAATCTATGGAATGATATGCCTCTTGACTCCCATAGCAATAAATGAGAGTGTTTTGGCATCTCTCGAATGCTGAATCTACACCTATCTCCCTTTGTCTATGGATGATGACGTAATCTCCTCTTCTTCCTCTTCAATCCACTCGACAAACATTGGATTAACAACCTTCTTGGATGAAGAAGCAACATTTTCTTCTTTTTGTCTTGGTCTTGGGTACTTTCCATTGACAAAATTCCACAAGTCTTTGGAAACTAGTAAATTCGTCAGCATAGAACTCCACATTGGATAGTTAGACATTCCATCCAGCTTGTCTTCTTGTTCCAATTTATCTCTAGAGTCACTCATCTTGAGTACAAGGGTGTATCTCAACTATGCTTTGATGCCAAATGTTTAACTGTGGTAGGCCCAAACAATAATCACAAGTTAATCCAAGATCTTTCCAACACTCGACCTTAGCACATAACACACATTTGACTTGATCAAGAGAGATAAACGACAATATAGAGAGAAAAGAAGACAATTATAAAAGGGCAAGGTTAATCCAAGATCTTTCCAACATTTGACCTTCGCACATAACACACCTTGACTTGATCAAGAGAGATAAATGACAATATAGAGATAGGAAGACAATTATAAAAGGGAAGCAGCTGCACGCGTACACACACACAAATAACCCTGATCTAAAAGAGAAGCAACAATGGTCACTTCATGCGATGAAGTGATAAGTTAACACTTGGTACTTCAGCAGCTCGTGAAGAAACCCTAAAGTAGAAGCCACAACTCTCCAAAATCAGCATGCATACTAAGAAGTGTGAAGAAGAACAAGGATTCGCTTCCAAAAACTCCTCTAAATCTGCATTTACTCCTGTTCCTTCACCCTAGAGCTCTTAAGCTTGAGTAGCTTAGAATTGATAACATAATGGTGCTCCAAGGTCCCTCTTTTTATAGGTTTTAACACCTTCACGAAAATCTTGCTGAAAAGCAATTCGAAAACCAGATAAAGCATAAAGTATGTTGATATATTTAGGTAGATATGTGTGTGAACACACTAAGACCGTCGGGGCACTTTTTTCCCTCTTTAGGAGGGTTTTTTCCCCAGCTTGTATATACGCCTATAACCCTAATGGGTCACTTATCTTTGTACATTATCTTGGTAATACATTCAGTATTGTGTGTTGTGCTCCAAACTTCTTCTTCTTCCTTGTGTTATTCGCATGCTTCTGCAGACCTCAAACTCCAACAATTGGTATCAAAGTAGGACGCAGCTTCATCTAGGGCATCGTCAACACCCCTCCGATCACAGTCTCATAATCGCACGAAAATTGGTGAGCATACTAAAGACGATTAAGAGTTAAAAATTGCTTCGTTCCGTGTGTCGAAATCGCGATCTAAGCTCATTTTGGCCTTCGAACTCACTATAGTAGCTCTTGTGTAGGCAATTTCGTCTTTTTGTGCCAAAGATATATAAAGGTTTTGGTTCACCAGTATAAACGCCTCGAAGTTTGCTACCGGTTTAGCAGAACTCGACAAGGTAATTATGTTCAACTTTTTGAGTTACAGTCATTTTTTTGCATCATGGTATTTTAGTGGATGGCCATGGCTGAAGCAGTGATGTATTCCGTATGTTTGTTGTTGAGGATAAGTTGGATGGAACCAATTACCCATTATGAGCTTATATGATGTTTCATTTATTGGTCGCAAAAGGAATGTGGAATATTGTGCAGGGTGTTGAAAAACGTCCTATTACACCTACAAATACAGTTACTAATGCTCATGCAGATGGCGTCGAAGATGGTGATATTCTTCAGGTTCCTATTCGTGCTATAGTTTGTGTTGCACCTACTGCAGAGCAACTTTGTTGAGATGGCAGAGATGCTCAGATACATGCATTGATAGCCTTGTTTGTCAAACGTGCCATTATTCCCCACATTCGCTCTTGCAAAACAGCAAAAGATGCTTTGTACACTTACCACTGTATACAAGGCAAGAAATGAGGCTCATGTTGCTTATCTCCAAAAATAGTTGGAGAGTAAGCACATGAATTAAGGAGATTCCATGGACAGTTTCTTGACAAAGATCAAATTTTGATGAGACCTTTGCTCCTACATGCCGAATGACTATTGTTCGCAGCATCTGTGCGCTTGCAGCTCATCATGGTTGGAATGTACATCAGTTGGACATTAAAACTTTATTTCTGAATGGTAACTTGCATGAAGTGTATGTTTTTCAGCCCCATGGTTTTGTGCAAAAGGGGCATGAAAACAAAGTGTGCACGTTGAAAAAGGCATCATATGGTTTGAAGCAAGCACTACGTGCTTGGTATGAAAAGATACATGCCTACTTGATTGCACATGGTTTTGAAAACAGTCCAACTGAGAGCACTTTATATGTTAAGCATGCAAATGTACATCAGTTGGACATTAAAACTTTATTTTTGAATGGTAACTTGCATGAAGTGTATGTTTTTCAGGCCCATGGTTTTGTGAAGTGTATGTTTTTCAGGCCCATGGTTTTGTGCAGAAGGGGCATGAAAACAAAGTGTGCACGTTGAAAAAGGCATCATATGGTTTGAAGCAAGCACTACGTGCTTGGTATGAAAAGATACATGCCTACTTGATTGCACATGGTTTTGAGAACAGTCCAACTGAGAGCACTTTATATGTTAAGCATGCAAATGATGTGCTTCTGATCATTGTTGTCTATATTGATGACATGCTGCTCACTAGTCCTCATGAGAAGCATATATATACCAGAATGAATCCAGGTAAACCCCAAATTCACCCTCAAAGGAAAGTGCAACTAGAAGCTCATGGTAGTCAACCACAAGACTACACAGCATATCAGCTCCACTATGCACAGTATCGACTCAATACTATGACATCCCCACTAACGTCCTCAGTGCCCAATAGTGGGTATAGAGCTCAGAATGAATACATGCTCACACACACACCCCACAACGCACACACACCACGAGCATGAACTCACAAGAAGCTCTGCGAACTGAGTTTCTATCACTTCCGGAAGTGATGGGCAAACTCAGCCATAATGAAGCCTAGCACCAAATGCAAACAAAACATAGGAAAAATTACAGAAAAAGCATAGTTGATAGGGTATACACACCTAACAACTGGTCGCAACTCGGACGAAGAATCCACAAGTGAAAACTGCATGTCCGCTAATACGACAATCATATATACCAGAAGCATGTCAAGCTAAATCATCCACACTCCATGAGCTCTAATGGTCTTGTGCACATCACCTTGCCTTCTCCATACGAACAAAGAACTGATCAGATACCAATGTTAGATCCTCGAGGACCCTCCCTCTTGGACAAGTCAAGACACATGCCATACTCAAAACAATAGAAGAGAAGACATCGAACTCACTTTCCAATTGTAGAGCCAAACGAGCTCACCCCCGAGCCTAGAAGCCTACAGCCATGCGGACACCCACCTCCAAGGGACCTGTGTACCATACTTCCAACCTCCCACTAATGCAGGTAAGGAAACTCTGCCAAAGGCAAAGTACAAATGCCTCCAAGGAATCCATCACAAATGAGACCATCGATCCTATTTATAGACTCAAATGAAGAGCTTGCCCAATTCACACTAAGCAACCAATTCACACTTGGTCAAACACTTAACCACATGCAACCATCCAGATGTCCTTTGGATTTGGGGATCTCTCTCCTCTCTCTCTCTCTCTCTCTCTCTCTCTCTCTCTCTCTCTCTCTCTCTCTCTCTCTCTCTCTCTCTCTCTCTCTCTCTCTCTCTCTCTCTCTCTCTCTCTCTCTCTCTCTCTCTCTCTCTCTCTCTCTCTCTCTCCCCTCTTTACAAAGACATAAATAAATAAATAAATAATCTTCTTTTATTTAACAAGAGATTATTCCTATGAAATTCCATAACCATACGAAAAAAACGTGCGATTTTTATTTTTTCTAAATCATTAAAACCGTACTCCCGATTTAAATTGCTAGTAGCGATTTTTATTCCAAAAAAACGTACACATACCGAAGGACATTTTTATCTTGGCCAATTGAGTTCTTATACCTCATTTTCGTGAGTGTTGTTGGAAGCAATGTCAAAATAGCACAAAAACCTAATTTCCACGAACCCTAAATTTTGACTACGTAGCCAAATTTTGATCACAGAATGTCAAAAAAATTTATTAGCCCATTATATAGAGCTTGAAGAGAGCTTTCAGTTGGTATATAACTCTCAGTCATCAGAGGTCCAGATTGGGAGAAAAACCCTAACCCTAATTTCTGTGCAAAAATGGTATTTCACCTCATTTCCTCTCAGCATGTAGATCAAGAAAAGCTCATTCATTTATGCATATGATGGCCCATTTACAAGATCGAAGCCACTTTAGCCCTAAAAAGCAATTTTTAGCAAATAAAAAATCCTATCGCACTTCGATGTGCTTTTTGCCAAATTTTTTATTTTCGCAAAAAGCTACGAAGGTTTTTTGCTTTTTTGCCTTAAGAAATCGTGGATCAGCTGCTATAGCTATATAATAACCCTCCTCGGGTCACCTTGAGTATCAATCAACTCAAGGAGTGCTCAAGCATACACTAGCTTGGAGGAGTCTTCTACACTTGGAGGAGGTGTCCTTTGGTGCAGCATTGGAGGAGATTTTGGAAGCCAACCACCAGCATCTTGTTGAGTATTGTGAGTAATAAGACTAATTTCAGTTTCTCTCTTCCTATTTCATTAGTTTTTGAATTAGGGTTCCTGAAAACCTAATTTCAAAATTAGGGTTTTCTTTAAAACAGTTCTAAACTGTTTATATTCACTCCATTCTCTCACAAACTTTCTACATACCTCTTAGGCAGTTTACACACAAACTCTTGTATCTAATTCCCGAATTTCTGCTTAGATTCAGATTTTGTATCTAATTTCAGCCCATATTCAGTTTTGTATCATCTACACACATTGTAATTTGACATTAATATTAAGATAGTGTAGGTAAGCATTCTACCTTGCTTTTACACTTGGAAAATCATGTCTATTCTGTCTCTCTCACTCATCTCTTTTTGAGTATTAAGGTGTGTATGCTAAGGTTCATTTGTTGGAAGATCCTAAAAACCTATGAATATTTGTTATTAAGGCCCACCCCACTTCCAACAAGTGCATCCATTGCCAAGCCTTCTTGAGCCTCCGATCTACGAGATTAGAGAGAGACAGAGAGAGACAGAGAGAGAGAGAGCATTATTGAGCTTTAGCTTCATACGTTCATCTTGAGCTTACGCTTCTACGAGAGAGAGAGAGAGAGAGAGAGAGAGAGAGAGATTTCAATATTCAGCCTTGCCCCCCAAGGGGGGGGGGGGGGGGGGGAGAGGGGGAGAGAGAGAGAGAGAGAGAGTTCAGCCCTCTCTTTTGAGAGGGTTTTCAGTCCATTGCCCTCTTGAGTGTCTTAGTACTGTAGTCCTAAGCCTACCCCCTTTTATCTTTTGAGTTTTATCATCATGGAGAGAACTCCTAATGTTATTCGCACCCATGTGAAAGAGCTTGGCAAAAAACATGGCAATGCAAGTATTGCATGGGAATTTACACGAGCACCACATCTCGTATCAAGGCTCATCTCATTGGCTTGAAAGCTGGAGGCATTGGAAAATGCCCTTTTATTCTTCCAAAGATTCTTGAGCAGCTCAGCTTGAATTGAGCAAAGGAGTGAGTAAGATCTCATCTGATTCATCCTCATTCTCACATAGCAATGAGGAACAAACCACTCCCATTGATGCCATTGATTGTACCCTTGGTGCATCCAAAAGGCCACACACTGGGAGCATTAGCTTAGTGAGCATCTCTGTGGATCCTAGACCCAAGATTCCAGAGAGTAATATATTTGTGAGGGCCGAAATACAAAAACAATCAATGAATGAAGCAACCAAAGAGATAACTAAGCTTTTCCTTGAATGCGGTATCGCGTTCAATGTGGCAAACACACTTTTATGGAGGAGGTCCATGAAAGTTGTGAGTAGGATTCGGTATTCTTGCGAGGGTCCGTCGAGACAATTCTTACATATCTTTGAGATCTCTAAAGGAATGGTATAAGTTATCGAAAGTTCGAGAAAGGAATTCTCTCTTCACAAAGTTTCCATCACTCGCATGAGAAAGGATGACCTTTGGGTGAAGGGAGAGATATTGATAGCGGCTATCCAGATAGGGAGGGTAGCACTCTTGACCTTGTATACGAGTACATCAACTGTATAAAAGATTGCATCCAACGAGTCTATGAACTTCCATAGACAAAGTAGGTTTATTGCAATTTGCTACTTGTTTAATTTTTATGTTACATATATGATGTATGATTATGGATAATCGTTTACAAATGTTTTTTTTTTTTTAAGAAAGATTTATGTGATGTTGTCCAAAGTCGATGGGATTGGTTCCATAAACCAATCCTTGGAGTTGCTCATATTCTTCACCCACTATGGAGAAATGAGGAGCAATGAGGAGAAATGAGCAATGCACAACCGCGAATCTTACGGATAGCTTGATCGACTACATCTCAAGATTTCAAGGGGTTGATGTAGCCCTCTTAACTCAATTGGAAGATAAGAGGGTGAGACTTTGTAGCATGAAAAAATAATTTGGAAAGCCTACGACACCTCTACGAGAAAATCAACTTTTTCTTATCACATGGTGGGAGAAATATAGAGTTAGTACTCTTTTATTGGTAAGTGCTTTTCTAATAAATATTCCATAATAATCAGGACTCAAGTCTCATTATCAAAGAATCAAGTCTAATTAATTTTAGTATGTGCAAATAGCAGAGAAAGCTAGCCTTCCGAATACTTTCGCAAGATTGTAGTACAGGACTTGTAGAGAGGAATTGGAACACAAGGGCTCTATTTCACACAAAAAAAAAGAAAAAAAAGATTGCACTCACTGCAGCTTGAGATGAGCACATTAAAAGTGTCATAGAAATGTTGGACGTGAGCATATAGCCCAAGTTATTCGAGACAAATATGTCTAACTGATAGAGAGTGAATATCTCTCTACACTTTGGATCTTTTGTGCAACATAGTATATAGATTTACTATTTGAAGATATAGGTAAGCTCCCATGGGTTATCCCTATTATCAATGATGATAGACATGTCATTATATTCATATGTAATAAACATCATACGCTTAGTACTTTTCATAGCCGAAGTGAAAATATTGATATTGTATACTCGACACACGTTTTGACTATATATTCTATATGCTTACATGCTTTCATGACTCCATTAACTCCTTGTGTATGAGGGTGGTGAACAGGATGTGGAGTACGATGCAAATGGGTCAGTCACCATTGCAAAGTACGTGCAATGCAAAGTAATCAACATGGACTTTTGGACACAAATACAAAATATTATCCATGTTCTTAAGTGCATATAGATTGCTCTTCATGTGATTAATATGGAGGGATCGACACTTTGCTTGGTGCATTATTTATATAAACGCATCCAATGTACCATTGCTCATATGGTCACTTTATCGATCTCCAAGTATAATTTTTTTACCATATTTCTTTTTATATTCAAAATTAAATTTTATATGTATGATATGTATCTTTTTAGTGTTTTAACTCCGAACTTGTAATAAGAACAGTGATGTTTTGAGCTCTATGGATTCATGATGGTAGTTCTTATCACATTCCATTCATGAATTCATAACGCTCTTACATCTATACGCTAGTCTTCACCACATGAGGGACAATATGGAGTATATCATTGATCCCGATGCTCAAATAGTTTTTTATGCATATTTTTCAACAAATATAAGAAACTTCAAAATATTTGATGCACTTTCTACTTCTCTCACTCTGAGTGCCAATCAAACCTATAGGGTGGTAGAACACTCATAGATATGGGGATTCGCACATATATCCCCACACATTATAGTTCTCTCTCAAGTAATTGAATAAATTAAAGTTATCGTTTTATAATATATTATTTAGTTTCTAATAAAGTATTATCTTATAACATATTATATTAGTATGATTCATCTTCTTATATTTGTGAGCATAACTAGAACACATTTACATTAATGCATAGCAACTTGAAAAAACACTTAAATGTTGCATACCTTGGATGTGTGGTTTTTTGCAAAGCCAATATATGTTTACCATGCAATTTTAAAAATATAATTGTCCCTCGACATTTTAACATAAATAAAACTAAAGATAAAAGTATGAATTGAACTTCTTATTATATTTCAGATCTCTCCACTTATATTCGAAGATGCATTTAGATCATATGGAAGCATCGATGTAAATTCATATGTTCTTGATGAACAAGATAAAATATCCCACATGATTTATTTAACATTAGAGAGCATTGATAGATGCATTACACGATCACATTCGTGACCTCTATCACCAAGAGGACATGCACTTGAGAACATGCACTGGTTGTGGAAAATACTCCTCTTATCAACGTATCTTCATAACCATCTAGAGGAAGGAGGCATAAGTTGTTTTCTCGACGAAGAAGAGATCTAAAGCCACTTGATAGACTAGTTCTAGAGTATAATGATGGAAATACCATAGTCATGACGAGTCCTTCATTTAGAGACGATTCATCATCGGAGGAGTCAATTAGTTAGATGACTCAGAGCTAGAGTGGGAGTCGGCATTCATGTATTAAGTTCCATATATTATGTTGCATATCACATTATGGACAGATTCACATTCTATGGTTGTATTTTAATTTTGCATCATCTACGATACATATGATCCATATAGTGGTTTTGATCTTCTCTAATGTGGTATACAGTGTATATGTTTAATTTTTTACTAACTACTAACATGTCATTCTTTGCTTAATATCACATCATTAATTAATAATGTAAGGTGTAAAATTTGAATCATGATAATTATTGATATTTATTCTAGTTTATTTAACAATGAATCATGATAATCGATCCAAAACATCAATATGAATCATTAATATATATAGTTATATAATATGAAATTTAAATATAATATTACACATTATTTTTTAGTGGAACTCACCTTACCTCAAAGATAACCTTCAGTTCTCGCATTGTAAACGGACCTACTATGCTAACACACTTACGCACCTCACCTAGGACATGAGGTTCAATCCTCACATCTTAAACGCATCGAGTTCAACGCACCTAACCACTATGCTCTAGTCCTACCATGCTATAATACTCTATATGCTTTCTTTCATATACGATAGGATTAGCACATATTAGACTCTACTCTCAACCAACTCATATCCATCACTTTAAGAGTATCCCCTACAGTGATATGGAAACTATGCAAGATCAAAGCATCCCCCCCTTATATCGTTTAGATTCTAATAAAACAGTGGCATAGCCCACTAAGCTTCTATTCCTTGGTGCAAGAAAAAACAAAAAGACACAATGAATAATCACATTTAAACTTATGGGCAATGTCAATGTTCAACTTCAATAAATCCCTATTATAGCTAGATTGACAAAAAAACTCACATTCCCAACCATCTATACCACAAAACTCCCATTTCTCCATCTTATATCCAACATTCAATTTCGGAGGGTACCTCTCCAATTTCAAATACAACCCTATACCTAGAAGTTCCCTTCTCTTAGAACGGAAGTTATTTTTCACTTTCCCTTCTATTGATGGGCTTTTAAAAAAATTGACCTTTAAAAGTTTGTTTCTGTTTTGTCCATGTGATATATAGGAACAGAATTCTTCAAAAATGAGCATTGAACTCATGGGACTTTGTCCATATCTAAAGAAAATCCTTTCGAAATGAGCACCCCTATACCAAGAATGTAGTTTTGTGGATTTGGTTCAATGCCTTCCATACATTTTAGATGCAAGGACCACACCTTACTTTCGAGTAAGGTGCAAAGGTGCATTCCAAGTCGAAGTGGTACATTTCAGGTGTAGATTTAGAACATTTAAGGTGCGAGGATAAAACCTTACCTCCAAAGTCAAGTACATAAAGTGCATTTCATTCAAAACTAATAACATATACCCACGGCCCCTACTATTTAGTATTATTACATAATAATGAAATATAAAACATATTCATATTATAAGAATTGAATTGTGATCAACAAACTACAAATTACATTGTACATTATACAATATATAATGTACATACAAAAAAAGTTGAAAATCAATAATCAGATACCTTATACACCACAATAGAAAGAAATAAGAACAAATAAATAGATTATATACATCATGTAAAATCAAAATACAACTATGAATCTACCCAATGTTCCTCTAGAGTCTACATATGTGGATGTCTTCATTCTCCTAGAACTTTGAGATTAGATTGCCTATAAAAAACGTGTGAAAAGTACATCATAAAGTACCTTAACATGATGCCCCAAAGATCGCTAAAGCCAAGAATGATTTGTATAGTGAAACCCAATCCATTCAACTTGAATTGCATGTATAGCAGCCGAAAAGAGTTGTCCCCAGGATGCAATAGACAAAATTCCAGTAAAACTAAGTAAACGGCAGAATATATGCAAGGGGAATACTTTTAATGTTCTCATCATGGATGGCATGAGGCAAGTCGGAGTACATAACTAAAAGGATAGGCACAAGGAATGCATATGATCCTCCAAAAACTGCAGGTAAGCGTGTGCCGAATAGGGGCTGCAAAGGTTTGAAAAACCCTCACCTCATGGTCTTGCATTTCAAGTCACAAAAATAATCTCTCTCTCTCTCTCTTTCTCTCTCTCTCTCTCTCTCTCTCTCTCTCTCTCTCTCTCTCTCTCTCTCTCTCTCTCTCTCTCTCTCTCTCTCTCTCTCTCTCTCTCTCTCTCTCTCTCTCTCTCTCTCTCTCAAATCGTATGCAAAAGCATTAAAAACGAAGTAAAAGAAGAGGCAATAAGAGATGAATACATCAGGGTGCAAGACGCACTTGAAGAGGAGAGACTCAGACAGGTCTGTAGACTACATGTAAGGATCCGACCTCTCTGAAGGAACATCTGCTTAGGCTGATGCATCACAAATATGTTGTCAGCTAGGATATAGGGATATGCCATTCACCCGTGCATGGAGAGCCGGAAAAGATCACACAAAACCTTGAGCTCTTATATTACACGAGGTCAGCACAGGATAGAATCGCTTTTTTCAAAAAGTGATCCATACTAAGAAGACTTCCAGGTGAATCTTTATTCATGGACGAGGACCTCATAAAATGAAGATAGAGCACAGAAGGGCATGTATGCCTCAAATCTTACAAGTCAAGAGAGAAGGAAGGAAGGCTTTTTACCGTGACGATAAAGTCTTTATAGAGAGATGCCCTATCAAATAGGGATACGCGGCCTACGAGGCAACACCACACCAAGAGTCACCACTCAGGGAGCAGTGTGGAACTTCAATGGAGCACTTTGGACACGACCAGACCGACAGGAGGAGATCCTAGATACGCATGACTTTGCTTGCATCACAGAGAGCCATGAGAGCCCATAAAGAAGCCTCCCCCACATCGTAGGTTTTCATTGGGAATCTGCATTCAAGGCCACGACGAGACAGGGTACAGCATGGGGGTCCAGGGGGGCCTCCATCATATTTAGATAGGAGATACAGAGCCAGATCCACATCATAGGTAGAGACGAGGAGGCACGATACATGTGGGTTCGCATGGGGATAGCACCGGAGAGCAGGGTCTACATTGCCATATGCTACTTCCCACTGGGCAGATCCAGATATGCATGATATGACCATGGGGGACCAACTCAAGACTGAGATTCACCATACACCGCACTTTCGGATGAGATCACCCTAGGTGGTCTTCCTCATGGGGGACTTCAATGGCCGCACCAAGTCACATCAATGCAAATCATATGCTATGGAGCATCCACAAATCATGAGGAGAAGAGATCCAGACGAGAAGAGGACAAGCAGAGTATCCGCAGATATAGGTAAGGACACCACCGGGTACTGTGTACAGGAGACATTTACTTGAGCTAGGCAGCCGACATCGTCTCATTATATATAACGGGATGCACCGTTGGCTAGGCTGACGAGGACTGCTTCTTTCATGGGGGAGGGGAGAGCACGGTCGACTACATTCTAGGTACCATTTCTCGAGCTTCACTTATTCCCTCACTTAGTATTGGATGACGTCCACTTGGTGCTGACCATACATTTATCACCATCACACTTTCATCTCCTATTCCATTAGACCCTCCCACACTCATTGAGCTACACACCACAATAAACTTCACACACGAGCTCTCACATGTTTATGCACACCACTTACACACCCGCCTACTCTCCCTCGACCCACTATCACCACTAGACACACTCACATCACAGATCACCACCAATATTGGGATATCTATAGGTTGCTCATTAGCCGAGACAGTGTAGTGGTGCGGCAACACCTGAGAGAGAGGAGACAGCACACACCCATTCGAGACCCAAGCACTTGGCATAGCTATGCATAGAGCCTATACCAGATCCCTGACCAACCCCCTATTCCCATGCCACGGAGCTCAAACCCCACTACCTCTGACTTCTTCACATCGACCTTGGTGAGCCGTGCCATTGCCTATCTACAACATGGAAGGACCATGACCTGTTCGGTTTACAGGCAGAGCATCTCATCTACGGATGCACGACTCTAGCACCGCTCATTGCCCACCTCTTCAACCGAGCAATGGTTGAAGGGTTTCCTAACTCATGGACTGAGCACACCATTGTGCCCATTCATAACTCAAGCGATGTTATGGATCCATCCACATACCGAACGATCATGATTGGCCCCATATTGGCCAAGTTATATGGGGAAGTGCTGGAGACAGAGTTGAGCACTCTCACCGAAAGGAAGGGTATCAAGGCCCTAGGACAGGCATGATTCAAACAAGATTACTCTACCATTGACCACATCTTCACTCTGAGATGCTTGATCGACTAGGCATGAGTGAGGAAGAGGAGACTATAATGCTGCTTTGTGGACTTCCGCAAAGCCTTCGACACAGTTCCAGGAAGCGGCTCTTCATACGTCTACATGATATCGAGGCTCCAGAGCATATGCTATGGGGGATCTACGCCTTATATGAGAGAGTATTGGATGGGCTGTCTATCCGATTCACTTGCTAGCACCATCGGGGCGAAGCAAGGGTGCCCCCTCTCGCCCACCCTCTTTTGTTTATACATATAGTGGACTTCAGACGGTGGCAGGGAGGAGACGGCATTGAGGTATGAGGGACCACTATCCACATTCTTTTATATGTTGATGATATTGTGCTTGTTTCAGAGTATGCCGAGGGTCTATAGCGTCACCTACACGGCCTAGATGATTTTTGTACACATAGAGGATTATGAGTGAACCTTGGAAAAACCAAGGTTTTGATCTTCCATACGTCAGCACATGTGAGGAGACACAATTCTTTCACAGCAGCAGGCGGACCCATCAAGGTAGTCACTTCATATGTCTACTTGATAGTGACATTCACAGTAGCCTTTGGGGTTTTCTCCATGTCTGAGACAGCCCGTGATCACATCACACGTGGATACACAATGCTAGCTTTGTTGGAGAGACATTTTCACCGGGCATATTTTCAGGAGCCCCGCACAAAAGGGTGGCTCTTCGACACTTTAGTTACCCCAGCACTCATGTATGGTGCAGCCATATGGGGATCGAGCTTAGCCACATCATTATGGACAGCATTGGAGAGGCCGCAGATTCTCATGATTGTCAGACTCATCCAAGCAAATCTTTGGTACCCCATGATATCATAAGGGCACAGCTTGCTGCACCACCCATGCTAGTAGAGGCACTCTTCCAAACAGTATGCCTATTACACAAGATCTAGAGCATGGACGCAGAGTGCATCACTTACTGAGCTTTCAAGGCATCACATGACATAACATTAGCAGGAGACACCTCCTCATGGTATGCACACCTCCTCATGGTATGCACAGACACGGGATTGGCTTGCCCTCCATGGTTTTGACATAGACAGACTACCACCAGTAGAGTACGACTCCCAGGCCCCCACCTATTCGCTCTCCCACCAAAAGAGAAATAGGATCATCCATCAGGAGAGATGGCATACATACATACAAAGGACATGGATCAGCCCGAGGGAGACATTGACACCGAAAATGCTTCACTACCGTGAGCATTTTCTATGGATCTCATACTAGGGCTTCATTGAGACTCCATGCTACATGGAGACATACCTACCACACCACCTTCGAGTCATCATTGGGAAGCTTTGAGTTTCATCACACCAGCTCAAGATCGAGAGGGGTCGGGCTAGAGGAGTCCTCGAGAGGAGAGGTGGTGCCCAATATGCCTTACAGATAAAGAGAGTGAGGAGCACCTAGTTATCAGATGCCGAACATACTTGGACCTACGAGCAGAGTTCTAGATAGAGGAGTCACTCCAGTTGTGCATGACCACTAGAGACCATTGGAGGATGGGACGTTTCCTCATGGCTGCATATGAGAGACGAGATCAGATGCCAAAGCCTACACACCGGACACAGGTGAGTACCCAGCAGACTATTACCCAATTTTTTCAGCGAGTTGGGCCACATCATACCAACCCACCTCCTAGAGGTATAGGGCTCACACTCCAACAGGCAATGGCAAAGAGAGTGTGACGCCACCACATATGGTTGGGTACCAACGACCACGACTTCACCGGGAGGATATCTCACGCATCAAGATAGCCCACGACTACATCATGGAGCACAGGCACACCGCCACCACTTGGACAGCCTTCCTCCATGAGGTACTCGTACCGCCGCCGATGTATCACATACTCCACCCACCTCCACCCATCATCATCAGTTAAGGTATACACATTCACTCTCTCATGGATTAGCTAGTCATTATCTGCTGAGTCAAAGCCACGCTCCCCCAGGAGCCACTATTTTATTCCCACTACCTCCTCATTACCAGGTACACCATCCTTTGTTGTTTTCAGCCTACACGGTTTTGTGGCCTACAGAGTTTTGTGTAGCGAGTATTTTTCCTTTCCATTGCTACACAGAGATTACCATAGTTGTATATGATTTTGTCTCATAGGCCAAGTTTGGCCTTTGGAAGACGTTAATATACACCTCTCTCTCTCTCTCTCTCTCTCTCTCTCTCTCTCTCTCTCTCTCTCTCTCTCTCTCTCTCTCTCTCTCTCTCTCTCTCTCTCTCTCTCTCTCTCACACACACACACACACCATATTCATACAGTAAACAAGATAATTGATAAGATTTTCAACTGGAGAGTCTCAGATTTCTACTCACATTGTCGCCACCCATCGCTGGAACGATAAGAATGGTGATGAGAATTGATGTACCGAGTATACGAAGTATTGCTGACAGTTGAAACCCCATAGCTTGAGCTTTAATTAGAGCGCGTGCAAACAAGTACGTGCACATGCGTGCATGTAATTATTGAATATCAAGCTAGGTGAATTGAGAGAAAGCTTGACATGGAAAAAAAACAGAGACAGAGAGCTTAGTCAAGCTAGGTGAATTGAGAGAAAGCTTGGCATAGAAGCTGTAAATAAATATATATGCCTTTCTTTGAAAGGAACAATTTTTTTAAAGAGCTCTTACACAGAAGTGTACTATCAATTTCATACGGACTCTACAACCTTCAAAAATGAACGCTGCGTATATCCTTCATGGGAATCCACTGCGTTTTTGGCTTATTATTTTGAGTACAATTGTCAACTAATGTAGAAAGGGGGCTTTTCGAAGGTTCTTCACATTCAATCCAAGATGATTCACCGAAATAAAAAAATCCCTTCCCTTGTCAAGATGCACACATCCGACTATCATGCTCCTCTCCCTCTTTCTCCCCTCTGAAGAGATTTTTTTTTCATATACATTAATCCTAAGGTGAACCTAAATATGATTCATGACTATGATCGCTTTGACCAAGTGACAAGATGAACACACATACAAGCAAGAAAAGCATGTAGCACAACCAAGCCCATTGCAAACCTGATTGGAATTTGTGGTCCTACCCACCTCACTAGCATCCTCTTATCGGGCCTTCATCGAAACTAATTGCGGCTCTAGCATCAATCTTTGAGGTTGTTCTACTCCAGCATCAACCTCCTCGTTGAAGTTGTTCTACCCATCTATCAACTTGCTAGACCTTGGGAAAAACACAAAATCAGCATCAACCTCCTCGTTGAAGTTGCTCTACCCATCTATCGGCTTGCTAGACCTTGGGACAAACACAAAATATGCCTTGACTTTATTCTTTTTATTAGCATTATTTTCTTTCATCTCTCTCTAAAAAATTTGAGTTTAAATAGAACAAATGAAAAGGCCGATTTTATTTGTTCTCATGTCACAAAAAACACATACATGTATATATCGCCCCAAGGCTCCTCATAGATTCAATTTTCCCCACCCACTTGTGAATTGGTAACAAACTCACACTAACATGATCTAGATGCACAAGATTATCCCTAGACTTTAAACTCCTTTCTTGACTCATGAATTTTTTTCCACACCTCATGAAGTCCCCAAGCCAACCTGAAGTATGAAAGACAAACAATCGTGCCTCACTCTCATGAGAGTACACATTTCAAAACATTGTCTTGAGCATATAGACTTCCAAATAGCCAACTCTTCTTATATTCTCCTCTTTTTCTACTCACTTTAACATATATGCACTCAAATGCATACCTCTACTATAAACATTCCTTAGTCACTTAATTTGATGCTAGCACTAGATCCTTCAACTCCATCACATCAACTTCACTCTTTTCCCTCTCACAACCCACTCTAAATCTTTCTTCTTAAGGACTTCATAATTCATTCCCTCACACTTCTCATGCATTGCACATGACCTACTCCATTATCACCACTCAATATCCACCTTGATCTCACCATATACCCACCACAAACTCATGTTGTCATAATTCTTTCCAAAAAAATAGGAAAAAAAAGACCACTCTAATTACTTTTGTCTTTTATGGTGCTCTATTGTAAGCAAGATCATTCCTTCCACACTTGATTGAGTGAGTATGTATCCTTCCATTTAACGCCATCCATATACATATTTTTGGGTCAAGGGGGTACATGTCTTAAGACTCATCCAAGTGTCCATTCATTTTGTATCTCTTCATTATCTCTCTGGTATCCTTCTAGGTCTCAGCTTCCTACACCGTTTACTCAGCTTCCTAGACCGTTATCTCTTCATTATCTCTTTGGTATCCTTCTACGATCTCGTTCTTCTTTTCCTTGTGCTCTTTGACTCAGAAGCCTCTGATTTCTTTTCCTTCTCTACACCTAGAGTCTTTTGTAGAGCCTGTGCTCTAGTGACTACTTGTATAGGGGTGATATTAGTCCCATTTCCATTGGGTTCTAATATCAATCCAATAACATTGGTAGGAATAATCTTTTGTGCATTGGTTGGGTTCTTAAGACAATCTCTTAGGAGATGTTTCTTTCCACAATCAAGACAAAAACCTTGAATCACTATGGGTTGATGTTTTCCTCAGGGAGGAAGTGGGCAATCATGAACGAAGTGATCTCCTTGACATCTATATCATGGTCCTTTAGGAGCTTGAGGTCTTATCTATCTTAACTAGGGCCTAGGGTTTGGATTATTGTATGTTACATTCAATATTGAGGCTCCCAATTAGGTTCTAATGGTGTCTTGTGCTGATAGATCTCATTATGCTCTAGTGATTCCATGTAGTAAGCTAGTGGACTATCTACATGGGTGGAGTCAAAACTTTGAGTGTTAGGGTCACTCTCTAAGATAATTGGAGATGCTTACATTATGGCTCTATTTAAGTTATCTTCCACCACTGCATATTTCATTGAGATTAAATTGATAGGTGGTGGTTGTTGCTGACCTTATACATATGGTCTCCGTCTAGCATGATATTGATGCTAGTAAGGTTTTTGTGGCCTATAGTATGGCTATGATTGGTACGGGTTTGGATATCTACTTGGTTGTTGATAGGGCCGCTGGTAGTTTTGCCTCACTACTTGTTTATTTTAGAGACACTCTTGTGGAGTATGGTTGGTGTATTTCCTCTCAATTATAAAATACTGAGTATTTGGGTTTCTGTGCAAGTGTAGCAATGCTTCGCTAAGAACATCCTAGGGGTTTGTCTACTAGAGACTCCTTACTTTCGAGCTACTTGTTTCGCTAACTCCTTTATTGAAGTTGAGGGTTTGGATGCGAAATAGTAGAACAATTTGAATGCTTATAGAGTTTAGAGAGTTCTAACTCGTCACCCAAGTTCCTCAATGTTGATGCACATCTGCACACATTGCTCTACAATTTGAGGTTCCTTTAGATAGACATATGATCTTAGCTTTGTGCTCAATAGGCCATCTAAGAACATGGAAACTTTCTTAGCCTCGATAGGTAGCTCTAGGGTTGTTCATTGATCAATGTATTATCTAAACTTAAGCCCGGCTAGCCTAACAGTTTCTTGCAGTGTCTACTTAAAGATATGGATCAATGATGAGGTATTATGACTGATGCCACTCTTGGTGAACTTAGCTATGAAGGTGTCAAATAGTTGAGTGATGTTCCTTGACTCTTCCTTATGTAATGGATGAAACCATGTTTGGGCTATGTTTTTCAATGTAAGCCCAAAAACATGGTATTGAGTGAACATATCATCCACCTATTTCGTGCTCAATAGCTGCTTGAATTCGACAACGTGAGCATAAGGATCTCCCATGCCATCAAAATAGATCTTCATGGCTTTCACCAACTCGGTCAATCTCAAGTTTATAGGGAATTCTCTTGGTTTGGGTATGGTAGAGTGAACATACCATCCACCTGTTCTGCTCTCAATACTTCTTGAATTTGATGATGTGATCGTAAGAATTCTCTTATGCCATCAAGGTTCGGGGGGTTCTTGGATGGTAGAATCTAGCAAAAACTAGATCCCAATGTTTCTTCGACTTCTTAATTACCTTAACCACTCTGCCAATCACTAAATCAGAGAATACCTTCTATCTACCGAATACAAGTATGTATTGTACTGCACTACTTTTCTAGAAAATGACTTAGGCACAGACACCGAATACTTCACATAGTTTGATGTAGAATCTGATCAAACTTTCAATTACATCCACAACCACAATCATAAATAGAAAGAATGGAAGAGAACACAATACACAAAACTCAACATATAGTTGAAACTTCTCCTGTAGTGTGACAGGACGATAGTCCAACATGTCCAATACATGTCTCTCTCTCTCTACACCGAGAAACAATCAGTTGTATTATTGTTATGAAAGGTTACAAGCCAGTCTGCCAATTTGGTAAGGACTCTTCACTGAAAAGAATATGAATATACAAAAATGCCTTTCGATGGCCTAACACTAGCATGTGCGGAGGACTTGAACCCAAAAAGATAGATTTATACATTCTTTATTCTACATCCTCTTTTTCTTCATATGAGGGAGTATGAATATTAGCCCAAAAAGAGGTCTTGGCATCTTGGAATGTAGATTGAATATTCTTAATCATTATCTTTAACAATATCTAGACTTCGATGGGTTGTAAGGTGACTGCCCCTTTAGCTGATGCACTGGAAGTTGATGTTGATGTAATTGTAGCCTTGCTCTGCACCTTTCCTAGTTGCAAACCAATTTTTTCTTGCAAATAAAAGTCTTGTTTCATAATGTGTTTGTAGTGGTGTTGTTGATTCTGCATAGTTTGAATAGCTTGCATCTTCAAAGCTATTTCTTGCTCTAGTTTAGTCTACAAAGTGTGCATACAATTATGGATATGAGTTTACAACTTCCTCTTGTTGAGAAACTTTGGCCGACAATCGCTCATTCATCTCTTGCAAAGCAACTATAATCTCCTGTAGAATCTCATAGTCTTGGAATTATTGCTAGAGATGAAATTTGACTTCATTAATTGCAGCATGCTGCACCATGGTTTCTTTTTCAAGTTCTTGAATTTGGAGCAGATGTTAGCCATTTGCCTTGTGAAGATTTTGAGCTTTCTTTTATATTCTTTGGTATCTGTCATAGCTTCCTCATAGAAACCTTTATAGTAGGCAACCTGTTTTGATTCTTTGTACAATGCTTTAGAGAGTTGGTAATTGTTGAACTCTTTGGTTGCTAATTTTTCCTATAGGTGTTGAACATGCTACTGAAACCACATATTATGATTATTCAATGCTGCACAAGTTTGATGGTAATAATCCATATCATGGGAAATAAGAGATTGCATATAGACAAGGTAAGTACTAACACAATTGAATTTGTGAAGGCCACACCGATCATTGATACAAAATTTCCAAAATTGTTCGTGTGATGCAAGGAGAGCTCGAAGATCGGGTACATTTCATCAACATGATCTTCTTGTATAGGATTACTCCAAGGAGAATGGGTGGCAAAGATGATGACCATCCCAGACTGTGAAGAGTCCTTGGTGGAGAATAATCTGGAGAAGAGATGGAAGAGGCTGATTGCGACACAACACGGGCAGGAGATGATGGTGGTGGGGGTGACAGAGGTGGAGAGGGTACCACATTCTACATTGCCTGATCCACAAAAGCAAGAGGGTCAACCGACAAGAGAGAGGAATTGGAGGAGGGTTGGACAAAATCATTGGGAGAATGGAAAGAGTCAATGGAAGATGTGACAAGAGAGGCTTGAGGAGCAGCGAGGAATTGTTTTGCAACGGGTCTCAAACCAAAAATGTGAACTTTGGAGGAAGAGGGGCTTTGTACTTGATGGGGCCATTTCGCATGTTAAAAGATGAGATTTACACTCTCATCTTCCTCGTTGATGGGTGAGGATGGAGGGGTGAGTGAATGCAGAATTAAAAGAACACAAAAAACTATGGGGAATTCACTGGGATAGAGTATGGAAAGAAGATAAGGAAGGCGGGTTTTTGGACAATGGCCCTGGTCTAACTACTTTACAATCAGTTGACATCCCCTATGAATGCAATGAAACAAAACTACCAACTAATTGATTGAAACATGGACAACAACAACAACAACTAGGGAATATAGTTGTCTAGACATATCATATGGGCAGTGTGTTGGAGATTCGTGGTTACGACCATGAACTAGATTGTTGGCAGTAGCCAAAGGCACAGACCACGAGGAAGCATGTGAAGGCAGACTAAGAAGAAGTTGTGGGTAACCAGAAAATTGATTTTTTTGTGTAAGAAATATATTTGATAATACTTTTTCAAAACTCCCAACATTGATTTTCATCACTCTTGTACCATATGTATCATAGAAGCACACACTTTTGTAATTAGCAGCTCCATTTTGTGCAAGCCAAGGAGTCCTCCAACTTGAGGAGCTTAGCTAGAACAAGCATACCAATTTTGGCTATTTTTAGATCTCGTTTAGACCTCCAAATAGTGCCTAGAACCTATTTTTAACTATGCCAGACACTAGATGTGAAACCGGTCAAAACTAGTCCAAAAACAATAAATAGAGCTAGAGAGCTCATTTTTGAGGTTAGCTAGTGTAGAATTGTATGAGTTAGTGTGAGCTTGAGCTTGTAAGAGTGATCTTGAGCAATAGAGTTTACTTTCAACCTTCCATTGTGTCTTGCTTGTCTTTTCTTTGTGTGTGTGTGCATCTCCATGCTTTTCACCTTCACTCTCACTACATCTTGCATTCACAATCTTCATATCACTCCTATCTCTTCCACGGATTGACATTAAAGAGGTGGAGCTTCTTAACGTGGTGCTTACCATTGTGCTAGAGCAACACCAAATTTGGTGTCGTTGTCGGGGATCAAGTTCTAGGACGAATGCGTGATGGTAAGAGTATAGCAAGAAGTAGCATTGGAAGGTAAAAATTTCAGTTTTTGTTGTTGTTTTTAAGTATTTTTTTTGTGTTTTTCATCTCCTCTACACTCCTCCTTCACCAGTGCATCATCTTCTTCCACTGCAAAAAAAATAAAAAATTTCACCATATCCACCTATCCCCCTCATTTCCCTCATTTGCGCATGCAAGAGAGAGAGATAGAGAACTTTTGTGCTTGTTGTGTTGTGTGTGTTTTTGAGATTTCTTGCAGGTAGAGTGCTCCAGAGCAGCAGGAGAGCTTCTAAAAGGTGAGAAAACCAACTTTCTGCCATATCTATCATATGTGTCGGACCATCGCGATGGTCTGACAAATTCGACTTTTTTGGTAAGCGAGTACACCACGGTGTAGGCAATCCTTGTGCATACACAAATCCACAAGCACATATTAAAAATTCATAGTTTGGTGGACCATAGTGATGGGCTCACACCATCGCAATTGTGTCACACCATCGTGATTGGCTCACGCAATCATGACAGCTTGACCGGACCATTACGATGGTCTCACACCATCGCAACGGTTCACTTGAACCATCGCGATGGTCACTGACCATCGCGATGATCCCGTTGACCCCACGCCATCACGATTGGCCCATGCGATCGTGACGACCCACTTGCCATGTGTCAATTCATGCCATCGCGACGATACCAAGTGTGCCATCGTGATGCTTCAATTCCGGACCATCACGATTGGCTCATGCCATCATGATGCCTCGTGACCATTGCGATAGGCTCATGCCATCATAATGGTTGCGTTGACCGTTGACCATCACGACGGGCCCACACCATCATGATTGCTCGCTAGATAGACCATCGTGACACTTTACTTTTGACCATCGCGATGCTTTGCACTCGCGGACCATCGTGACGGTTCCAGACCATCGCGATTTTTCACTTGGACCATCGCGACCATCCCAGACCATCACGATTATCTCAGACCATCACGATTGTCCACTTAAAATGCCAAATTTAGGGATTGATTTTTTGGGCTATTTTGAGGCTATTTTGAGTGAATTTTTGGGTGATTAAGCTTATTGGAGAGCCTTAGCTCATATATGAAGAAAAACATGTTTGTCAATTTTTACCCCTTAGGGCTTGAACATTCATAACTTTTTCATTTGAAGTCCATTTTTTTCAAGAAGAACTCATTGATATTTAGATAAGATAATTTGAGGTTGACCCATTTGTGGGATTAAGAAAGCAAGGGGGCATTTGGGAAATTTGGCCAAAGAAAAAAGGGACCCTTAAAGGTGTATATATCAAAGTGCTTAATCATCAATTTAAGAAGTGGTCTAAACATTGGATTTTGACAAGTCTAGCAAGAGCTATCCAAGGGCAATCAAAGCAAGGCAGGTGAAGAATGCAAGGCTTGGGAAGTGTGACTTCTTGGACATCAGAGCTATCAAAGAAGTTGACTTGAGGTTGGAAGAATACTCAACCTCCTCAGTCAATTATTAGCTTAGGCTAAACGTCTAGCATTGTGGATTAAATTAGGATGACGATAGCGAGGCATCAAGTCCAAGAGACTTAATTTTTCAAGTCCAAGAGCAAAATAAAAGTGTGCTATACAAAAAACCTAAAGAAAAGAATTTAAATATGAAGGAACAAGAACTCAAAAGTACCACGGAAAGTCGACTCTTGATGCATACATTGAGACAAGACAAGAATCTGAAGGGATTAAAAACAAAACAAGTGACTGAGAACAAAGAAACATTGACAATCAGAGTGTGTATTGCGTGATTCAGGAAGTAAATTCATGAACCTTAGATCGGGCAAACATATAGGTAAGTCTGAAGCCTTAGATCATCAGAACCAAGCATAGGAACTACCGCACGCTCGTGGGCTCAACAATTGAATAGTTACCCTTACGAGTTGGGCTCAGATACGAGTGAATCAGAAATGGCTTTTAGCACAGAAAGACTAGAAGGAGGGTTAAACGTAGTATACTTAGAAAGATCTGAAGGACCCTACAGAACCCAATTAGAATACGTCCGAACCAACCATCTAGGTGCTCACATCTATGAGGATGGTTTGCGAAGATCAGTAGTGCATTTGCATAACCCTGACCAACCCATTGGATTGGAACATCTAGTGGTGAAATTTGAGAGAGATGCTTACATAGACAAAGAAGGAACAATGTACATCATAAGTACTCAACCTAATCATACCAATGAGTTTGGTGCAGTTAATCCTCATACGGAAGCAAGAACCCAAGGAAAAGAACCACTAGGAGAAGAACCTAGGACACCCAGAGGGAAATCTGTACTGACAAGAGTACTAAACCCAGATTGGATCCCTCAGGATAATAGAAGCATAGAATTGTTCTTGAATAAGGACACAAATGAAGCGTTTTGGAGGTACAAAATGGAACAACCTAGTGAGATAGGCTCCATTACAATTTATGAATTCAAGAAAGGTAGTATATTTGGACAATACCTCATAAAGAATATTTGTAGTGCCCGACCATGCAAGACATGCCTACACATGGAGAGGCGAGTTAGTATTCCCCCCATCTCGAGCAAATGTAAACAGGAGCCATCAAGGTGCTAGAAAATCATCATCCCATGGCACTCAAAGAGAGAAGAACAAAGAAAGAGCAGAAGTAGGTTTTACTCATCCTATAGGGAGAGATAGACCAACCATGGACACCGATAGATTGGAAAGACAAAGGGAACCAAGAATACAAGGGTGTAGAGATGATTTTCCTCGACCTGGACCACGTGAACATCCAAGGACACTAAGACCCACTCAATTAGTAAAGTCAATGAAAAATTACTTTGATGGGACAGGAGATCCCTATGACCATGTTGCGGAATTTAAGCAAGTGCTACGAGCAGAGCAAGTAGAAGACATGTTCATGCAATACAATGCATTTGGACTAACATTAAAGAACACGGCTTTAACTTGGTTCCAACCATTGCAACAAAGGCAATTTAGGGACATTCATCACTTATTAGAGTCATTCATCATAGAATTCTCTAAAAGTGGAATCAAACATGATATTTCTTTGTTGATTCATAGCTTCAAACAGACCCCTAAGGAAACAATCAGACTTGTAGGATGTAGGTTTTGACAATATGTTGAGAGATGTCCGATGTAAGAACTGCCCTCACAGGCGAAACAAGTGTCATTGTTTTTAAATGGCCTCTTGAGCTCTAAACTACGCTCCTATGTATATTTGAAGGAACCCAGAATACTAGAGCAATGTGTAAGGATTTGTATAGACATTGAGGATAACCTAGGAGATAAATTAGAATTTTTCAAAGGTCTATAAAGATTGAGATAGCTCATCTCAATCATCCTGAAAACTCTCTAGCTCGATTGAGGACCTAGTAGAAAAAGCGGTCCAAAAACTAGGAGTCTCTAGCAAACAGATGCCTAGGTTAACAACAAAGAAGCGTTGTTACACCTGTGATGGTGATCATATGGCAAATGTGTGTCCCAATGTGGCACAACCTCAAGCCAACCCTAGCAACCAAACTATACAATTGAGAAGCAATATACAAATCACACAGGACATGATTGCCCATACAACAAACAAGTAGTGCGATAGAACTATCTGCAAGCATACCCCCAACCAGGTAGGTAGCAAGGTCAGTACAATGCTCAACCTCACTAGTATATGCCTCCACAGAACTATCCTTATCAGGCTCAACAAAGACCTCAACCCGTTTTAGCTCAGCAACCACCCCCACCAACTAATGTCATCCCAGTCAAATACGTTGCTACAAAAGAGAACCTCAATAGGGCTTTAGTGCCTTCAACACCCCTAATCACTGAAAGTGATCCTAATTCTAACAATTTTGACTCTACCCATGTAGATAGTCCACCAACATATTACACAAAGTCACCAGAACATGTGGAAACATATCAATACAATACTCCACCATTAGAACCCAGTTGGGAACCTAATTATGCTAATGTGATGTATGCCAACCCTAATTTGCGACCCCAGTTAAGACAACAAAGACCACATGGCCCTAGAGGACCATGGTTTAGGTGCCAAGGAGATCATTTCATAAAGGATTGCCCACATCCTCCGATAGCAGGATAATCACAATACTATAACATACAAGGTTTTTGTGTTGAGTGTGGTAAAGGGCATGTTATAAGAGATTGTCCAAAGAACCCTGCTAATGCCTCAAAAGTGACACCCATTAATGTGATAGGCATTGTACATAACTCAGATGGATCCCAAAAACCTACATATGTGCCTGGAAGAACTAGCGAAGTTGGAGAATCTAGTAGTAGAAAGACGAAATCTTGGAAAGATTCACGCAAAAGAATTAAGAGAAAATGGAGCAAGAAAATTAGCAAGTTAGAAGGAAGTCACAAGGAATCTAGAGCTAAAATCCTAGAATTGACTTCCCAAGAATCTAATCAGGAGAACTTAGCTCAAAAATCAGGATTAGTTCTAGCTAAACCCATGCCTGAAAATCTAGATAGGATGTTTCATGCATATCATGCTAGATTACAAGAAGGACCCCAGGTAGCTGAAATGAATAAGAACTATCCAAGAGCAGATTTAGAAATTGAGAGAACTAAACTTTGCATGAAGATGGTAGTATTAGCACAAGCTATGTTTGAAGCCTCTCACTATATAAATTGGAATAACATGGCAAAACCCGGATTACACTTTCAAGGACTACTGGAGAGGTTAGAATACTTGATAAATAGCAACGAGAAGAAGAATCTGCACATGAACCCTATTATCTTTGAGACATAGGAAAGGTGTACACCATCCCTGTCTCAAGTACCAGATACAGAGGCTGAAGACAACCTGTCTTCCATACACAAATATTCACCCGAATTTTTAAGAGAAATCCAAGAAGAGAAATGGAGAAGAGAGCTAGAAACCCATCCTCCTATTCAAGAAATAGATGACTTGTAGGAACAATTTCCCCAGGACATACCCTCCATCTATGATGATGTAGAGGAAGAGCAACTGAGTGAATAAACAGATTTTGAATCCAATTCTTTACAAGAATTACCTCAGTTCATAGGACTTTGGGAAGCAAAGTCTATTAGCATGAGACCACCCACTATAATAGTGAGGAATGAAGAATCGGTAATCCCTAGGAACACAGAAGTAATCAAGAACACCAAATTCCAGTGTCACCTCACCTTAGAAGAACTATTGAAAATCAAGCCAGGGATGTGGAAGCATGTAGCTCATGACCACATGCTCACAAGTAGGATCACACAAGAAGGTACCAGAAATACCAGTGGAACGAGTTGGAGATGTGAGCGAGGGAGAGGAATGTAATACCTATCTTACAATAAACCACAAGGGCTACACCACCAAAGCCATCCTAGATTCAGGTGTCGGAGTAGCCATCGCTACCACTGCTTTATGGAAATGTTGGGGTAAGCCAGCATTAAGATCCACAAGGATGAAGTTACAAATGGCTGACAGACATATAGAAAAGCCATTAGGCCTACTTGAAGGCATATTCTCACCACTTGTGGTGTGGAGTTTGAACATACTTTTGCCATTTGTGATTTTGGGAAAAATCATTCTTACGAGATGATTTTAGGATGACCATTCATGCATCAATTGCAAATTGTACAAGATTGGGGAACTAATTCTTTGTACTTGCAAAATTTAGGAGTAACCACCAAAGTCAATCTTAAAGACTATTCCCATCAAGATGTACCCCCAATACAATGGAACACCATCCATAAGACATAGGAAGAAACAAAGTCAATACACTCATTGGAATCAGACCCCTCATGGTTGCACAAGGATACTCATCTATGGATATGTAAAGTAGCCAAACAAGAGGAAGAACAGTTAGAAGCCAAGACTTTAGGTTTAGAACGATACCCATGAACTCTTCAAGACCCAGCTTATGCACCTATAGTATTTCTAGATGAGGAATTCGAGCCTCACGATTGGGTAGAAATCTTAGCTACAATGGACATAGCGGTGAATGAAGAATAGTGGACCCCTCATTTTGATGAGGACGGATATGAAATTTCCATCTTTATGATTGAACCCATTGAGGAAGACTTTATCTTAGAAGAATGCATGGAAGTGACCCAAGAACAAGATGAGAGTGGTGATGAAGATTTAGAATCCAATATCATGGAACCCGTCTGTTCCACAGAAGAGGAATATCTTTGTTTTGTAGAAGCCAAAACCCCTAAAGAGGAAAAGGAAAGTCAAATGGAATGACATGAGTCACTCATAAAAGATACAGAAAGCAAGCAAAAGAAGAGAAAGAAATCACCTAAGACAGAAGAAGAGGAAGAACCTCTCATGGAAGTACCTAAGAATTTCAAGAAGTATGAAATAGAAGATAGACGAATCATGGTACAAATGCCTAAAAGAAAAGCCGACGTTGGAGAAGTATATGATAATCGAGAGAAAACCAAAAAAATCATAGTTACCATAGAAGGAGAAGAAGAAAAATGTACATACATAGGGCATGATTTGACTACTAAAGAAGAAGAAGAGTTAATTGTTCTATTACAACAATATAGAGATGTGTTTGCTTGGAGTTACAAAGACTTGAAAGGGGTAGACCCAGATATATGCTCCCATAGAATCCTTATGACTACAGATGCCAAACCTACGAAACAGAAACCATACACGTACAATGACAACTATGCTGCTAAGATTAAAGAACAGATAGATCATTTGATAGAAGCAGGATTCATTTATGAAATCGAGCATACCGAATGGGTATCCCCCATTGTGGTTGTGCCCAAGGAGAATGGAAAAGTGCGTGTGTATTAACCTTAAAAAAGTTAATGCTGCCATGTTTAGAGACAATTATCCTCTTCCTATCACAGAACACTTATTGGAAATAGTTGCAGGCAAGGAAGCCTATAGCTTTCTTGATGGTTTCTCAGGCTATAATCAAGTAGTCATTGCTCCTAAAGATCATCATAAGATGGCTTTTGCCAAAAAATGGGGCATATTTTCATTTTGTGTGATGCCATTTGGGCTGACAAATGCACCCGCCACTTTTCAATGACTTATGTGTCATGTTTTTAAGGAATTCTTACGCAAGAATTTGGAATTTCATGTCGATGACATATGTACTCATTCGAATATGAGATAGAATCGTATCCTAGAACTAAGGAAAATTTTTGAAAAATGTCGAGAATATCAAGTTTGCTTGAACCCAGAAAAGTGTGTTTTCATGGCCCAGCAAGGAAAAATTCTAGGACACATTGTGTCAAAGAATGGAATTTTGATAGATGAATAAAAGGTGAAAGTAATTACAGACCTACCCCGACCAAAGAACATAAAAGAGGTACAAGCCTTCATGGGCCATTGTGGATATTATCAATGATTTATACAGACGTATGCTATCATAGCCAAGCCTCTATACTATCTTTTGACCAAGCTTGAATGGACAAATGAGTGAAAATTCATTCAATGAACTTAAACGACGCTTGTGCTCAACACTAATATTAACAACCCCAAATTGGATTAAGCCATTCCATGTCCATGTGGATGCATCCAACTACGCCATAGGATGTCTGTTGGCACAACCTACAAATGAAGGGAATATAGATCTTCCCATAGCTTATGCAAGTAGGCAGTTGAATGCAGTAGAAAGAAACTACACCACTACGGAGTGAGAAGGATTAGGAATGATCTACGCAGTAAAGAAATTCAGGCATTACTTGCTGGCAAATAAGTTCAAGTTCTTCACGGATGATCAAACATTTTTATACTTAGTCAATAGACCTTGTAACACCAGATGACTAATAGGATGGTTTCTATTACTCATGGAGTACGATTTTGAAGTAGTAGTCAGGAAGGGAACGACCCACCTCAGAGCTGACCTTCTCTCAAGATTAACCACGGGAGAAGCTCCTCAAGGAATACCGGATGAATTAATCGACACATACTTGTTTGAACTTGAAATAGTACCAGAATGGGCTAAGCTTATCGTCCCTATTCTCACATTTGGACCCAAGAGTCCAAGGATTAGGATCAGAGAAGGAGAAATCACTAAGTCACAAAGATATCAAATAATAGCAGGAAGTATATATAAATAGGATAATCCAAAGATTCTCGCTTGTTGTGTAGACGAATCAGAATACGTGGATCGGTTGCAATTAGCACATGTAGGTGCATTAAAGCAACATCATTCAAAACATCGTACATCGCAGATTCTGCATAGACTAGGAGTATATTAGTCGTCTATGGAAGCAGACGTCTATAAGTTGTGTAAAGAATGTCCTGTCTGTTGTGAAAGACCATTGGTAGAACATGCTACTTTATATCATATGTCTCTCACACCAGAATGGAGCGAACCATTCGTGACATACTTGGGACGAAAACATTCCCTCAAGGAATGACCTTAGCATGACAACGGAGTCTAGAGCAAGAAGCTCAAGACTACTCGCTTTTCGGTGACAACCTATACAAAAGAGGAAGAGACAGATACCTAAGACAATGTGTTCATGAGAACAATTATTTGAGCATATTAGAGGCTGCAAACCAAGGTGTTTCATGAGGTCATTTTGGCCCCGACTGGATAATCAAAGCCATACTATTTGCACGATTATGGTGGCCCACTCTTCACATGGATGCACGATTATGGTGGCCCACTCTTCACATGGATGCACCAAAGAAATCAATTTCCTATTCGTAGAGTTGAAATGCCACTGAAACCCATGATGGGAGGACGTGCATTTTCCAAGTGCGGTATAGATTTTGTAGGACCCATTAATCGCCCTGCAAAAGGTACTCATGCAGAATACATCATAGTTGCGACAGATTATCTTACCAAATGGGTAGAGGCTAAGGCCACAAAAAAGAATGATGCACACATGACTGCAAAATTCTTATTTGAAAATGTCTTTACGAGACATGGACTGCCTATAGAATTAGCGAGCGATCGAGGAACTCACTTTCTAAACTGGGTCATTGAATATTTGTTATAGGATTTTATGGTGATTCACAAGAAATCTGCACCATATCATCCTCATGCCAATGGTCAAGCTGAAAGCACTAACAAGATCCTTTGCACTGTATTGACAAAACTTGTGAACAACAAACATTCATATTGGGACAAACAGTTACATCACGCTATTTGGGCATATAGAGTGGCCTACAAGACTGTACTCAATGCAACTCCCTTTCAAATGGTTTTTGGTCAAAACATTGTGCTTCCTTTGGAATTTTTGATACCCACCCTTAAGGTTGCTAAAGAATATCAGTGGACCGGCCATGAATTATCATCAAGGATAATGGACTTGGAACGATTAGAAGAAACCAGGCTGAAAGCAGCAACAGGTATATACGCAGCAAAGAAGTGACAGAAAGCCTACTTCGATGCACTAGTGAAAGACAAAGGCTTAAAGGAAGGGGATTTAGTCCTAGTGTATACACTAGAATAGCATGCACGAAAATTAGAAAAGCGAGGTTATGGACCTATGATCATAAACAGACTCTCGACAAGTGGAGCGGTACAATTAGCCAACCAAGAAGAAGAGATCATGCCTAATTACATTAGTGGTTGTAGAGTCAAGCTTTATCAGGAACCTCTCACTGAGGATATGCTTAGACGACTCACGTTGGCAAAGAAGCGTAAGGAGGAAGAAAAGAGAATATGTGCGGAAGCTCATGCAGAAGCTATAGAACACATTAAGTGCATGAAGCTAAGAAGACAAGGACGAGGGAGAGAACATTATAACCATCTGGACGAAACACCCAGATACCCCATGGCCATGTGTCAAACAAGGTCAACTATTCATCCCAACATAGTGGATAGGAGACCATTCATTACAGTCAGGCTAGAGCACAGCAACCCTTGCCATGAGCTCAAGGATTTAATTGATTTAGGTGCTATGACTAGTGCGATTAGATGGTCCCACTATAAGGACTGAGGAATAGAAATGCGGCCAATTGAGGCATACCTCATAGGGCTAGGAGCATGGAAACCCCTTGCATGGGTGAGGTGGACCTTCCTATCCTCATACACAAAGTGACCATGATAGTGAAGCTCCTAGTGTGCCATGACGACGACCTGATAGAACCCCTAATACTTGGCCAAGATTGGCTATACAATCACTTAGTGGACCTAAATCTTAGACAAAGCTCCTTATAGATTGGAACCTTAGACACTAGCGAGTGATACCGCTTGACTTCCCTAACAACACTCTGCCTGAGGTATGTAACCCCAGACCATATGAAATGAATGCGAAGGAGGACCTACATATCTTTGGCCAAATAAGTCAAATCACATCTACATCAACCCACGCAGGCTTGGCAAGGGACAATTGCTACTCAGGAGAATGTCAAGAGATTTTTCCCTAGTCTTCCTGCAAACTAGAAGGGGTCACCACCCATCAGATGGGTGGGTTGCATCAGCGGTCAGGTGGACTGCATCAGCACACAGATGGGCACAATAGCCTCTGGTGTCCCCTCCTCCACACTTACGACAGACTGACCTAGATCTATGGTACAGAATGCCTCACTTCCTAATGGGCAAGTTTTGCAAGTGTTGGACCTCCCTTCTTTTCCAAAGTAGAGTGTTAACCAGACCTCTCACCCTCAACAATGAATGAGTCAACTGCGACTGAGGAACCAAAATCGACGACCATACCAGATGACACAAAGAAGGCAGCAGTATCAGCATCACAAAGCAAGCGGCATGAGATAGATATGGGTGCCAAAAGGACATCAAGTGCCAACAGTTTCCAACAATGTAGATAATGCCAATAGAAGTTTCAGCAGAATCAGAAGCAATATTCAACATCTCTTCGAGCTTCTTCTACCTCGATGAAGATTCGACAAATTTGGATTGCCAAGAAGTACCTCACGAATCGACCCACACCCACGCAAATATGGGTACCCAAGCATTGTATTATAGCTCAAACCTCCAACCATGTAATATATACCCCTTTGAAATCTCCACCCATCGACACCACAACCACCCATATCATGTTTTGTACCTCAGCAGAAGAATACCACCCACTCAGAAACTCTTAGGAAGTGGATACCAAAACGTATCCAGAAACCTTCTCATGATCTGTTGTACAACATAACCCCCATCTCGACTAACCAACCCCCTTGTAATAACTCATTCACAACTGATCTTTGTATAAACTCAACCGCACTAACACACCGTCAGTTGTAATAACATCTCATCAAGCATGTATGCATTATCTAAAGCATGTAGGTGTCTAGTGACCTGCATGAGTTTCTGCAAAAAATATCATTCCATAAACCACCTCACAACACTCGGGTACACCGGTTACACATCGGTTATGGAAAGGATTGCGGTCTCACCTTATTGGGATCATGATTGATTTCCATACTAATGTGTTAATATTTTGTAGCAGATCTTCTCCGCATTCATATCGCTCATCATGCAGACTGAAGGACCTTCTGCAGTTGGTCCCAGTGCACCGGTGGTCAATTTTGGCACCGCCAGAGTTTTAGGGATTCCCAAGACCAATGCCATAGATGATCCTCCTATGGGATACACTAAAAAGTTCACAAGAATTCTCATTGGTTCCAAGGTGTAGCAGAACCCTTGGCGGATGCAGACTTTATCTTTGATATCATGTTGTGTTTTGACAATATTAAGTGGGGCACATATCAATTTTTCTCTAGAGAATTCTAAGAGCTTCAAAATTCAAAGGAGTTACAACAGATTTGGGTTAGATATGGTTTTACAGAATATTTCAGTGATCCACTGCCCAAACCTGACTTTTATAGATGCTACTACCTGGTGACTACACTTCAGGCCTCCAAGAACAAGGACTTTCCAAGAACATTCATTCTTCCATCTTTGGTAAATGACCCCCCTTACAAGAAGTTTTATCTTTTGAAAGATCTCATTCGGGCTGCGCTTAAGATCCACGGGACTCACACACTGATGGAGCATGAAAGGCTTATTCCAGAGCCCATGAAGCATGGTGATGTTTTAAAGTGGGCGGATATTTCGGTGATCACATCAGAATTCTCTAAGCCATTATGCATATGTATGAAACATTTTACATTTCGAGCCCATAATCACTTCACCATCCCTCAAAAGCGCATCTGGTTTGGTCTGTATTTGGCCACTACAGGGCCCCAAACCATAGATTTGGCTAGTTGGATTATTGATTAGTTGTATTTAGCTCAACAATGATGGAAACACAAACATGTCATCCACAGTTGTTATGCTCTTACTAGAATTGTCTACATGTGTTTGGCATATGATTCGCCCATAGAACCCGCAATGACTAGTGAAGAATTAAAAGCATTCAAAGGAACCACCAAGAAGGCCAAAAAAGCTAGCAAAGGACGAGTAGGCAAGTGCATGAGTGGTTCTATCCCATGCTTGCAAGTTCCAGAGTCCTCGTCGCCTCTGAATCTATGCAGATATTATTAGAAGATCATGCACGACTTTTAGAGGATTATGATAACATGAATGAAGCATATCAAAAGCTACAAAATGACCATAAAGTGCTACTGCTGCAAACACCTGTGCAACAACCACCACTAGTTCTTGAAGTCACCTCTCCAGAGATTATAGAGGAACTCAATACTTTACATGCTTAGGTACTTACTCTTCAAGTGCAGATTGCTGCTTACTCTGAGCCTCCCAGGCCAGATTCCCCACCTGAACTCCCCGCTAATGAAGAAACTGTGTCTATCCCGATGGAGGAAACTTATGAAGAGGCCTATGAACCACAATCCATCCCAGGCGGACGTGTCATGGCCGAAGGCCAACACACTTTTGAACTCCCTACACCCGCATGGATGAAGTCAGTAGAAGAACTTGGAAATGCCCACTTAGCACGAGTGGAGGCACGATTACATGCCATGGCTATGATTGAGGAATGCATCTTACAATCACCTTACTTCACTCACTTGGCCCCTCGAAGGTATATCTCCGGCCATGAGCTTCAATATAAACCATACTTCATGCTGATGGTAGAATATCAATTGGCGATAGAAAAGGAGACGAGTAATAAACCATCCCATGCCACTCAATTCGAGCTTGATGACCTACCATTGGAAGCACAAAAAGGTAAAATCTTTCAACCCAATTGGCACGAGGAGTTACTACAGACATATCCAGAGATGATGCATACATGGGTCAAGGCACCCTTGCATTTGAAGTACAACCCATGTTGGGGACCTATGCTAAGATGCCGCTCCTGGAAGGCATTCGCTATCAAAGTTCAAAATAATAAGCAGTGGACCCCCTACCCTCGGTTATATGATGGCCACCATTCACCACTGGCTCCCCCGCTTACACTGCATGGATGATGTTGCACCACATATGACTGTCGAAATATTTGATATGATGCAGACTGTATTTAAAATCTTCCACTGTGTCAAAGCACCGCATGTTAACACCTCGGGATTTGAGCATGGTAACCTAGACTTAGCATATGATATGAGCACTACGCCATCTCTCAGGGTGTGTTATGCTTGGCACTACCAAATCAAGTACTTACCGGCATGTTATAAGACGACAATTGAAGAGATATTTACCATCGGCTTTTGGGAATACCATTCTGAGGTTTTAATAAGCAGGCCCACACATCTACTTCAGTTATTTGTGTGTGAACAACTGGTGTACTCCACACACTACCGACTTGCACCTCCCGATGATCCTTAGCCCATAGACTGGGAAAAACTTGAAGCTGATCTTGCACGAGGTATTCACATAACGGAGCACACCCTCGCTCACAACCTCCTACAAAATTATATCACGTAGACGCTGCAAGAAGGATCTGTCAGGGATGACAGACACAAGAGGGAGGGGGGTGTTGGCAGTAGCCAAAGGCACAGACAATGAGGAAGCATATGAAGGTGGACTATGAAGAAGTCGTGGGGAGCCAAATGGTTCATTTTTTCTCTAAGAAATATATTTGATAATACTTTTTAAAACTCCCAACAGTGATTTTCATCACTCTTATACCATATGTATCATAAAAGCACACACTTTTGTAATTAGTAGCTCCATTTTGTGCAAGTTGAGGAGTCCTCGAGCTCAAGGAGCTTAGGTCGAACAAACATACCAATTTTTTCTATTTTTAGATCTCGTTTAGACCTCCAAATAGTGCCTAGAACCTATTTTTTAACTATGCCAGACACTTGATGTGAAACCGGTCAAAACTAGTATAAAAATTATAAATAGAGCTAGAGAGCTCATTTTTGAGGTTAGCTAGTCTAGACTTGTATGAGTGTGAGCTTGAGCTTGTAAGAGTGATCTTGAGCAATAGAGTTTACTTTCAACCTTCCATTGTGTCTTGCTTGTCTCTTCCTTGTGCGTGTGAATGTGTGTGTGCATCTCCATGCTTCTCACCTTCACTCTCACTACATCTTGCGTTCACGATCTTCATATCACTCCTATCTCTTCCACGGATTGACATTAAGGAGGTGGAGCTTCTTAACGTGGTGCTTACCATTGTGCTAGAGCAACATAGAGGATAGAACGCTGCGGTAGCTGATGGCATATTTGTTAGAACTATGACAAGGAAACAATTGTTCCATGTGAGCACGAGAAATCGATGCAACCAAGGAATTGCCATCGGTGGGCAGGAAGAATTGCTGCATGACCTCAGTTGGTGTCATGCGCAATTCAGTCCCACTAAGTGGAACAATCTAGAGCACCATGAAAGCAGGTTTGATGGCAATGGACCGGATGATACTCTTAGTACCAGGGTGCACCAAAGCAGCATCCCACTATAGGAGAGCAAATCTAGAAAGCCTATGTATGTGCAAGGATTGAGAGGATGTGTCAGAGAACACTGCCAAAAGTGGCTCAAAGGGTGCTAGAATGTCCATAACTAAGCAGCTTGAGAGGAAGAAAAATGCAACACTAGTGCTCAAAGATGCCTAAAAGAATAAAGGGTGGAATGTAGAGTGAAGGGAGAATGAAGGTCATCAATTTGAGCATAAAAGGAGTCTTCGAGCAACAATTTTTACTCAATAACCACCCATAGGATAGGAGCCACACGTTCCATAGGAGCAATCGGTTCAATCCCATAAGCCAGTTTAAAAGGTGTATAACGAGTGGTTACTTTATAAGTAGTCCGATACACACATAATACAACAAGCAATAGCTTATCCCAATGTTCATGACAATCAATAATGAGTTTCCTTAATGTCAAGAGGGTCTTGTTAGTACTTTTGGCTAAGTAATTAGCTCTCAGATAATAAGGGGTACTGAATTTATGGGTGATATGGAAAGATTGTGTGAGAGCCTGAATCAATTCACTAGTGAAATGGGTGCCACGATCAGATACAATTTTGTATGTTGCTTCTTTGAACACCAGCTTACGAGCTTGTCACCAACGTACACCAAGTATCCATGCGTTGATCTTCTGTCATCTTGACTTCCAACCCAATTTGAGTCACTGTATGCTTTCAACTTTATATATGAAGTAATAGGATAATATAATCCTTCCATTATAGTTCCATATATATATATATATATATATATATATATATATATATATATTACTTCCTCATGCCTTCGAAATTCACTCCATCATACTTGCTAAGCTTTTGATTTACTTTCATTGGAGTTGAAGCTTCTCTGCAGTTCGCCATGTTGAACTTCTTTAGTAAGTTCAAAAGATACCTTTCTTGTGATATATATATACCATGATATGCATAAGTGATTTCCATTCCAAGAAAATATGATAATTTTCATATCGTACTCATTTAGATTCTCATAGTGATTCTTTTGCATCAGATTGCTATGCTATGGTTGCCTCTAGTTTCTGTGATGAGAATGAGTCTGTTTCCTTTGATGAAGCACAAAATTCAAAAAATTGGATGGCTACTATGCAATCAGATTATGAGGCTATCATGAAAAATGGTACCTAGTCTTTATGTGACTTAGCTCCTAGCAAGAAGCCCATTGGGACTAAGTGGGTATACAAGCTGAAGCATAAGCATGATGGAACAGTTGACATATATAAAGCTAGGCTTGTTGCAAAGGGTTATGCTTAGGAAAGAGGCATTGATTTTGATGAGAACTTTGCTCCTACATGTCGAATGACTACTGTTTGTAGCATCTGTGCACTTGTAGCTTATCATGGTTGGAATGTACATCAATTGGGCATCAAAACTGCATCCTTGAATGGTGACTTGCATGAAGAAGTGTTTGTTTTCCAGCCCCATGGCTTTGTGTAGAAAGGGCATGAAAACCAAGTGTGTTGGTTGAAAAACAGGGGATCACTACCGCCATATTTACATTTTTTTTTAACTCTAATTAGGCTCGTTGCTATGACACTTGTGTGTCCGCTAGTGGATTTTGCTTCATGCTTGGTAGCTCACGTATATCTTGGCTGAGAAAGAAGCAGCCTAGTGTGGACACTTCCAATTGTGACACTTAGTATAGGGCAACTTTCAGATCGACTTTTGAGTGTGTGTGGCTTAGACTCCTTATGGCTGATTTGGGTGTTGGTTAGTCTTCTACCACCAACATCTTCATTGACAATTAGAGTGCATTGGAAGTTGTGAGGAACCTTGTGTTCCATGCTCGTACTAAGCACATTGAGTTGCACTATCATTATGTTAGGGAGGGGTTCTCTATTGGAGATATTAGTTTGGCATATGTGCCCACACAGGATAACATTATAGATCTTTTCACAAAGGCTTTGCCTAGGGAGAAGTTTGAAGCTTTCGACAAAGCTTTGGGCTTACTTCCTTTTGTGGATTGATTCCACATAGCTTGACTCTTCCTTATACATGAGGGGAATTTAGGAACTAGGGAAAGCACCTTGTGAGAGCTAGGGAAGTTAGGGTTTTCTACAAACATTAAAAAATACACAAAAAAATTTGCTTTGCATCACCTAGGGTTCATATGCCTAGGATACACTTTGGGACCTCATTTGTATGCATAGAGCCTGGAGAGGAAGTACAGATCCAACAAGTATAATGAGACTTTAAGAGCTTAGTGTGAGCTATAGAGGACATCATTTTGCTTAATTATTGAGGTATGGGACCTTTGAGGTATGCTCTTTAAGATTTCTTTTTTTTTTGCCTAGACAACACTACACATGGAGAATTAATATGACTCGATTCTTATGAACATTGTTTTTAGACTTAGAGACTTTATTTTCTGAGTACAGACACATAGGGGATATAGGAGAGTACCAAAAACACATAGATACAATTGGAATTTGGTTTGGTCTCAAGAACATCCAAGTGTCATGACATTTGATTCATTCAGGTGTTACCGACACCTGATTCCCAAGTATTACCAACATTTGGTCAGTGTTGTCAACACTCATCAAGTGTTTCCACTTTTGATATATTTCAATAGTGATGTGTGTGAAAACACTAGAACCATTGGGGCACTTTTTTCCCTCTTTAGGAGGTCCCCCCCCCCCTTGTATATACGCTTATAAACCTAACGGGTCACTGATCTTTGTACATTCTCTTGGTAATACATTTAGTATTGTGTGTTGTGCTCCAAGATTCTTCTTCTTCCTTGTGCTGTTCACGTGCTTCTGTAGACCTGAAACTTCAACAATTAGTATCAGAGAAGGTCATCGCTTCCTTTAGGGCATCATCAACACCCCTCCGATCACATTCTTAGAATCACATGAAAATTGGTGAGCATTCTTAGGGTGATTAGGAGCTAAAAAAAACTTCATTTTGTGTGTCGAGATTGTGATTTGAGCTTGTTTTGGCTTTCAAATGCACTATCAAAGCACATGTGCAGGTAATCTTGTCTTTTTATGCCAAAGATATATATAGGTTTCGGTTTGCCAATATAAGCATCTCGAAGTGTGCTACAAGCTTAATAGAACTCGACAGGGTAGTTTTGTTCATCTTTTTGACATATAATAATTTTTTTGCATCAAGGTATTTTATAAGTGGCATGGCTAAAAGCAATGATGTATTCCTTATGTTGGGTGTTGAGGATAAGTTGGATGGTACCAATTACCCATTATTGGCTTATATGATGTGTCATGTATTGGTTGTAAAAGGACTGTGGAATATTGTGTAGTGTATTGAAAAAAGTCCTATTACACCTGCAATTACAATTACTGAAGCTGATGTAGATGTCATTTAAGATGGTGATATTCTTCAGGTTCCTATTCATGCTATGGTTCTTGCTACACCTACTCCATAGCAACTTTGTTGGGATGGTAGAGATACTCAGGCACATGCATTGATAACCTTGTTTGTCAAATGTGCCATTATTCCTCACATTTCCTCCTACAAAATAGTAAAGGATGCTTGAGATACATTCACCACTTTATACTAGGCAAGGAATGAGGCTCGTGTTGCTTACCTCTAAAAATATTTGGAGAGTGAGCACATGAATGAAGGAGATTCCATGGATTGTTTTTTGAAAAAGATCAAAGATTTGAAGGAGTAGTTGATTTTTGTTGATAAAGTGTTGCCAGACAGTTCACTTGTGCAGACTATTCTAAATGCTCTTCCAGGTTCATATCAGAGTTTTGCTTCTACTCTTTGATTGATGATGAAAGGCAATCCAAATGCATTAACATTTGAGGAGTTAGTCTTTGATCTGCTGCAAGAAGATCAGTCTAGGCAAAACAAGTCCATTATGCATGTTGCACATCAAGCTTTCCTGGCTAGTCAGAAGGGAAAAGGTAAATGGAGTTCATTTACTAGTAAACAAAAATCTGCTAATTTTTCACAATCAAAGAAGGATGACAAAGACGAGAAGACAATAGAAAAGCAAAAATTGTTTTGTGAATACTCTAAAGAAAATGACCATGTCATAAAGAGTTGTCCAAAACTGGCTCCAAAAGAGGCAAAGAAGAAAGAGGCTCAAATGGTTGTTGCAAGGGCCTCTACATGCAAAATAGAGTCTGCTAATCTTGTGGAGAATGAAGAATGGGAATTTAGTACTATTTATAGTTATGACCCGTCTTCTCATGAAAAATTGTTGGCACACAAGTCATATGAAGAGCATACAGGCACAACAGAGCAGTCATGCACAATATGGCAACAAGGCCCAATCATTTTTTTCATAACCTATTTCCAACTCAAGTGATTTTCATCACTACACACACATTGTAAATTCCATTTTTGGTAGAATAGACTCCATTTTGTTCAAGCCAAGGAGTCCTTGAGCTTGAGGAGTATGCATACCAATTTTCATAATTTTTAGACTCTGTTTGAGCCCTCAAATAGGCTCTAGAACCTAATTTTTAACTAGGCTGGACACTAGGTCTGGACAAGGCCAAAGCTAGTAAAAAAACTATAAAAAGAGCTAGAAAGCTCATTTTTGGGTTAGATTGTTTGTGAATTGAGCTTATGTAAGAGACTTTTTGAATAATGCAAAGAACTCCATTGTTCCTCTCGTTGTTCTTGCCTTGTGTGTGTGTGTGTGTATGTGTGTGCATGTTTGTGTGCTTCTCACTCACATACTTGTGCCATCACTTGCTCATAGTCTTCATACTAGTCCTCACGTCTCCATGGATTGACAATTATGAGGTGGATCTCCTCACGTTGGTACTTGCCATTGTGCTAGAGTGACACCAAATTTGGCGCCGTTGCCGGGGAGAGAGCTTCGAGGACGAGAGTGTGATGGTAAGATGTAGAGTTGAGACATTGGAGTCATAGGTAATAACCTTTCTTGTTCTTATTTTTCTTCATTTTTCTTCTTTTTGCATCACCATCGTCACCATCCTCATCCTCACCATCTCCCACCTCCATCTCCATCTTCACAAAAACTTTAGTTTTTTGGTCATATTCCCCTCCCCACCTCATTTCCCTCATTTCATTTATGAGAGAGAGCGAGAGAGAGCTTGCATGCTACCTATTTTTGTGTGTTTTTTGAGCTTTTGCGACAGGATCTAGCTATACCACCATCTCCAATAGCTTGCGTAGGTATGACAGAAGTCTGCACAGGTCTCGAGACGAGGACCTCTGTCTATCATGACAGACAGAAAAACTTAGTATTTTTTGAATGCATGCTTGGCACGATAACCTACACCATTAGGGCACTCCAAATCACTAAAAGTTTCAAAAAAATTTGCATTTTTTCAGTCTATCGAGACAAACATCATCTATCGCGACAGACAGCGTCTATCGCAATAGACAACACCCCATGACACAGGCTGTCTATCGTGACAGACAGCGTCTATCGCGACAGACAGTGTCTATTGCATCCGACACTGTCTATCGCGATAGACAGCACCCCATGATACAAGCCGACTATCGCGACAGACACCGTCTATCACGACAAACACCGTCTATCGCAACAGACAACACCCCACGACACAGGCCGACTATCGCGATAGACACCATCTATCACGATAGACCAAAAGCACGACAGATGACATACTAAGTCTATAGCGACAGACAGGACCCCACGATAGAGACCGTCCATCGTGACAGACACCATCTATCATGACCGACACCGTCTATCACGACAGACGATAGACCTCGTCTATCATGATAGATCCCATCTATCGCGATAGACAGACCCACGACAGACGACAAACTCAGTCTATCGTGACAGACATCGTCTATCACAGCAGACACCATCTATCGCGATAGACACTGTCTATCGTGATAGACATGACCCCACGATAGAGACCATCTATCGCGATAGACACCGTCTATCGCGACAGACAGCCCCCTGCGACAGCCAGTGTCTATCGCGATAGACAAGCATTTTTGGCAAAAAATAAAGGGGTAATTTTTTTAAAATTTAGGCTAAAATTTGGGCATATTTGCATATTCAATCACCCATACCATTACAAAGGCCTTAGAAAAATGCACTAAACTCTTGAAAGGTCCTGATTGTCTGTTTTAACGCCCTAAACCCTGAATTGTCATAACTTTTTCATATGAAATCCATTTTTTGAGCTCTAGGGCTTGTCGGAAAGCTCGTGGTGAAGTTGACCCTCTGAGGTGTAGGTACACCAAGGGAGCTCTAGAGAAAATTTTTTGGCAATATAAAAGGGGGAAAAAGGGTCATTAAAAGTGTCTGAAATAAATTGTCTGTCAATTGAAGGTAAAAACTTGTGCTAAACTTGGAATGCTTACAGGATCATAGAGAGCTTTTGGAAAAATCAAAACAAGTGCCATTGTGTGCAAGCTTGGGAACGCGCTAGATGATGCTTTTGAGAAGATCTTTGTGGTCTCAGAGCATGGAAGACATGCATACACTTGGAAGGGAGAATTTGTTTTTCCCCAACCTCGATCCACTGTGTCTTATGGTCACCAAGGAGCTAGAACATCTCAGGCTCATGGAACTCAAAGAGAGAGGAGTAGAGATAGACCCGAGGTGAGCTTTGCTAACCCACTTGGAAGGGAGAGAACGAGGATAGAGACGGATAGGATGGATAGGGAGAGACATAGGGATCCGAGGAATCCAAGAAATATAGACGAATTCCCTCTGCTAAGGCCTAGAGAACACGCTAGAACCTTAAGGCCCACACAATTAGTAAAGTCCATGAAGAATTTCTTCGATAGCACAGGAGACCCATATGACCATGTGGCCGAGTTTAGGCAAGTTTTGAGAGCTGAGCAAGTTGAAGACTTGTTCACTCAATACAATGCTTTTGGACTAACCCTCAAGAACACTGCACATGAACCATTGCTTATGGTTTTCACCATTAACCTTTGTAAAAGTCTCTTGACTTAGAAGGAATCTTGTAAGAGCACCAAACTTGTAAAGTTAGGTGTTCGTTTTGGTGGAATATCTCCTAACTTAGAGGAGAACTTTTAGGTAAAGTAAAGTTTGAATTTGAATTCAAACTTGGAGGCAAAGCATCTATAAAAAAGGATTGTAATATCGCGGCCAATGTGCCCATTACTGAGTTTAGAATTGATCATTTGATGTAATTGAGAGGCTCACACTATAGCCGACTCCTATTACCATCATTGGGCAATATATTCATGCCAATTATCATGTACAACATTGTTACATAATACATTACATTGATGATTACATCTATCTTCATCTCTGTCATTGTCACACAGAATGGTGAAGTTGTCTTATTCATATCTCAGTGATCTCTCCATCATTTTCAATGTTCTATAACTTGTTGGAACAAGATCAAAGTCTATACAAAGTGTCAATGTTTGAAGAAGTTTCATTCAGCCAATTGGAAGAAAATCTTCTCAAAGTGGTCACTGGTCATTCTCTACAGAGTTCCTAAAAAGTCGGGGGTAAGCTTCTACTTGCCAAAGTCATTGCTCAGAGTATAGTCCATCATTTTAAGTGATTCCACTTGGAATCATTAGCCCTCTAAGCTAATCAGATACCCTTAGAAGGCATTTTTCTAATCGCTACTGTACTGTGAGTACCGAGCAAAACTTCTAGCAAGTATCAAGACCAAAATAGCAACTTTTTGGTCATAAGCTAGTTGCAAACTTATCTATTTTGCTCAAAGTGGTTGAAGCATCATCTCCAAAGTACATAGGCACTTATTTAGTGTCATTGGAAACCTAAACGGGCCTACAACTCAACTCTGAAGTAAAATAGGGCCATTACAAAGAAGGGATTAGTAGTACCAACTCATTTCTTGAGGTGTCCATTCATCTTTCCCAACACACTTCACTCCATATCTAAATCAATTTTTAGGACACATTTCAACATTTGAACAGGACATTAAAGGTGAGAATGAGAAAAATGCAAATCAAGTCATGTATTCAAAGGACAAGAAGAATGCTAAGGGCAAGCAACAATCAAATGAAGAAGAAGGAACCTCGAGTCAAGCTAACTTTACTAGAGGTAAAGGAAATAGAAAAATTAGAGGAAGAGGTGGAAAGAATAAAGACAATGGAAAAGCTTGTTCGATTTATGAAAAAACAAATCACTTTGAGAATGAATGTTGGCATAATAATCAGAAAAATGGCAATTATAATCAGAACTACAATCAAAGAGGTAGAGGAGGAAGAAACCAAAGAAGTAATTTCAGAAGTAGAGGTGATAGGAATACATATGGTAGAGGAGGTGGAAGAAACTTCCAAAATCAAACCTACAACAACACTTTCTACAACTATGTATCAAACCAAAAGGAGGATTCAACTCTAATTATGAATGCTACATATGAAGCAACAAATGAAGACCAAAGAGTATTCTATATTGACTTAGGATGTAGCAATCATCTAAGTGGCAACATTGCCTTGATGACTGACATGGAATGAAAGGTGAATGGACACAGAGCTCAAATAGGAGATAATACCAAACATAAAGTGCAGAGCATCGGATCAATAAAGACAAAGAATAGAAGTACACTTCTACGTAAGGTAATCTATGTCCCTACAATTTCAAAGAATTTAATCAGTGTAGGAAAAATTGTTGAGAAAGGCTATGAAGTCAGATTCACTAATGATGGAGCTTATGTTGAAGATCCAAATCAAGGATATTAAAGTATTGTTGTAGGTAAAAAAGAAGGAAGACTTTTTACTCTCAAAGTACAAGTTAATGTAGGACATGCCTTGTTCACTTATGGAAGTCAAAAGATGATTGAGTTGGACCTATGGCATAGAAAATTAGGTCATTTCAATGAGAGAGGTATAAAAGAGATGGCAAAGAATGGTTCAGTGCTAGGTCTATCTAATATTCAAGCCCAACACATGACATACAAGTGTGAAGCTTGTTAGTTAGGTAAAACACATAAACAATCATATAACAAGCAGAGATTTATGCATATAAACAAGCTTGAATTAATGCACACAGATGTGTGGGGTCCTTCAAAGGACTATAGTATTAATGGATCCAAATATTGTGTTTTTTTTTATGAAACAAGATGGATCACACTCTATGTGATCAAGGACAAATAAAACGTGTTTACTACATTTAAACATTATCATGCATATGCAGAAAGGATTATAGGACAAAAGCTCAAAAGATTGAGATCAGATGGAGGGGGAGAGTATTTCTCCAAATAGTTTAATGACTACTTATGGAATGCAGGTATAAAAAGAGAAGTAACTTGCAAGTACTCTCCTTAACAAAATGGAGTTATAGAAAGGAGGAATAGAACACTTGTGGAATTTTCTAGATCTATGATGAAGGAGAAGAATTTCCCTAATTACTTATGGGGAAAAGCTATTAGCACAACAACCTATCTTGTAAATAGGTTACCTTGTAAAGCTTTGGATGGTATAACCCCTTATGAAGCATTGTGGAGTAAGAAAACTACTATTAATCATTGCAAAATACTTGGATGTTTGGCATATGCTTATGTTCCATATGAATTGAGACATAAGCTAGAACCTAAACCAGAAAAGTATGTCTTCATAGGGTATTATTATAAAAAAATGGGTTGTAGGTTGTGGAGTCCATCCACAAATCAATTTCTTGTTTCTAAAGATGTGACATTTGATGAAGAAAATACATGGTATACATGTTCAAATAATATTCATGCAGATTTTGAAGAAGTCATGAAGAAAAGAAAAGGAAAATCAAAGATGCAAGTATATGAAGATGAAAGCTATGATAAAGATGGAGATGAAGATAGACCAAGATTTGATACAAAGCATGATGAGGTAGATACTTCAAGGAGTGCAGAGATAAGAAGGTCTTCAAGAGACAGAAAGCAACCTATAAGGTATAGCTACGACACTTGTTACATCACAACTAAGGATTATGCATACATATTGAAGATAGATGAAGATCCATCAACACATAAAGAAGTTAAAGGTAAAGAGAATTGGGAAAAAGCAATAAGGAAGAGCATGATGCTCTACTTGAGAATGATACATGGGGCTTGGTACCTAGACCAAGAAATCAAAAGGTAATTGGATGTAGATGGGTGTGTAAGACAAAAAGATCTGCAGATGGAAAGGTGTCTAGATATAAAACTAGACTAGTGGTCAAAGGATATGCTCAAACACAAGGTGTGGACTATGATGAAACTTAAAGTCCAATGGCTAAAATGTCTACCATTAGAACAATGATAGCTATTGAAGCTTGTAAAGGATGGAAGCTATCACAATTGGATGTTAAAAATGCTTTTCTAAATGGTTACATTGCAAATAAAGTATACATGCAGCAATCAGAAGGCTTCAAAGATCCAAATGGATCAGATTGTGTGTGTAACCTTAAAATAGCTTTTTATGGTTTGAAGAAGGTCCCAAGGGCTTGGATCTACAAACTTGTGAAGCTCTTAAATGAACTTGGATATCAAGCATCAAAGGTAGATGGTAGATTGCTAGTGAAAGCAAGTGAAGATGGGTACATATACATTTGTATCTATGTTGATGATATTATACTTATAGGTAAAAATACCAAAGGAATTCAAGAGCTCAAGAAGCAAATGGAGAAGGAGTTCAAGATACGTGATGTGGGAAATTTATCCTATTTCCTAGGCATGGAGATCATTACAATCAACATGGAGTGTATGTTACACAAGAAAGATACTTGAAGAATCTTTTGTTTAAGTTCAACATGGAAAATTTGAAAATCTCAACAACCCCATTGGAGGTAAATTATAAGCTAAGGAGGTATGGAGGTGATGAGTTCAAAGACATGAAGATGTATCAAAGTTTGGTAGGAAGTCTCATTTATGCTACATTGGCAAGACTAGATCTTTCATATGCAGTTGGTGTTTTGTCACAATTCATGCATTGTCAAAGAAAACTCATTGGATTGTAGCACAAAGAGTGCTAAGATACATCAAAGGGACTTCTAATGAAGGTTTGTACTATGGTTTCACTTCTAACATTAGAATCAAAGTATTTAGTGATGTAGATTGGGTAGGTCGTACAGAGGATAGAAGATCTACTAATGGATACTTATGCTATATTGGAGATAAGCTAGTATCATGGTGTTTAAAGAAGCAAAACATAGTTGCTTTGTCACCCACGAAAGCTGAGTATAAAGGAATGGTAGAAGTAGAAAAGGAATCTTCATCAAATTCTTCATATGGATGAAGAATTTGATGAATATTCTTGGACTTGAGCAAGGGGTTCCAATTATACATGGTGATAACATGAGTTCACTTTACTTGGTAGCTAATCCTATTTTTCATGCCAAGAGTGAACATATTGAGATTCAATATCATTTCTTGAGGGAAAAGGTACTTGATAAAAAAATTGAAGTCACATATACTCCAACAAAAGAATAGGTAGCAGATATGTTAACCAAGAGTCTAGATGGACCTAAGTTACAGAGATTCAAAGAGATGGCACGAATAAAGAAGACGAGCATAATCACAACTAGTGATTGAGGGGGAGCTATTGGAGTCGACCAATAAAAAATTGGTGCTTATGAAGGTAAATAATTTATGCAAGAGTATGGAAAAAAATAAAGAGAAATTTGGTGCACATAAAGATCAAGAAGAATGAAGGAAGCAATGGACAGAAAGCATGAGACATGGTTGAGCATATATTCACTTCAAGAGGATCCGAATCAGTGTATTATAGTTAGATTAATAATAAAACAAGTGAATAACAATGTGTTGATCATGATCCACTACAAATTCATGACTATATAGGTCAATTATTATGACTCTAGAAGTTAAGAGAATTCATTATCATAGAAGAGGTAGAATTGTCAAGGGAAATTTGTAGAATTAGAGCTCAGTCTAATTCACATTTCTCTCAAGATGATCATGTGGATAAAAAATCCTTGTACACAGATCTAACTCAATAGTAATCCAAGCTATGGTTAAAGTTTCATGTCCTAATTTGTTTCATAGTGTGTGTATGGTTCATAGGAACATTCATATCTCAACTCTCTGAAGTGCAGACTCAAAAATGGGGCATCTTGTCGATTAATGTTTTGCTGAGACCTCAGTGATGCATCTAACATTTTTTGTGTTTAGGCACTAGAAATCTAAGTTGAGAGATAAGAAAGGTATGCTCAAAAGCATTTTGCAAAACGGGTTTTATTTTTGTGAGAAATCAGAGATTGAAGTCACTATGTCAAAGTTGCCATTTTTGAACATCAGTTTCAGACATACTTTTGATCTTAGTGATTAATCAAAGTTTTAATCAGTCTAATCAAAGGTTTATTGTACCTCAAGGTTGCATAAGGATCATATAAAGATTCTCATGTAATGGAGCATTGAATCTATGATATTTGCAAGTAATGAAGTTGAATCTTGAGGTAGACTATCGAAGAAGAACAAAAGTTCAAAAATTGAAGAAGAAATTATACTTCAGTCTTGAACTTGGAAAGATTTGAAGTAATTGATGTGAATTCTTGTCTATAGTTGACATAGAGTTGTTCTTAAGTCAAAGTAGATTAGATATTGGGGATTTGAAGGTCTTCATCATGAACAAGTCATCGACCTATTCTACTCTCAATACTTGCTTGAATTTGGCTATGTGATCGTAGGGATCTCCCATGCCATCAGAGTAACATGTTGGTCCTCATCACAAAGACTAGGGGCATCCATAGCATAGCAATCTAATGCAAAAGAAGCACTATAAAAGGCTAAACAATTACGATATGATAGAGATGCATCTAATTTGCTAACTTGCAAAGTCTGCACTAGCCATTTAGGTATAGGTTTTTCCTGCTCTATATCAGTCCTCTCATGAACAAGTGCATCATGTAAATCTGCATAAAAAATGCAATGATCTACATCATCACATGAAACCTATAAAGGTTGCAAAATTGCCTCATTTGAACCAACACTAGACTATCCACCTGTGAAAAGAGACAACAAAGTGTCATACACATCTTTGGAGCTAATTGATGTCTCCTTAATACATGAAAGTAATGGTTTAATTACATCTTCCAAAAAAACAACATCAGGATTAACAAAAATGTGTTTACTTTGTGGATGATAAAGATGATAGCCTTTGCTTTCAGAATTGTCGCAAAAAAAAACATTTCACTGCTTTATCATCCAATTTCTTATGTTGTTGTTCAGACACTAATGGATATGCTAGACAACCAAAGACACGTAGGTGAGCAAGAGATCACTTGCAACCATGCTTAACCTCATATGGAGTGATAGACTACAATGCTTTAGTGGGATACCTATTAACTACATATGCTTCACACATAACAACCTCAATCCAAAAACTATGTGGTAAAGCTTGACTCTTGACCATACACCTCACCATCTCTATGAGTAACATGTTCTTCCTTTCAACAATTCCATTCTATTGAGGCGTATACTACACTATATGTTGATTTTCTATCCCACGTTCAGCTAGAAATGCCTTAAAGTCAGAAGACATTTATTTTCCCCTCGATCACAACATAGGGTGCCCATTTTATATGCTGACAAATTTTCATCTAAACTAGAAAATTTCTGAAGCACATACACACTTTTGACTTTTCTTTTAGTGGATATATATCATCAATGAAAGTCATGAAGTAAAGGTAGTTCCCAAAAGAAGGTTTCTACATAGGACCACACACATCACTGTGAACAAGTTGCAATTTTTTAGTATCTCAAATTGAACCATCTTTTGGGAAGGAGGAATGTTGCATTTTACCTAAACTAAAACCTCTAAAAATGTGTTTACTAGGTGCCTCAAGTTTGGGTAGAGAGGACACAACTTTAGATTTTTGTATGTGTAACAAACTAGCAAAATTTGAGATGACCAAAACATGCATGCCAAACCAATCCTAGAGTTACATACTAAGGCTAAACAAGTTTTCTTGTTCTTAGGTGGTCTACTGAGCGAGAAGCTAAGGTCATATGTCTATTTGAAAGAGCCTCATACTGTAGAATAATGTTTGATGATATGTATTGATATAGAAGATAAATTTGGTGAAGAACTCAAACTTTCTAAACACGATAAGGATTTTAATCACTCCATCCAAACCCATGACATCAACAGACAAATTGGCTAAACAAGTAGCTTGAAAGTTAGCACTCCAAAATAGACATTGATCAATGTGAAGTGTTGCTACATATCTAGAGGTGATTACATGGCCAATGTGTGTCCCATGCAAGTGTAGAACTTAGGGAGCTTAAATGCCTAATACTACACAAAGGAAAAAAATTACACTAAGGTAGTTAGGAAAAACTACCAATGGCCTATTCTAAGAACCCAACCAATGCTTAAAAGATCACTCCTATCAATGTAATTATCTTGATAGTAGAACCCAATGGAAGTATGAATAACGTTCCCTTTGTAGAGCCATTCACTAGAGAAGAAGCTCTATAGAAGACCTTAGACACAAAAAAAGAAAGGAAATTTGAGGGTAGTGAAGTTGAGAGATCTAGCAAGAAGAGAATGAAGACTTGGAAAGATCGCATGGAAAGAATGAAAAGGTAGTGGGCTAGAAATTTGAGTGAACTAGAAGCAAGACTCAAAGAAACCAAAAGAAAAATAGTAGAACTGCATCTCAAACTCACTCTTAGACACACACACAATCCAATTGACCACCTCACATTCCACCATCCATCCTATCTCAACCTTGAGCAGGATCAGTCTTAATAGATCCTACTCGAGAAGGCTTGGACATGATGTTCAAGGCCTACTAAGATCAACTTCAAGAAGGGTCAGACATAGCTAAGTTGGATAAATGTTATCCCAAAGCAGATTTAGAGATTGAAAGGACTAAGCTATGTGGAAAGATGCTAGAACTAGCTTAGGCTATGTTTGACACAAGCCATCTTTTCAATCAGACAAACTCAGCCAAACCACAATTCCACTTTGAAAGACTATTGGGGAGGTTAAATAAATTGGTATATATTGTTACTGTTAGTGTCCATGTGAAAGGCCAAATGGCCACCGAACACTTCTTTGTATATGTTCTTTAATAAAACATATATTGGCCTGGTCAGTCACAGACTGTAAGTTCGACTGCATTTGTAAGACCTAAGAAGTCTGTCTTTGTGCTCCCTGTGTACTGTGTTTTCTGTGTATTCTGAAGCCCTCGTGCAGAGTATTGCGTGCGGCCTTACGAGCTCGGTTTTCTACTCCGAGCATATCGTCGAGGATCTGTCGAGAAGGAGAGCGTACTGTGGTGCATCACCATCAAAATACTTCACTGGTACCAGAGCAGTTCGAGGCAAAAGCTTTGTTCCTTTTGTGCGGGCAAAGCGAGCACCCTCCTAGGCTTTCTCCAGGGCTTACGACTAGGGCGGCGACTAAGGCATAGACCTTGGCATACCTTGTCATCTGGTCACCGAAGTCACCGTTGGCTGCACGCGAGGGAGGACCTCAACGATGGGGGGGCTTTCTCGAGGGCTTACGACTAGGGCGGCGACCAAGGCATAGACCTTGGCATACCTTGTCATCTGAGTCACCGAAGTCACCATTGGCTGCGCGCGAGGGAGGACTTCAACGATCAAGGAATATAGAGGTTCTCAGTACTTCCCGGGAGGTCACCCATCCCATTACTGTTCCCCCTAGAGCTCGCTTAACCGTGGCAATCTCTTGCCACTAAGCTACACTCTTGTGGTGTTTGAAGAAGGGGAAAGACTAAGGTTGACATTACCTTGAACAAGTTTTGGTCCCTCAAAGCTTCATTCTTTGCTTTCAAAGCCTATTTCTGAAGCATTTTTGGGGTGTCTTTTGGAGCCATTTTGGAGTATTCTCGCACATAGTTCTCTTCACACAGGTCCAAGAACATCAAGAAGAGTGTTCTTTGTACTTCTCCAACAATAAATATAAACCTTTGGGGCTGTATTTTCAGCCACGGTTGTAAAACTACAGGTTTCTCGAGAGGTTTTCAGTTTTGGTGGGAGTAGTCGCTGCAAATTTATGCAGGTTTTTAAGCTTAAAACATCATAGTTGACAGACACTTGCAGGTGTTATTGGCTAGTTTTTGGGCTGTGTATTCAGCCTTTTAGTGTCATTTTACTGCATACATTGAGCACATACACACCATGTACGCTTCTGTGGATACCGCTTATGTATGTCCATGTGGTCATTGATATAGCGGTTACGTTCTTTGCATAAAGCCTTTTACGTTTGATAAAGAGGGTTGTGGTGAGGTTTTCTTAATTGGGAGACACCCAGATGTCGGGCTCTCTTCGGTGATGCAGGTGGAAGACTTACCTAGCCTCACCATAGGAGATGTATGATAGTTGTTCATAGGTGCTCGATAAGCCTAGTTGGCTTCTATTGGGTAACTGATTATATGCAGTGGAGTCAGTGATTCACTATGCAGGTAGACATGTCAGTACTTGCAGTTTTATGATTCTTTGACACTGGTCACATGCTAATTTTGCAGAGGATACTCTAGCAAAATTTTTCCAGATTTTTGGTTTAGTCAACTATACAATGGTCGATTTACTCCTTGATACACTTATTTGTTGGTGTTTGGACTCTTCTAGCTCCATTATCATTCTATTCAATTCTCTACCATCATGGCATCAGAGGTCTCAGGCACATCCGATGGATCAGGGTCTAGTGCTAGTGTTCCAAGGAGGAGCTATAACTTGCAAGACAAAGACCATTTTGAGATCCGAAAATTTGATGGCACAAACTTTGCTCTATGGAAGAATCAGATTAAAGATGTGCTGATTCAAAGGAGGCAATGGAAGCCAGTAAATGGGATTTCAAAGAAGCCTACTGACATGGATGAAGATGATTGGGATGAGTTAGATGAAATGGCCAGGTCTACCATTCGCTTGCACCTGGCAGATAATGTTTACTTTACAGTATTAGACTGTGAAAGTGCAGAGGAGCTTTGGAAGAAGTTATGCAATACATATGAAAAAGAGACGGCATCAAATAAAGTGTATCTGATGAGAAAATTATATGACCTTCGTATGAAGGACACAGATAGTGTTGTTGCTCATCTAAATGAGTTTGATGCTATATTCTCCCAGTTACAGGCTCAAAAAATGGATATGGATAATGAAATGAAAGCAGTATTGCTGTTATGCACCCTGCCATCATCATGGGACACATTTTGCATAGCTATTAGCAATAGTGCACCTGGTGGTAAACTCGTCTATGATGACATATGTGGAGCACTCTTGAGTGAGGAGATTCGTAGAAAATCTATGGTTGGCACTCATAGTGGAGATGCATATAATGTTTGTGATTCTTACCAAGGAAAGAATCAGCAATGTGGCAGGAGCAAGAACAAGGAAAAGAATGGTCAACGGAATAAGAGTAGAAGTAAATCAATGAAGAGGGATATCGAATGCCATTATTGTCATAATAAAGGACACATGAAGAAAGACTGTTATGCATTAAAGAATGCTAAACGTAAAGGACAGAATGTTGATGGGCATGTTAAACAGTTACCTGCACCATCTACTTTGACTGTGAAGATTGAAGAAATTAATGCTATTTCTAATGATGCTGATGTGTTGACACTTGATAGTACTATGCCATCTGAGGCACTTATGGCTGATTCTCTTTCCCACACCTGGCTGCTAGATTCTGGTGCTTCTTTCCATGTGACACCACATAGAGAATGGTTCTCTAATTATGCAGCAAAGTCTCTTGGTACCGTGAAACTTGGTGACTCTTACCAGTGTGATGTTGTGGGGATTGGAGATGTGGTTGTGCAGTTCATTGATGGTTCAAAATTCACTATGCATAATGTACACCATGTACCTCATTTATCACGCAGCTTGATGTTAGTTGGTCAACTTGATGACCTTGGTTACAAGGTGGTCTTTTATGCTCAGTCCTTTTGTATATCAAAGGGCAATATGGTTATTGCAAAAGGAAGCAAAGTTGGCTCACTTTATGAAATCACTGAAGATCATTAGGAAGTTACGGAGCAACTTGCAACATTTAAAGAGGAACTTCGACATGTTCGTGCAAATAAGGATGATTTGTAGAATCAAGTTGCTACCTTATTCACAAAATGCAATTTTGTGAGCGATCAGATTATATCCTTAACTAAAATTCTTCAGGCAGCTATGGCCACAGTGATGGAATAAAAGAATTGGAAGTGTGGTTACACGAGGCTACTCAAGCTAATATTGATCATGTGGAAATGCTCGCTGATAAAGAAATAGAGATTTCCTCCTTGCTACAGAATGAAGAAGAATTGCAGAAACAACTTACTTATACAGAAGCATGATTAACTCATCAGAATGAAGAGTTGCAATGAATCCAGTTACACCATGCGAAAGAACAAGCAGCTACACAAGATTTCTTAAAAAAGATTAAAACTGATTTTTCAAAAGTTAATGTGGAAGCAGCTACCTGGAATGTTCAACTTCATCAGAATCTGAACGAAGATATTTTTCAAGAAATTATTGATTTTGGATTTTCTAGTCTCCCTGAAGTTTTTGATGAGTTTCTTTATGATTTAGGTAGAATTAATAATCCCTCATCTGATATGGATGATTCTTAACCTTTGCTCAAATCATCCCTAAAGTGTAGGATCACTTTTAGGTGAGGGAAAATTGAAATTCAAACTCTTCACATGTGTATAAATACACATACTTTTAGTCATGGGATAAGAGAGTTATTCTGAGAGACATTGAGCTACATTATTGAGCATAAATCAAGATCACTTCATGTATAAGTAGTCTACTACACTTCCCTTGTATCATATGTTCATTAGCATATACATTTTGATATAATTCTTCAAGTACATTTTTGTCTGTTGTCTACTATTATATCTTCATCATTTTAGTGATCTTGTGCAATCAATTTTGTTGTGTGCTCACTCATTTTCTATACTTTAACTAAATTAGAGTGGAGTTTCTAGTGTTCGGATATTAATTTTCATTGAGTTTGGTTCAATGGATCTTGACACATGAAGCATAGAAGGCGACTATGTCTGCACCGCTTCTAGATCCTCAAAGGTTGAGATTACCTTCTTGACTTATTAGATTCATTTCTCAGTGTATGGTACAAATAAATTTATGAAATAACTTGCTTTAATTAGCTACACACTCCAATATGTGTGCAAGATCTTTCTGGGCAATTCATACTAGTTTGTGAGTTCTAAGTATAATATTGAGACCTTCTAGTCCCAAAATAGAAGATTCTTCACATTTCTAACATATGGAAGTTATCTATTTTGATGCAAACATTTGGGAATGGTGCTTCGAAGGACTTGGTGGTTCTAAATGCATCATGTAATGCTAAAGGAGTCTATTAACCATCCATGGAGTTAACTTGGCAAGTGTAGAGTAGGTTTTGTGCAACATTAGCTCATCTCTGGAACCTATCTCACCATCTCCTCATAGTGGTATCAGAGCAACAACAAATCAACATGGGAGATAGATTTCCTTCATCCTTAGAAAAATTGGATCGAAGTCACTACTCAGCTTGGTTACTAAGAATGGAAGCTTATCTTCAAGGGAGAAACCTCTATGGTTATATATTTGGATATGAGATGATGCCAATCCTTAGAAGCAAAGGACAACAAACTCAAGAAGAACAAGAGAGGTTAATGTTACACTTATGTGTTCCTCGAGTAGCTTTGATGTGAACCTCTTCCCTATACATGGGCACTTTTTACTCTAGTGCTGGCTAGAGGTTTTTTCCCCATGTTACCACATACTTGATACTCTCATATGTGGTGGTACTTTGTACTTAGGGATATTATTTAGCTCTTAGTTAAGTTCATCATCAATAGAGAGAGCTATTCCAGCCATTGTCTTCTCTGTGTGTCTTACTGTGTTTGTGCTCCTTATGTGTGCTTCTTATGTGTCTCTTGCACTTCTACACACACACCCAACAGTGGTATCAGAGCAGGTTCAGCTTCCTCTTAAGTTTTGGTTTTTCACGTTGCGGCGTGTGTGCACTTTTAACAGTGCAAATCGACTTCGGAGCATAGAACTATGAATTTCAGCAGCCAAGAAACATTTCCATCAGGTGCACTGGGGTTTTATTCCCATTTTGAAGCCATTCGTGCAGTCAAAATTGCCATCAGAGTGACGATTTGTGACCTGAAATTTCAGCACTCATTTCAGCTTTTGTCGAAGTGAAGATTTTGTCACATTCTTGTTCCTTTGTGAAATGGCGGGCAACAATGACTTGTTTGGCATACTTCAAGCTAAAGATAAGCTTGATGGGACCAGCCATGCGTAATGAAGCACGTGTTGCATACTTGAGGAAGCAACTTGAGGATGTATGTATGGCTGAAAGTGAGTCGGTGGATGTGTATGTGACATGCATCAAGGACTTGAAAGAGCAATTGGCAAACATAGATGAGATTATTCCGGATGCATCACTCATTTCTACATTGTTGAAAGGATTGCCAAAATCTTTTCAAAGCTTTGCTACTACACTCCATTTGGTTGCAAAAGAAAATCCTAATATGTATGCATTTGATGAGGTTGTGTCTCTTCTTTTGCAAGAAGAGCAATCTAGAGTGAATAGGAGTGGTTTGATTGAGGGAACACAAGCCCTTGCTATCTCACAAAAGGGGAAAAGCAAATATGGTTCAACTTTGGGTTCATCAAAACCAAAGCCTCAAGCTTCCTCTTCCACTCATTCCTCTAATGATAGTGATTTGCAAAAGAAGAAGAGATGCAAATATTTTCGGAAGGCTAGTCATACTATTGACGAGTGTAGAAAGCTTGCTAAATGCAATGAAAAGAAGAAGGAATCCGGCATGTCTATTGCTAAAAATTCAGCAAATGTAAAGAATGATGAAGCTAACATGGCTCAAGACTTTTGGGCATGTGTTGTTACATGCCATTATGATGCTTCTTTGCATTCTAAATGTATGGTTGTGAGTGAGGCTGATTTGGATTGGTTCTTTGATAGTGGTGCTTCAAAGCACATAACATCATGCTAAAGATTTTTTGCCTCTTTGAAAGATGCACCCAAAGGAGGACATGTGGTGTGTGCAAACAATGCCTCTTATCCTATCATTGGAGTAGGAGAAATTGAGCTTACGACTGCAAATGGAGGTGTGATTCTCTTGAAAAATGCATTGTATATACCCGGTATAAAGAAGAACTTAATTTCCGTTCCGTTGATTGCAAAAGCTAGACTTCATGTACACTTTGTTGATGATAAGTGTATTATTCATGATTTTAGCAATGGTGATGTTATCGTGATGTCCGGTACATTATGTAATGGTTTGTATCGCATGGATACATACAAGAGGGCTGCCTCGAATGCCTTGGTTGCTCATACTTCTTCCATGGCTGAAATGGAGCTTTGGCATGCTCGTTTTGGTCACTGGAACTTCAATAGTTTGCTTTACTTGCAAAAGAAGGACATGGTTATTGGTTTGCCTACACTTGAGTCCATTGAAAAGCATGCATGTGAAGGTTTTATTCTTGGAAAAATGCATCGTGCTTTTTTTCCAAAAGATAGTCATACACACACTACAAGAAAATTGCAACTTGTTCATAGTGATGTATGTGGTCCCATCAAGACTCCATCTTTTGGGAAGCATGTATATTTTGTTACCTTCATTGATGATGCTACTCGCCATACATGGGTGTATCCTATGAAAGCAAAGAATGAGGTATTTTCTTGCTTCAAAGCATTTTTAGCTATGGCTGAAAATTTTTCTTCACAAAAGCTTTTGACTCTACGCACTGATCATGGTGGTGAATACATGTCACATGAGTTTAATGCTTTTCTTTGTGAAAGAGGTATTTCACACCAATGTACGGTGCCATATACACCTCAACAAAATGGTGTTGTCGAGCATAAAAATAGAACTCTTCTTGAAATGGCATGATGCATGGTTAAAGGAAAGCATCTTCCTGATAAGTTTTGGATGGAAGCGGTCATGTGTGCAAATTATGTGTTGAATCACTACCCTACAAAAGCATTGAGAGTCACCACTCCTTATGAGGTTTGGTATGGTCATAAGCCTATGGTTAGTCATATGCATGTGTTTGGTTGTTTGGCATATGCTCTTGTGCCATCACAACAATGCCACAAACTTGATGACAAGGCAAAGAAATGTATATTTGTTGGTTATAGTGTTGAAAGTAAGGGATATCGTTTGTACCATCCATTGACGAACACAATTATTGTGAGTCAAGATGTGGTATTTGCTGAAAATTTAGTTTTCCCTCTACTTGAATGCAAAAAATAGCCAATAGTTAGCTCACAAGATGTGTTCGATACACTCATGCCTTTGTTCCAAAATGGTGTGCTTGACTATGGCCATGTAGACCAGCCAACTGAGGTTCAAAGGGCATTCCATCCAAATAGTGCTGAAAATGTAGAGAATTCCTAGCCAAACATGGCTGAAAAATTTTAGCCAAAAATTGTCAAAACTGGTGGAAATTTCCAACCACATATGGCTGAACATTTGCGGCAAAATATGGCTGAAAATGAGCATGAAATTCAGCCCACACATGATGTACATATTGAAGATGTTTTACATAATGAACACATGTCTATCAAGAGTGCACCTAACTATGCCAAAGTGGCTGAAACAAACTTTGCAGTATAGCAAATTGAGTGCACCTTTACTTGGTAGAAAAAGATCAAGCTCTCACCATGCATCAAGTAATTTTGTGGATTATTCTCTTCTTGCGACAACATGTAATGAAGAGCCACTTTCTTTTGAAGATACATGTGACGATCCACAATGGATGAGTGCTATGCAATCAGAAATGGATTCCATACATAGGAATGGTACTTGGGAGTTATGTGAATTGCCAAAAGGAATGAATGCCATTGGTACAAAGTGGGCTTATAAGATTAAGAGAAAATTTGATGGTAGCATTGATCACTACAAAGCTAGATTGGTTGCCAAAGGATATGCGCAACAATATGGCATTGACTATGAGGAAACTTTTGCACCTACTTCACGGATGACTACCATTCATACTGTGGTTGCATTGCTGCCCATCGAGGTTGGAAAGTGCATCAGTTGGACATAAAAACAGCCTTCTTGGATGGTGATTTGCAAGAAGAGGTTTATGTGAAGCAACCTCCTAGATTTGCTATGAAAGGGAAAGAGCATATGGTTTGTTGCTTGCATAAAGCCTTGTATGGTCTCAAGCAAGCTCCACGTGCATGGTATGACAAAATCCATAAGCACTTGATTGCTCTTGGCTTCACATGTAGTCCGATTGAAAGCACACTCTATGTACGCAAAAATGGGGCTGATCTTATAGTACTTGTTCTTTATGTCGATGACATATTCTTGACTGGGTCATGTAATGCAAAACTTGACATTCTTATGGCTGATTTGCAGCATACTTTTGATGTCACTTATCTTGGTCTTTTGAGCTACTATCTTGGCATCGAGTTTGTATCCGTTGAGGGGGAAATTGTTATGCATCAAGCAAAGTATGTTGAAAAACTACTTCAGCGTGTTGACTTTGAGGATTGCAAGCCAGTTTCCACACCAGTTGAGACAGGATTCAGGTTCTCAGTTGAGGATTCCAGTGATGCATTTGACACTTCTCTTTATCAGCAAGCTGTGGGATGTCTTATATATGCATGCAATACAAGGCCGGATATACAGTATGCAGTTTCCCAGTTGAGTCGATTCATGCATAGCCTTGGCACTAGGCATTGGCAAGCAGTGAAACATGTGTTTAGATATCTCAGAGGCACTTTGAGCTTAGGTCTCTTTTATGGCAGAGATGTTCAGCCATGCTTGCATGCTTTTATAGATAGTGATTGGGCTGGTTGTTATGATACTCGCGTGTCCACTAGTGGTAATTGCTTTTTCCTTGGAGACTCATGCATATCTTGGTTGAGTAAGAAGCAACCTACAATGGCAACATCGAGTTGTGAAGCTGAGTACAGGGCAGTTTTCACTCCTTGTGTGTGCTTCTCGTGTGTCTCTCGCACTTCTACACACACCCAATAGTTAAACACATGGTGTTCAAAGGATGCTCTAGCAAGGTCATATATTCTAAACTCAATCTCTAATTTTTTACTTCCACACATTAGGAGCTACAAGACTCACAAGAAAATTGGAATGCTCTTGAAGCATTCTTCTCATCAAGTACCAAGGCAAGGAAGAATCAACTATGGATGGAATTCACTACCGTCAAGAAGATGCCCAAGCAACATGTGATTGATTTTGTCACCAAAATGTACATAAAATAAAGACTTGGAAGCATTGGAGAAATCATTGATGAAGAGCAAATAGTAAGGCAAGTGATCAATGGAATAAAGGTAGATGAAAAATGGGAAGCTTTCACCATAGCCATGGACCTCTACATGGATATGCAAGTTCTTGATTTCAACACTCTCATGGGACAATTGTTCACACATGAGGCAAATCTTATGGAGAATGGAGAAAACTAAAAAATTAATCAATCCTCTACTCTCTACATAGATAAAAACAAGAATAAAGATAGAAAAGGCAAAGGTAAAAAGTCTGATGATGAATGAAGCACCTCTCAAGCAAACTTTGCAGGTAGAGGTAGAGGCTCAAGAGGAAGAGTTAGAGGAGGAAGACAAGGAATGGAGAGAACTCAAAGTTTCTCTCCATGTGCCATATGTGGCTTAACTAATCACATTACTAAGAATTGTTTTAGGAATCCCATAAATCAAAGAGGTAGATTCAATAACAACAATGGTTACAACAACAATTCATACAACAACAATAACTATCAAGGAGGATATAGAGGAAGAAGAGACTACAACAACTATGCAGATGATCAAAGTCAAGAAGATTCATTAATTGTGATGAACATGACAATGAATCAAGGTAAAGTAGATGAACATGTATTCTATTGAGACTCAGATTGCTCAAATCATGTAGCAAGGAATGTAGCTCTACTCCCAGACTTGGAGGACCCAAGGAATAGACATGAATTCCAAATAGGAGATGACACAAGGCATCTAGTGGACAAGATAGGCAATGTGAAGACTTCAGTTGGTAATATGAACCTATTGTGCAAGGTATTGCATGTGCCAACTATCACCAAAGACCTCATAAGTGTAGGTAAGATTTCTGAAAAACAATTGCAGGTCACATTCACAAAGATGGAAGAAAGTTAAAAAGATTCAAATCAATGATTGGATTGTAAAAGATCATAAAGGATTGAAGACTCAAGAATCTTAGCTTAAGAGGTAGATTTTGGTACAATTAGCAAGCCTAAGCACATCGCTAAAACCTTAGGAATACACATTCATTTAGCTCTTCACAAGAAAGAATCACATATGAACTCATTCTTGTCAATTTGAGCATATTTAATTTTGAATATTGTAAAAGCCAAGCGAATAAGGAATCTCATGAAGCTAGGGAACTAAAAGGGACTCATGTCATGTGAATAATCAATTCAAATCATCCCTAAAGTGTACGATCACTTTTAGGCGAGGGAAGATTCAAATTCAATCTCTTCAAATGTGTATAAATACACATACTTTTAGTCATAGGATAAGAGAGCTATTCTGCAAGACATTGAGCTACATTAGTGAGCATACATTGAGCTCACTTCATGTATGTGTAGTCTACTGCAGTTCCCTTGTATCATATGTTCATTAGCATATACATTTTGATACATTTCTTGAAGTACATTTCTGTCTATTGTCTACAGTTATATCTTCAACATTTTAGTGATCTTGTGCAAATAATTTCTCTATGTGTACTCACTCCTTTTGTTATACTTTATCTTGGACTAGTTAGAGTAAAGTGTCTTGTGTTCATTTATCAATATTCATTGAGTTTGGTTCAGTGGATCTTGAGATATAAAGTGTGTTGACCTAAGTACCAACTTAGGGACTTGCGGAGAAAGAGACTATACCTCAATCCCCTCTCAAGTGCATATAGTGGGGATACACGCTTTTAATTATCAATCCAAAGAGTATACAAACCTAGCCGAGTGTATGAGGACATGCAATCATGTAATGATCAATGCAAATGAACTACTCAAAGAGTGTAAGTAAGGCAAAGACTTATCCAAACAAGCTCCAACTGTTGGTCAAGGCGAAACGATACTTGGTGCAGCAGTCGTCAGTATTTTGGACTTTTCTCCCAGCTCTGAACTCCAAATATAGCAAATAGCATATGCATTTCGAAGCTCTCGAGAAGACGCATCCAATGGCAGTGGTTTCACTCAATTCTGACGCTCCTACTTCAAGTTATGAGCAAAATACTGAGTCGCGGGAATACTTTCCTACACTTCAGCACTTCCTACACTTCGCACACACCTTACCTACAGCAAATAAACACTTTCATGGATAGACAACACTCACAAGCACTCTTTCCAAGCAATACACATGCATACAAGCTCACAAAGAAGAAGATACAGAGTGAAGAAGACACAAATTCGAATTTCTGTGCTCTCTATTCTCACAATGGCAAAAAGTTCTTTACAAAGAGTCACATTTGACTTATATACTAGTGCCCTAAAAATGGTCCTTTCACACAAGAGACCAACACTTTATTCACTAAAAGACTAATTTCCTACTATTTTACATGGGTAAATCTCTAATCTTCTGTGGGGATGCATCTAGAGGACTCCTCTATTGCCTTTACAATGGGAAATATATTACAAGAATGAGTATGATACAAAAATATGATGTCCAAATCGGAAAAATTTTGGGGCCCGTCTTTTTCTCTGCTTTGTACTTTCTTTAGCTCTGCAACACTCTCCCCCTCTTCGTCTCTGTCGTCCCTTGACAGGCTTTGATAAGCGACGGGCATATGTTTGATATACTCTTTGCTCTGTATCATTTAGCAGATTTGCTTCACGTATCATGAGTTGTTTCCATTGTTCTGCCTTCACACCGTCATTTGGTGGCTGTTTGTGATCTGCGAAGAAGCTAAGTTCATATGCCACTAATCTGGCATTTAAATTGGATGACATCTTCAAAAAAATTTCTGAATCCATCTCAAAAAATCTTGTAAAGAAAGCTTCTTCGAAAGTCTGCATATATACACTTGGCAGGAACATCAATCGTGAATAATAGGCCATTATTGTTGGGCGGCTAGGCATAACTGATAGATCAAAAATGAGAATCTCCATGCCCTGATTAATACCTATGAAGTTCAAAAAGGTGTAGGCCGCATGTTTGAATACCTTCAAAACTGTGAGGATCATGCTAAGTATTTTGTTGGTCATTTTTACAGTTAAATCAGGTACTGTCGCATAATTCTGTAGCCAAAATTCTATGGTTTTGACCATATAATCCTTCGTTGGCAAGTAGTTATGTGGCGGGCTCGGAAGCATAGGATAATTGAGCCACTGCTTATTTATAGTGCCGCTTCTTTGCAAATCCAAAAATTCCCTGTTATCCCTTCAGCGTGGTATTGGACAAAATGAAGGGTTTACCTGGAATGCGTATGGCGCTGCTTGCCAATGCACCCGTAGTGTGGGATGTTTCTCCAAAAATTTCCGTCGCCACACTGGTTGTGCAGCTTCAAACTCTGCTTGCGTGTATGCGAATGTGTCGTGTTTGAAATTCAGCTGCTCATCTGGACTCTTCTGTGTAATCTTCGTTATATAACGTCTTGTTTTCTCTTTCAAGAGTCCGTATGGAATATTGAACGGCTTCATAATCTTGTCCAGGTCTTTACCTTTGATCTTGGCCTCTTTCATCACTTTGACCACTTCATTTTCAAAATTTTCTGTTAATCGGGACACCACTAGTGCTTGTTCCTTCTGACTTATTTCTGCAGTATAGGGCATCGGATGTTCGTCATGTATGTCGGCCAACTGCTCATGTAGTGGAGAATTATAGATCGGGTGAGATAGAGGACTTACCTCTACCTCGTCAGTAGGAGTTTTCGTAGCCGGCACTACTGGTGTCCTGATCGGTGTTTTCTCTTTCATCTGAGTCTTTAGTCGTTCTATGCATTCATCTTTCTCTTTTACCTCTTGCATGGCTTCTCTGAGTGTTTCTTTAGTGGCCAGCAATTCTTTACCAATGTCAGCTACATGATCCATATTTTCGCTGTAGCTTTGTACCAATTTGGCATTCACCTTTTGTACTTGACTCTTCAATTCATTGGTTTCATTGGCATATCTGTTCTTCCATTCTGCTGTCTTTGCTTGTTCTTGCTGTAGTAGTTCTTCATATTTTGATATCTGATCTCTTAATTCTTTGTCTTTGGTTTCTGTGGATTCCTGAGGCACGATCGGTTGATCATATAATAAAGACTTCATCAATTCTTTATTTCTGTTGCGGAGGCTGTCGTTCTCTTCCATATACAACTTGAGCTGTTGTTCTAATAACATGCTTCTCATTTTCATTTTCTCCTTCTCAGCCTCGCTTGCATCGTGTAATCTTTGCAACTCTGTTAGTTGTGTATGCATCCGTTGATTCTGAGCGATGGATGCATCATGTTGTAGCTTGATTGCCAGCACTTCCGTATTTTTGATTGCCAATTCTTTTTGTGCTTCAATCAATTGTGCCGATAGCTGCTCACTCATGATTTGAAACTGATTCTTTTCTCTTCTTGCCTGATCATAGTCGGCATCTATTTCCATCAACTGCTGTTGTGTGTCCATGGCTGTTTGAATCATCTGCTTGACTACAGGTTTCAGCTGAGTAACATCCACATTAAGCCATGTTTTTGGTATGCTTGGTTCTTCTCCGGTATTGATGTCTTTGCCCTGTGCAATATGTAATGTAGTGTCATGGGGTTGCCTAATCTGAAGCTGGATCCTTGGCTCAGCCCCCATGTTTGTCTGCTTTTCTTGAGGTGTGTCATCCGGCACCTCGATCACAATTTGTTCTTTGATTTGTAACTCCTCTGTTTCCTTACCTACTGGAGTTTGGACTTCCTCTTTGACAGGTGGTTTTACATAAGTATCATTTGTTGGAGCTTCCTTGATGCTTATCTTTGTAGTATCATTCAATTGAATGACATGCTCTGGTTCCACGGGATCTTCTACATTCTGTTCCTTTTCTTTATGACCACTTGGCGTCACTTCCACTCGATCGATCTCATTCCATTCATCTTCTTGAGTTTCGGTCTGTATATCAGTATCCAAGGTATCTTTTTCAGGGCTGGAATCTGTATTTGTACTGGAATCATCTATGCCCAGCTCTTTGTATCTTCCTGCTTGTTTAATAGTCTTCTCTGTACTTTGTAGTTTTTCTTGACTCGCCTGTCTATAATGATGACCTTGAATATTTAAGTTCACTTGCCCTTGCATGTATTGATGTGTTTCTTCGAGGGCAGCGGAAAGATCTCTCTTTGTAATAGGCATTTGTGCCGTCGTGATCTTCGGTAAGAGATGAGTTCTCTTAGATTGTGGTGTAGCTTGGGCTTCCTCCTCCCGTAGACGCTTTGTACCCCTCATGGGTTTTTGTGTGCTCGTTCCAGCTTCTTCGACCATAACAACTGCTTTCTTTTTCTTAGGGTCTGTAGCTGATTTTGCGTATTTTGCTAGCCCTTCAGAGGTTGGCATCTCCCGTAAGCAATTTTTCATCTCAAGGGCTTCATATATCAATAGTGTTAATGCAGAACTGCCATTCAAAAACTTTTTCTGGCCCCATTTCTTCTGGGCTTCAAATAGCCTTTCTTGGACATACCCTGTCAAATTGATTTTGTTTCCTATTTGTCGCATGGCATGTGATAATAGTTGGACTACAATTTTTTGTGGAGCCGTGTATCTGTGCATGCTGGGGAAGCAGAAATGTTGATGCACGAGACGGACAGCATCTTCAATGTCTATTCTGTTAATCTCCAGGAAGGATCTCTTCTTGGGATCATGACATTCTTCTTTGACACTAGTAATACCTGCTTGGTTCCATCCAAAAGCTTTATTGATCATTTCGTGAGTGAATTGGATGGTTTTCCATGTTCCTACTTTATCCAATACGCGTGCTTTTGGGACTGATATTTTTGTAGCAGCCGGTTGCATGGTATTCATGACTTGTGCACATCTTTGAAAGTCTGGAACATAGATAGGCAATTTGAGAAATGCCTCTATGCCTGCTTGTGTCCATACATCTTCAATATGAGGTAATCCTTGTATTATTGTCTTGAAATCTTGTGACATGATAGGAAAATAATGATCTGTGTCCATAATTTTGATTGTTGCCATGAAGATGAGCTCTGCCACTGGTTGATCATCCCGAAACCAGTGACCTCTTGCTTTTGTTACTGATTCCAATGGAAGAAGCTGCACCTCTTCCTGTTGCGTAGATTCTGAATCAGTAGACGCCATCTGCACTCAATATAGAGTATGAATTAGTTGCCATATATTATCAGAAATCCTCCTTTATTTGTTTGTCATAAGCTCGATATTGCTCCGAGTGAATGGTGTCATCCCTTTCCCGTGGGTGTGAGAAAGGTAATACTTGGATTTTTCACATTTTTTAGGTATTTTTATATTTTTTATACTGAAAAGGAAAATTGAAAAGTTAGTTTATAGCCGAGGCGGTTATTAAATTTTTTGGAGTATTTTTCTTAATATATGTACAAGTGCTCTCCTATTTCCCCATGAGGAAAATGTGCTCGACTATCCTGAAATAGAAGAAGGATGTGCCGAATGCTTGGCCTTGTAATGTGGCCCTATCATGCATACTTTGGGTCTCGAAGGCTCCATATGTGTGCAATTGGAAGTAGTTGGTTGATGCATGCTGTTTATTTTGTCTTTAGGTATCCAAATCTGCTTCCTTTTGCTGGGCTTTGTCGTATGTTGCCTAATTCTGAAGAATGTGGCTCTTTTCTTGTTGTATGTCTGCTCTATCTGCTTTGTAAATCTCGGAATGGCTTGGGTTGCCATTACAGACTCCTTCTTTCTCCAGTAGCTCCCTTTTTGTGGTTGTTTTGCCTGTGGACCACATTGGTTCTTCTTGTGCTGAGGATCATCATTTCGGCTTGGTTTCTTTGGAGCGCAAGACTTAGGAATCCAGATTTGCGAACGATCCTGTTGAGCAGCAACTACTTTCTTTGGAATCCATATTGTAGTAGTTCGTCGATGACTTCGTTGTTCCGACTGAATTGTTTTGCTACGTGATTTGTTGTTCTGATGTCGGTTGTGCTTCTGTCGTCGAAGATACTCCTCCACTTGATCTTTCTTTATCCACGCTTGGTTAGAGTATGGAATAGGGTATATTTTAATGTGGACAGATTTTGAATTACTCAGAGGACTAGTCTCTCTTTGGTGTGATGCTTCACTGAGGTTGGTTTCAGCTTGATTGGCACTCTCATGACTTGCTAGACTAGAAGATTGTGTGCAAGCAGAATTCAATGTGTCCGCGCATACAGTACTTGATGAAGGTGTTTCTATAGTGCTAGTGATCATACATTCGGGACCTTGTTCTTTAGAATGAACTTTTTGCTCCATGCTCACAGATTTGATTGGTCGTTCGTCTAGCAGACTGAATACTTCACGATGTCCTATTCTGGCTGAGATGTATCCTAAAGCCAATTGAATGGTCACTTCGTATTCGTAAATCCAGTCTTGACCTAACACCACCTCTTCAAGTAAATCTTGATCATGACACACTAATAGCCTTTGTTCCATAGTGTTGTTGCCAAGATGCAACGGTAAGGTGATCTCACCCATGCATTGAATAATCGTTCCTCCTATTCCTATCAATTGGGCCATCGATGGGCGTACTGCCTCCTTGAGTTTGTGGGTCAAAGAAAGCTTGATGCAGCTTACTGCAGCTCCTGTGTCAATGAGAGCATCCACCAAGTGGTACTCCGTTTTACCTGCTCCCAAATTTAGATAAGGTTGCGTCCTCTGTGAACCTAGGCTTTTAGTGGCTCTAAAATTAGCCATTGGGATGAGTTCTTCTCCTAGTCGATATCTCTCATCTCGCTCTCTCATCCACTCTTTCCGTTTCTTTATTCTTTCCAATGCTTCCTGTCTCGCTTCTTCTCGTATCCTTTCCTCCTCTATGCGTCTATTCTTGCCTTTGATTAATCGAGACATTGTTTCTTCGGTTAAAGGTTCTAGATATTCTTTCACTCTACATCCACTGATGTAGTTTGGTAACACATCTCCATCTAAGGTTGCTAAGCTAATGGCTCCACTTGTAGATATGCAATTAATAATTAATGGACCATATCCTCTCTTCTGCAACTTCTTAGCGTGTTGTTTCAAGGTGTATACCAAAACTAAATCTCCTTCCTTCAAATTTTTGTCCTTTATGTGCGCATCAAAGTAGGCTTTCTGTCGTCTTTTAGCAGCATAAATGCCTGCTATTGCTTGTAACCTAGTTTCGTGAAGCTTTTCTATTTGATCCAATTGAGCTGATAGTTCATGTCCTGTCCACTTGTAAGTAGTTGCTACTCTCAGAGTGGGAATTAAGAAATCAATTGGCAAAATAGCATTTTGTCCATACACTAAGTTGAAAGGAGTAGTGCCTATGGCGGTTTTATAAGCTACTCGAAATGCCCATAAAGCATGATGTAACTGCTTATCCCAATCTGATCTACCATTGTTAACAATTTTGGTGAGAACTGTACACAAGATTTTATTCGAACTTTCGGCTTGTCCATTGGCTTGTGGGTGATAAGGAGCTGATTTCTTATGAATTACCAAGAATTCATTCAATAAAGCTTCTATAACTTCATTCACAAAATGCGTACCTCTATCACTCACAATTTCTATTGGTAGTCCGAATCTAGTGAAAATGTTTTCAAAGAGAAACTTGGCTGTGGTTCTTGCATCATTTTTCTTGGTTGCTTTTGCTTCAACCCATTTGGTCAGGTAATCTGTGGCAACAATTATATATTCGGCATGGGATCCTTTTGCTGGTGGGCTAATAGGTCCTATGAAATCTATTCCCCATTTTGTGAAAGCTCTAGCACTCATCATGGGTCTAAGTGGCATCTCATCTCTTCTAATTGGATATTTCGTTCGTTGACAAGTATCACACCGTTGTACATATGTTATGGCATCTTGGTGTAGAGTTTGCCACCACATTCCCGCAAAGAGGATCATTTTTGCTGTTTTATCTGCAGAGAAGTGTCCTCCTGCAGCTCCTGTATGAGCCATCTCTAAAACAGAAAGATATTCGTCTTCATGGATGCACATTCATAATTGGTTATCTTTCCCTCGTTTAAAAAGTTGTTTTCCTATAATGGCATAATCCTTACTTTGTTCTTCAAGTTTCCTTGCTATAGTGGCTCCTTCTGGGTATTCTTGAGTTTTCAAGAACTTTACCAGAGGCATGGTCTATCTTGGTGCTATGGTAGAATAGCATAAGGTAGAGTTCTCATCTGGGATTTGTTCTTGACAGGTCTGACAGGTTGACACATAGCTATGTGCATCTCTTTGCATGGTTGGCCAGTATATGCCAAATCTCTTGAGTGTTTGCCACGTTCCATTTGCATTCAAATGAGTTTTCCATTGGTTTATATGTGCTTTTCGAAGCCACATTTCTTGTTCCTCTTCTTCCACGCATCTCATTAATAATCCACTTGAATCCTGGTGATACAAACTTCCCGCAATGATGTGAAGGTTTTTAGTCTTCCAGAGGTCTTGGGTTTGGTTTGATGTGATCCCATCTTTAGGTCCATGTGTAAGTATAGGGATCAACTTTTCTGCCCATTGAGGACATACTTCCAGGTTAAAAAGGTACGTATCTGGCAGATCATCTGGTACTCCTATGGGTGGTTCTCCATGGGTCATCCTTGATAAGTGGTCTGCTCTTATGTGGGTATTTCCTTTCTTGACTACTACCTCAAAATCAAATTCCATTAGCAATAAAAACCATCGTACTAGTTGTCCTGTATTACAAGGCTTGTTGACTAGGTACAGTAGGGCTTGATGATCAATGAAGAATTTGAATTTGTTTGCCAACAGGTAATGTCTAAACTTTTTGACTGCGTACACCATCCCTAGGCCTTCTCTCTCCGTGGTAGTATAATTGCGTTCTGCTTGATTTAACTGTCTACTAGCATAGGCTATAGGGTGGTCTAATTTTCCTGTGTCAGTAGGTTGAGCTAAGATGCAACCAATGGCAAACTTGGAAGCATCCACATGAATGTGAAACGGCTTATTCCAGTTGGGGACTCGAAGGATTGGTGCTGAACTCAATCGATTCTTTAACTCATTAAAAGCTTTTTCACATTCTTCGGTCCAATTAAATAGAGTCAATAATGCATAAAGAGGTCTAGCAATTATGGCGTACATATGTATGAATCTTCGATAGTATCCACAATGTCCCATAAATGCTTGAACTTCCTTAGCCGTCTTAGGTCTTGGCAAATCCAGAATTACTTTGATTTTGTCTTCATCTGTTGAAATCCCATTCTTAGAGACAATATGTCCTAAGATTTTTCCTTGTCGAACCATGAAGACACATTTTTCAGGATTGAGGCATACTCGATATTGTCAACATTTAGCAAAGATCCTTTCTAGTTCAGGGATATGCTCTGATCGCATAGCTGAATAAGTACAAAGATCATCCACGTATACCTCCAGACTTTTTCTCAGAAATTCCTTGAACACATGACACATCAATCTTTGGAAGGTAGCTGGGGCATTCGTTAATCCAAAAGGCATGACTCTAAAGGCGTATACTCCCCATTCAGTTGCGAACGCTGTTTTATGTTGGTCCTCAGGAGCAATGGCTACCTGATTATACCCTGAAAAGCCATCCAGAAAGCTATAGACTTCCTTCCCTGCTACCCTTTCCAAGAGATGATCTGTGATTGGCAAAGGATAACTATCCCTTATGGTCGCGGCGTTTACTTTCTTCAAATTGATGCACACTCTTAACTTTCCATTCTTTTTCGGTACAACCACCAAAGGTGACACCCATTCTGTGTGCTCAATCTCATAGATGAATCCAGCATCTAGTAACTTGTCTATTTCTTCCTTTATTTTGGCTGAATACACTTGATTGTAAGTATATGGTCTTTGTTTAGAAGGTTTGGCTTCGGATGTCATGGGGATTCTATGCGCACATATAGATGGATCTACTCCCTTTAAGTCCTTATAGGTCCAAGCAAAGACATCCCGATATTCTCTTATGAGACGAATTAACTCTTGTTCTTCCTCTAATGAGACATCCTGTCCTATGAAGGTGCATAGTTCCTCTCCTTCTTCTACAGTTACAACTATCTTCTTGGTTTGTTCCTTATTATCATATGCTATTCCAGGCTTTGCTTCTCTTTTCGGCATTTGAATAGCAATTTTTCTCTCCTCCAATTCATATTTTTTAAAGTGAGCTGGTACCTCACTTCTGATTCTCTTTCAAATTCTAATTTCCCCTTCTGTGTGAGTTCTTGGTGTTTTTCATTGGCGGTGATATTTATGTTGGTGGTACTATTCCGTAGATCCATTGGTTCGGGCTCCATTTCAATGCTCTCATAGTCCTCCTTCCAGTCTTTCTCGATCACTTCTCCTTTTTCAGCCTCCTGAAGGACTACCACATACAGGCTAACATCATAACCCTCCTCATCGATACATTCGTTCATGGTTACTACTTCTTCGTTTACACAGACATCGAGGGTCGCTAAAATTTCCATCCAACCGTGAGGTTCAAATTCTTCATCCGGAAATACTTGTGGCATGTAAGCTGGATCTTTTACAGACCTCGCTATTCCTTGTTTTTGCTGCCAACCTTTTCTTCTCTCCTCTTCCTTCTTTGCAGCTTGGCATATCCACAGATGAGTGTCTTCGTTCATCCAAGATTGATTACTAGATCCTACACTATGAATCAATTGATCGTCTTCCTCCTTATGAATTTGATTCCATTGTAGAGGTGGAACATCTTGATAAGTGTACGTATGTAAGTTTATTCTAGTGGTGGTTCCTGCGTGTTGTAGGTATACCGCATCTTTTCCCCAATCTTGTACGACCTTTAGCTGTCTCATGAAAGGCCTTCCCAGGATCATTTCATAATTGCTTGGCCTTTCGAAGTGACATATTGCTAAAGTGTGTTCGAATTCCACTCCACACGTAGTGAAGACTACTCGCTCCAACAATCCTAAGGGTCTTTCCGTATGTCCATCTGCCATTTGTATTTTCATGCGTGTTGGTCTTAATGCTGGTTTTCCCCATTTCTCCCAAATTTCTTTGGTAGCAATACCAACACCAGCTCCCGAATCTAAGATGGCTTTGGTAGTGTAACCCCTAAAGGTGATTGGAAGGCAGGTATTTCCTTCATCTCCCTCGCTAAAATCTCCTACTTTATCCACTGGAATTCTCGCTGTGTTTACTTCGTCTGCTATCTCTTTCTTTTCCTCCTTGACTTCCCATTGATCGATTAATTTTTCCTTCAAATGTTTTACCTTCAACAGTTCTTCAAATGTTAGGGTACAAGGGATTTTTACCTCTCTAAGGCGTTGTATGATCTCAGATGTTTGGACTGATGGGTTCGTTTCTCGTTTCCTCATTGAGGGAATGCGATACAACTCTAAATTGTGTTCGTACTCCCCTGTGTAATTGGGCAGTTCCTTTACATCTTCCTCTCCTTTGTCACTTGCATCCATTGGAAAAATTTCTTCTGAATTTAGTTCAGGTATTGAACCATCTATTTCGTTTTCTGCTTCTAATTCTTCAAAGGGTGGTTCAACTCCTTCCACTTTCTTCCATTTGTCCTCTTGAACTCGTGCCCATAGATCCTTAGTCCATTCTCCTTCTACTTCAGGGACTATGGATCCTTCCCTTCTCTCAATACCACATTTGTTATTCTGTGTTCTATTTACTTCAGGCTTTCCATGAATGTTTACACACTCTTGGAATGCACCTTCAGGAATTCGGGTGTTAGGTAAAGGCGATGCAGGTTTTTCTAAGGTTTGTTGTGCAACTTCTATCAATTTCTTGCAGATTTCTAGTCTTTCTTTTTCTAAGTCGCCTCTTGGATATTCTCTCTCGTGTTGCTCTATGGTAGGTCCTGCTCTTACTCGTGCCTTGTATGCCTGAATCCACATGGCTAATTCTTCAGGCATAGGATCTGCTAACACTGATCCTACCTCCTCTTTTTTGTACTGTTCATTTTTGTCTACTTCTTCCCACTTCGGTTCTTCTTTTGGTTTTTGTTCGTTTTCCTCCTTTTCCTTCTTTTGTAATAACTTCTTTTCTTTTATCGTATCTCTTCGGTGCTTCCATCTCTGGGACCTTTTACTCGCAATACTTTTCTCCGGCTCTTCTGAGTCTTCAACTCTCTGAGGGATGGGTGTGTCCCTCTCCTTGTCACTTTGGTTGTTCTCCTCTGTTTTATCTAGGGTCTCTCTGGCTTTGGCTCTTGTTATTGCTTTCAATGGTACTGTGTACTCTTTATCACTCCCTGATGATTCAATTACTTCTATTACGTTGATTTGCACGTTAGATGTAACCTTGTTGGGATTCTTGGGGCAGTCTCTGAAAAGATGTTCCTTACCACAATCACTACAGTAGCCTTCCCAGACTCGTTGTGGTGGTGGTGGGTTTGGCAATGTGCATTCTCTGATATAGTGATCACCTCCACACCTGTAACATGGTCCTCTGGGTACAGGCGGTCTGTTCATGGGTCGGGGTGGTATGGTTGCTCTAAGAGCTGTGTACATTAATGACACATAGTCCTGCTCATATCCGTATGAACTATCTGATACTTCCATGCCATAGGCATATGGTTCATATAGTTGTCCATATTCCATCATTGAGCTTTCATAATTAGGGTATGTTCCTTGACTATGGTCGTAAGATGAGTCATATGGTTCGTTACCAACCAAAGGTGTGGCTGGGACTATTGCTCTCTCTAGGTTTTCTTCAAGTTGGGCAATCTTGACTGGGACAACGTTCTGAGGATGGGGCGGTTGTTGTCCTAGTACTGGTTGTGGTTGGGTGTATCCCTGATAAGCATATTGTCGTGGCGCTGGTGCCTGCTGCTGATAAGAGGGATACCTGAAGGCTTCACCTCCCTGATCTCTCTACGGGTATCCATAGGGTCTCATGTATGGTTGTGCTGGTCTCGCTTGCCTATTGTAGGGACAATTTTCTGTGCTGTGATTTGTGTATTTTTGTTCCACACTGCAATATTGTAGAGGTCCTGGGACAGTAGGTCTATTATAGGTATAAGCCGGTGGTGGAACTACTCCCCTAGTACACAAGTGAGAAGGATGATCTCCTCCGCACTGCATACATCTTCTCAGCATGGGTACTCTTATAGGGTTATTGGGGTAATTCCTCTGTCCTTGAACGTTCAACTTTTTCGCTAACAATTCGGCTATTTCCTCTACATTGTTTTTAGGAATTGATGAGTTACTGGCCGAATCTTCACTTTTCAAGCTTCCTTGAGGTATTTTCAGGTCCTCTGCTAGGTTATCTTCTAGGTCTATGCATTCCTTCATGCATTCTTGCAAAGTCTGAACCCTTTTTACATACACCAATGATCTCAAGGATCCGTTCAACAATCCTTCCAAAAATAATGACACCATTTTATTTTGTGTGGGTCTCTCTTCTACTGGGCATCTGTCTACATATTGCTTGAATCTTCTGGCAGCCAATCTCACTGATTCGGTAGGGACTTGCTTGAAGCTATGAATCAATGATGAAGAATTGTTTTTAATTCCTGACTTGGTGAATTCCTCAATCATTTCTTGGTATACTTGCTCCATGTTCTGAAAGGTATTAGGGTCCAATGGCTGAAACCATGCTAACACAGTGTCTGATAGTGTAAGACCAAAGGACTCATATTGAATCAAAAAGTCTTCTACCTGTTCGGCTCTGATTACTTGTTTAAATTCAGCTATATGATTGTAAGGTTCACTAGAGCCATCATAGTGATTTCTCATGCATTTAGCAACTTGGATTGGCCTTAGTCGTCTTCCTGCTTCGGGTGGTCTAGGCATCACTGGGAAAATTGGTCTTCCTATTGGTATGCCTGGTCCTCTTACTACCGGCGGTCTGACTGGAGCATGAATTCCATGTCTGGGATCCAGAGTTGGTTGAGGTCGGTAGTTAGGGTTATTTGCAGGCATTGCGAACTGCACAGGTGGTCTGACGGGGATTTGAGGTTGTTGTGTCTGTTGTGTTTGTTGTGTTTGGCCCGACTGTTGGTATGAATCATTATGGGACGTTCCCAGTGGGTTTCTTGAGGTAGTGGCTTGGTCCCTAGGGGGGAACACTGGAATGTTCTGATATTTCAACTCAGCTCTTTCCGCTTCTGTTATAGGCCAATATCTCCTCTGATTTTTATCCAGGTACGTGATAATGGTGGAAAAATCAGGATCCTGCAACTCATAGATGGTGACTGGATTAGGAGCAGCTTCCCAAATTGAGGAATGTGCTCTAAGGAGATGCTCCATCCCATTGATCAAATATACATCCATTAAGGTGTCATCTTGGGGAATCAGATCTCCTCTCCATATCCTTGCAACCGTAGATCTTCCTCTAGGCGTAGTTACTTGCTCTTCATTCCCTCCTCCATTTAAGTTTGAAGCGTTATTTTCTTCCCCAATTTCATTAATATTTTCTGGGTGTTCTGTGACGACATATTGGATATCTCTTTTGTCCATGTAAAGTCCTCCTACGTACTTGACTGCTAGTCTAGGCACTATGTAAGCCTCTGACGCTTTCTTTAACCTTGCCACTGATCTGTTTAGACCATCCAAATAAATAGGGACCTCATTTTGGTTGGTGTTCACATACTCCAAGGAGGTCCTGTACTCTCCCTCAATGATTGACATCATGCCAATCATGGGCACTGTGTTCTGCATATCCTCTGAAGCCATAGGAATTTCTTCCTCTGACTCACTGGAGGTCTCTGAATAATGTGAACGGTTACTTGTCTCTGCTACACTACCTACAGAAGAGATCACACTTCTTCGGCTTCCTAAGGTTCTTCCGGATCTCAGGTTCATCCACTTCTAAACTCTGATCAGTCTTTGCTAACCTTGGGCCTTTGGCACTCTTCACTCAAGGTCAAAAATTTTTTAGAAGACTTTGGCTGAAAAAAAAATGACTGATAAAGAATTTTTTCCAGATCACGATACTTGTCTCCAAAATTCCACGATACACGATCTCTGGGTTTAGACGATACCCGATACTTAGGTCAGAACGATACACGATGTTTGATGGAAAACGATACTTGTCACTCGGAAGGAAACGATACATGATATTTCAATCCCGACGATATTCGATACTTGAACACCGACGATACACGATATTTGATAAGTATCGCGATCTCTGAGAAGCGATACACGATACTTAACCCCAACGATACGTGATCGCTCACGATACTTCACTATCACGATACTTCGGACAACGATACTTGGCACACGCGATACACGATCTTCAATAGAAACGATACACGATACTGATCAAGTATCGCGATCTCTGAAGACCAAACGATACCCGATCTCTGGGAGGTATCGCGATCTTTGATCAAAACGATACTTCTCAAGTATCGCGACCGGCACGAAACGATACACGATCAACGATACACGATCGGAGGGAAATATCGTGATACTCGACCACAGGAGCAAAACGATACTTGATAAGTATCGCGATACTCGACCGCGGGAGTAAAACGATACTTGACCCTTTTGACAAAGTTTAGCTAGATTTTGTTTAGTTTGGTTGCACCCAAATGTTTCACAAGCTCTTCTACTCACCCCTCACTCTCTGTATCAATCAAAGCACCTCTTTTACCCCCTGTAGATCTCAGACAATACCTGACGCAGATCGTTTCACTCTCAAAGACTTGAGTTATGTAATGAGGTTGATGGAATAGTACAAAAGCTTACCTTAGGACTCTATCTCAACCCTCTACTCCTCCTGACTAGCTCTGCGTAGCTCAGATTGCTCCACGCTTCGTCCACAATCTCTGACTACAGCTCATGATACTCGACGATAGTCCCACGATACTTGCTCAGAAACAAGTGATTTTCAAAATGACTCTTTTTGGCTTTTATACTTGGGATTTTTTCTATCTACTAAAAATGAAACAACAAGACAAGAAGTGAAAGCTACTCTAATCTAATCTCCTCCCTCTTCCTACTCTCCTCCTACTACTCACTTCCCTAAACTAACAACTCACTACACACACTCCAAGAATGAGAAGTAGCAAGTGCGGCTGAAAATGACTTACCAAAGAAGAGAAAATTTCCACTCCTCCACTTACTTCAATGCAAAAAGCTACTTACCATCACACAAATGCCTCGGTTTGATTCGTCACTCCCTGGCAACGGCGCCAAAAAGTGTGTTGACCTAAGTACCAACTTAGGGACTTGCGGAGAAAGAGACTATACCTCAATCCCCTCTCAAGTGCATATAGTGGGGATACACGCTTTTAATTATCAATCCAAAGAGTATACAAACCTAGCCGAGTGTATGAGGACATGCAATCATGTAATGATCAATGCAAATGAACTACTCAAAGAGTGTAAGTAAGGCAAATACTTATCCAAACAAGCTCCAACTGTTGGTCAAGGCGAAACGATACTTGGTGCAGCAGTCGTCAGTATTTTGGACTTTTCTCCCAGCTCCGAACTCCAAATATAGCAAATAGCATATGCGTTTCGAAGCTCTCGAGAAAACGCATCCAATGGAAGTGGTTTCACTCAATTCTGACGCTCCTACTTCAAGTTATGAGCAAAATACTGAGTCACGGGAATACTTTCCTACACTTCAGCACCTCCTACACTTTGCACACACCTTACCTACAGCAAATAAACACTTTCATGGATAGACAACACTCACAAGCACTCTTTCCAAGCAATACACATGCATACAAGCTCACAAAGAAGAAGATACAGAGTGAAGAAGACACAAATTCGAATTTCTGTGCTCTCTATTCTCACAAGGGCAAAAAGTTCTTTACAAAGAGTCACATTTGACTTATATACTAGTGCCCTAAAAATAGTCCTTTCACACAAGAGACCAACACTTTATTCACTAAAAGACTAATTTCCTACTATTTTACATGGGTAAATCTCTAATCTTCTATGGGGATGCATCTAGAGGACTCCTCTATTGCCTTTACAACGGGAAATATATTACAAGAATGAGTATGATACAAAAATATGATGTCCAAATCGGAAAAATTTTGGGGCCCGTCTTTTTCTCTGCTTTGTACTTTCTTTAGCTCTGCAACATAAAGCATAAAAGGTGATTGTGTCTGCACATGTTCTAGATCCTGAAAAGTTGGGATGACCTTCCTGACTTATTTGATTCATTTCTCAGTGTATGGTACAACTAAATTGATTAAATAACTTCCTTTATTCAGATACACACTTCAATTATATGTGTGCAAAAGCTCTTTTGTGAATTCATACCAGGTTGTGAGCTCTAAGTATAATATTGAGAACTTTTAGTCCCAAAATAGAATGTTCTTCACATTTCTAACATGTGTAAGTTATCTATATTGATGCAAACATTTGGGAAGGATGTTCCAAAGGACTTGGTGGTTATAAATGCATCATTGTGAATCTAAAAGAGTGTATTAAGAATTGTTGAGTTAACTTGGTAGGTGTAGAGCAGGTTTTGTGCAGCACCAGCTCATCTCTGGAACCTATCTCACCATCTCTACATAGTGCCAATGTTAGGCCATGGTCGGTGATATTTTGTAATTTCCCAATATTCTCAATTTTATACATTTATAAATAGATCAATTAAACTTCCGATAAATTCAGCATACATAACATGTAACGGGAATGTCTCATTCATATGAGTATTGGAATTCGGCAGCAAGATCAAGTGAGAGAAAACCAAAGCGAACTAGAGAAGAACATCAGAATTGTGTATAGATAGCATTGTATTCTGAGCGATAATACAAAGATTATTTTTTATGCCATATATGTACATTGTTGTTAAGTGTGTATCTATGTGTTTACTGTATTAAGTTGTATTGATTTTTAAGATTGGAAGGTGTATGGGAATAGAAAAACATTGGAATTATATGGTAATCACCATTCCTCGAACCTATTATTGTCTATAAAAGTATCTTATAGATTCTAGAGCAACCAAATAGATCATACTTTGTGGTTTTGGGAACCATTAAGGTTTCAATATTAGTACTCATTGTGCTTGCATATATCCCTTCACCTAGATTCTATCTAGAACACCATCTAAGCTACATATAGGGAGTGCATGGGTGGATAGAACCATCTATTTCTTGTGTAGTGGTTGAGTTCCATTATGCTAGATTTTTGAGTTTGAGTTCAATTGTGTTGAGTTCATCTTTTATTGATCTTGTGTCCAATCTCCATTATAAACACATCTGTTGTGTTATTCCTATGAGTGGCAATATCTCTCCTTCTCTCTAACCTTGATCCTATATATGTGTTGTTGTAACTTCTATGTGGTATTAGAGTTGCATCACTAGTTCATTATTCAACATTTTTATTTTTCATACATCAACACCCCTATGCAACTATGGAAAGTTGTAGTCCATCACATGTTGTTTTCCATGGCGACCTAGGGTCACTTTTATGGCTTCTGGCATGGAGAACCAACCTATGCAACTTAGACTAGTTGTTTTAGTTGTTGTCTATCTATGTGTAGAGACACACCTTCACTCTTTGCAAACTTACTATGATCTCACTTAGATAATAATCATGAAATTAAGATTACACTTAGCAAACTATATGAGAAATCAAGCACAAGTAAAATCACATAAATTGGATATCAAAAGAAGGAGTTACAATTAAAACGATATCATGATGGAAACTAGCTCACTACACATAGAGACAATGAGCAATGAATAACTATAGAGAAGTATAAGCTAACAAAATGACTAATTGAGCAAGGGGGCTAAGTGTAACTTCCTTACACCCTAAAATAACTTAGGAAGAGAGTAGAGGTCATGAAATTACACTCACAATTTGGTTTCATACATATATAGGCTATCAAAAGGTGCTCCTACAATGTTACAAGAATCTCTCAATCAACCACTTACCATTTTTGGTAAGCTATGACTTAGGAAAGTGGTTGAAACTTCTTGGTAGCTGAAATTCATGGTATGGAGCCTCTCAATGATAGGTCCACTTTTCATCCACACCTTTGAGACATTAGCTAAGATTTAAGGCAAATATTTGGAACACCTGTACACCGGAATGGAACATTGAAACAAACACTAAAACAAACATTAAAACAAACACTAAAACAAACACTCAAACATTTGAACATTTGAACACCAAAACATCTAAACATTGGAACATCAAAGAAAAATATCCATTCAACTTGTGATCCATGCCCTTGAGCCTTTACCTAAGGTTTTGATGCATGATTTTTAACCTAGAGAGCCATATTATTGATGTGGAGGAGACCAGTTCATTAGAGAATGCACAATGCATAGCTCACCACTATTTAGACCTTTAGAAGGGTATTGTGAACACTATGAAAAAAAACACCTCTTTCAAAATCGCCCTAAAAATACCTCCAATACATCATCAACCACACAGATCAATGTTATTGAAGTGATTGGTCCTTTGGAAGTGATATGGAGTGTATTCCCAATAAACCTTGTGATAAGATCTTAGTCTAAGAGGAAAAATATTGAAGCAAGTCCTAGTGAGGGTGACACTACAAGATCTAAGAGTTAAGAATTAAGAATGCATTTGTCTATGATAGTGGAGGATTTACTAGACCCATTGAAGTCAATCAATAGACAAAAGCTCAAAAGTGGAAAAAAATGAGAGAAACTATTTTGACAAAGCTAAAAAGTGGAAAAAAATGACACCTCATGAATGCATAAACTTGATCATCTAATAGAAAACAAAATGAATATTAGATCGTGTTATGCATAAGTAAATCAAGCACCCAACAACCTGTTGATAGGGAACAACATCAAATGCATCTCCAACATCATGAGGACTCAACCCTAGACCTCATTCCATAGGAGTGGAAATAGGTTTGCAGTCTTCAAGGCCAAAACGTTGCAATAATGTGTCAATATATTTTATTTGACACAAAGCTATTCCACTATCAACTTGCATAAAGCGAATTTCCAAATAATGATCCAAATGCCCCAAATTTGACATCTCAAAAGAGGCATGTAAATCAGCCTTAAAATCTGCAATATGCTTCTCCTTAGGACTAGTGAGTAGCATGTCATCAACACAGACAACAATGATCAGAAGCACATCATTTGCATGCTTAACATATAAGGTTCTCACAATTGGACTGTTCTCAAAACCATATGCAATCAAGTAGGCATGTGTCTTATCATACCAAGCAGGTGGTGCTTAATTCAAACCATATAATAACTTTTTCAACCTGCACACTTTGTTTTCATGCCCTTTTTGCACAAAACCATGGGGCTGAAATACATACACTTGTTCATGTAAGTTGCCATTCATAAATGAAATTTTAATGTCCAACTAATGTACATTCCAAGCATGATGAGCTACAAGTGCACAAATGCTACAAATAGCGGTCATTTGGCATGTGGGAGCAAACATCTCATCAAAATCAATGCCTTCTTCTTGAGCATAACCTTTTGCAACAAGCCTAGCCTTATACATATCAATTATTCCATCAAGCTTTTGCTTTAGCTTGTATACGTGTTTAGTTCCAATGGCCTTTTTTCTTGGAGGCAAATCACATAAAGACCAAGTACTGTTCTTGATAATAGCACCATATTTTGATTGCATAGCAGCCATCCAATTTTCTAAATTTTCTGCTTCATCAAAAGAAATGGGCTCATTCTCATCACAAAGATTAGAGGAAGCCATTGCATAGCAATCTAATGCAATGCATCTAATTTGCTATCTCCCAAAGTTTGCACCAACCATTTTGGCATAGTTTTTGCCTCATCTAAATCAGCCCTCTCATCAATAAGTGCATCATGTAAATATGCAAAAATGGAATGATCTACATCATCATGTGAAACCTCATTTGGACTAGCAGTTGACTATCCACCTGTTAAAAGCGACAACAAAGTGTCATACACACCTTTGGAGCTAATTGATGTCTATGTAGTACATGAAAGTAATGGTTGAATTGCAACAACTAACCAAAATGTGTTTAATCAATGGATGATACAAACAATAGCTTTTCTTTCGAAACTATACTCAACAAAGATACATTTTTACTTATTTATCATCCAATTTTTTGTGTTGTTGTTCAGACACTACTACATATGCCAAACAACTAAAGACACCCATATAAGCAACATATGGCTTGCAACCATGTCAAGCCTCATATGGATTTATGGATTGCAGTGCTTTGGTGGGACACCTATTAAGTGCATACGTTGCACACATAACAACCTCAAGCTAGAAGCTATGTACTAAAGCCTAAATTTTGACCATACACCTCACCATCTCCATGAGATATGCATGCCTAGAAAAATCATCAATAAAAGTCACAAAGTAAAGGTGGTTGCCAAAAGAAGGTGTATGCATAGGACCATAGACATCACTGTGAAGAACCTACAATTTTTGAGTAGCTCTAATTGAACCATCTTATCGGAAGAAGCAATGCTACATTTGTCCCAAAATACAACCTTCACAAACATGTTTACCCGGGGCATCAAGTTTGGGCAGAGAGGATAGTGTTTCAAATTTATGTTGGTGTAGCAAAATAGCAAAATTTAGATGACCAACGCATGCATGCCAAAGCTTCGCATCTGAGATAGTGTGAGAATCTTGAATTGCACATGTTGAATCATTGATAGATTTAGCATAGTCTATGAGCTTATACAGCCCATGACATAAAATGCTAGAAGCAATAATAACATCATCATTTGATAGATCATGAAATGTATATCTATCATCAACAAATTTGATAACCAAGTCAATCTCGGCTTATGCTGAAGTTGACAACAAATTTTTCTTGATCCTTGGAACAAACAAAACATTTGACAATATGAAAGAACTACCATCAGTAGTAGTCAGAATGATCTTACCAAATCCCATGATAGGATAAGCGAAGTTATTGGTGCATGTGACAATAATATGTGTAGGGGCAAGATCAAGTGAAATGAAGAAATTGCACTGCGAGGTAATATGTTTGGTTGCCCCACTGCCAAAGTACCAAACATCTGAGTCTACTATAGACATACAGTGTTCATGAGAAGATGAGTCATAGCTGCAAATAGTAGAAACACCCATTCTTCATTTTGCACAAGACTAGTAGACTTTGTTTTAGGTATAGAGACCTGTGCAACAACCATTCTAGCCTCCTTTTTCTTTGCCTCTTTTGCAGTCAATTTTGGAAAAATCTTTATGACATGATCATTTCCTTTATAATATTTGCGGAACTCTTTCTGCCTTTCTATTTTCTTCTTGTTTTCTCATCCTTCTTGGACTTTGTAGCATTAGCAGACTTCTGCTTACTACTAGATGAGCTCCATTTACCTTTGCCCTTTTGATTAGCTAATATACCTTGATCTACAACACACATAATGGAATTGTTCAACCTCGATTGATCTTCCTCCAAGAACACAAATACTAAATCCTCAAATGTTAAGGGATTTGGATTGCCTTTCATCATCAACTGAAGAGTAGAAGCAAAAATATGATATGAATATGGAATACCATTAAAAATAGTCTCCACAAGTGAACTATCTATCAAGATGTCATCTCCAAAAATCAAGTGCTCTTTTAAATCTTTGATCTTTGTCAAAAAATTGTCCATAGAATCTCCTTCATTCATATGCTCACTCTCCAATTGTTTTTGGAGATAAGAAACATGAGCCATATTCCTTGCCTGGTATAAATTGCTAAGTGTATCCCAAGCATATTTTGCTATTTGCACAAGCGAATATGAGGGATAATGTCACATTTGATAGACAAAATTATCAATACATGTGTCTGAGCATCTCTTCCATCGCATCAAAGTTGCTCTACAGTAGGTGCAGCAGGAGCCAAACATGAAGAGGAATTTGAAGATCATCTTCTTCAATGCCATCTACATCACCTTCAATAATTGTACTTGCAGATGTGGTAGGTTGTTTTTCATCACCCTGCACAATATTCCATAGTCATTTCGCCACTAATACACGATGCATCATATATACCCATAGTGGGTAATTGGTACCATCCAACTTGTCCTCAATAACCAATATACAGAATACATCATTGCTTTTAGCCATGAACATTGACTAGAATACCGGGATGTACAAAAACGATTCTATCTCAAAAAGCTGAACAAGACTACCGTGTCGAGCTCTGCTAAACTTGTAGTAGACTTCGAGGTGCTTGTACTAGAAAACTGGAGGTGAATATACCTCACATGAACTCAACCTTTTCTGTTAGTCTAGAGGAATGTCTTGAGAGTTTACAACTCCTTATAACCCACTAAAAAATGGCATGGTTGAGAGAATGAATAAAACTATTCAAGATAAAGTAGTTTCTGTGTTGCTTCATGCAAACCTTTCACAAGGATTTTAATTTGGACAGAAGAAGTGTTGACTTGAGTTCATGTGATAAACCTTTCCTCTAGTAGTATCAAAGGTCTAAAAGAAGTAGAAGAGTTTTGGACCCAAAAGTTGTACTTTAAGTTGAGAAAATGCATTTTTCTTGGATATGGTTGAGATGTTCAATTTGGATATCGCTTATGGGATCCTAAAACACATACTATTCTTAATAGTCCTCCTGATTGATATAAGATTTATCATTTTTAGGAGTCAACCTCTATTTGGAAGATAATTCAAGGCAAAACATGTCAATTATGCATGTTGCATATCAGTCTTTCTTAGCTAGTTAGAAGGGCAAAGGTAAATGGAGCTCATCTACTAGTAAGTAGAACTTTGCTAGTGTTGCATAGTCAAAGAAGGAAGATAAAGATGAAAAGAAAACGGAAAAGCGGAAACAATTTTGAAAATGATCATTTCATACAGAGTTTCCATAAACGGGTTGCAAAAGAGGAAAAGAAGAAAGAGGTTGGAATGGTTGCTACGGAGGCTTCTAGACCTAAAATAGTGGTGGTAGAAGAGCAATGAACATGCAAATCATCGAAAAGACATGCGAGCCACACACACACACTCATTAGTCTTTGTGAATGCATCTCCAACATCATGAAGACTCAATCATAGACCTATCTCCATGGGAATGCTAATAGCTTTGCAATCTTCAAGGCCAAAATGCCATAATAATTTGTCAATGTATTTTGTATGACACAAATCACTCCCCCATCAAATTACATGAATTGAATGGATAAATAATTGTGTGAACACCCTTAATCTAACATGTCAAAATAGGCATGAAAATCAGCCTTAAATTTGGCAATATGTTTTTTGTTAGGACGAGTGAGCAAATGCCATCAACATATGCAACAATGATCAAAAGTACACCATTTGCATGCTTGACATATAATTTCCTCTAGCTTGGACTGTTCTCATATCCATATGAAGTCATGTATCTTTTCTTATCAAGAACATGGTGCTTGCTTAAATCCATACAATGCCTTTTTCAACCTACATACTTTGTTTTCATTCCCTTTCTGCACAAGACCATAGAGCTGAAATATGTACTTCTCCATGTAATATTCAGCAGTGCAATTTTGATTTCCAATTGATGTACATCCCAACCATGATGAGATGAAAGAGCACAAATGCTATAATGGTTTTGATTTGACATGTTGGAGAAAATCTCTCATCAAAACCAATGCCCTTGTCTTGAGCATGACTATTGGCAACTAGCCTAACTTTATGCCTATCAATTGTTTCACTAGGGTTATGTTTAAGATCGTATACCCATTTAGTGGCAATGGCTTGTTTGTGAAGAGGCAAATCACATAAAGATCAAGTACCATTCTTCATAGTAGCATATTATTCTAATTGCATAGTAACCATCCAATTTTACAATCTTTGTGCTTCATCAAAAGAAACAAACTCATTGTCATCACAAAGAGTAGGGATAGCCATTGGATAAAAAATTGATGCAACAGAAGCACTATGAGAGCATGAACAAGTATGATATGATAAAGATGTATCTAAGTTGCTAATTCTCAACGTATGCACCCACCGTTTAGGCATAGTTTTTGTGACTTCTATTTCAACTCTCTCGTCAGTAAATGCATCCTTTAAATCAACATAAAAAATAGAATGATCAGCATCATCATTTGAAACTAAAGGCTACAAAATTTATTAGGACCAACATTTGACTATCCTCCTACAAAAAAAGGTAGCAAAGTGTCATACAAATCCTTTCAGTTGACTGATGTGTCCTTAGTACATGAAAATAGGGGCTGAATTGCATCTTCCATAAGAATAAGATCATGAATAACCAGAACGTGTCTAGTCTCTAGATAATATAGATAATGGTGTTTTTTTTCACATATATACCCAATGTAAATACATTTCATAACCTTGTCATCTAGTTTTCTCTATTGTTGATCAGGCAGTAATGCATATTCCATACAACCCAAAACATATAAATGAGAAACAAATGGCTTCCGACCATGACAAGGCTCATATGGAGTAATATATTTCAATGCTTTGTTGGGGTGCCTGTTAAGTACATAAATTGCACACATAATAGCCTCAAGATAGAAGGTATGTGGTAAAGACTGACTTTTGACCATAGACCTTGCCATTTCCATGAGTGCACACCAATTTTCATGTGATTTTGGGACTATGAGCAAAGGGTGTCAATGATACCCTATATGAAGTAGAAATCTCCTTTGATACCAAATGTTGGAGTTCAAAGTTTGTGAAAGCACACAAACAACACAAGGACAAAGAAGAAGCTTGTAACACAACACAATGTTGAATGTATTATTGAGTGCATGTACGAAGATAAATCACCCATTAGGGTTATAGATGTATATACAACCTGGGGAGAAAAGCCTACTAAAGAGGGAAAAAGTGCTCCGACATTCCTAAGTGAGTTCACATACATCACTACCAAAATAACCAACACTATCTATCCCTGCTCTATGAGATATGAGGGTTCCCATGGGCACTATGGCCCTTCACTTGTACTTTTTTCTTTCTATTAATGCATTCAAGGGAGATTCAACATCAACCAAACTTTCTCTTAAAAAAATACTTCTCACAATGGAACTCCACTAGGAACACAAATAACAACAACATCTTCAACCTTGCCCATCTCATCCCTTTTGGCAATATTAATAATGGGAATCATCTTGTTCTTGGGGGAGCAATTGTCGCCATAGCCATTGTAGCAAGTTAGTGCTTAAGATAGTTTCAAAGGATCAAACATTTTCACTTGCATGCATGCATGAGCATGATGCAATTATTGTAGCAAACACAAGAACCAAATCAATGGTTTACATGCTGCAACAGAGCAAGGAGCATTAATTTTGCAATTTATCATGGCACTCTCTTTACTTTCATCTAGGTGATAAATCTGGGAGAAGGTTGCAATGGAAATTTCTTTCACGAGGAAAGACGATCATCAAGGCAATAATCTTGGGGTGATTTTAGATCATGCAATGCTACAAACAAAATTAATATCAACAATGCAAAATTTATTGATGAAATGTTTCTGAAATTTGTGATGAAAGAGATAAATGGGAACTACAACATCGTTGTAGCTATGGCATCATCAAAATTAGTTATTCTTAATTTGAATCTGATCAACAACTCAAGTCAAGGAAATTTTCCTTGTGGCTTTGATAGTAGAACCTATGTTCCTCTATAAGTGACAATTCTTGGATAGCCACCTATTGTGACATTTCCTCACTATGGTTGGGCCCTATCTCCTCAACATCTTCAACTTTCATGTGTTGCTTAAACCAAAAAACAAGGAAGTTCGGCCTTGGTTGGTTGTGGTGCCGTATGCAATCTAAATAGGAAACTCATAGCCTATCTTATTGGCTTGTTTGTTGATATATTTAGGTAGTGATGTGTGTGAACACTCTAGGACCGCCGGGGCACTTTTCCCTCTTTAGGAGGTTTTTTTCCCCCGGCTTGTATATACGCCTATTGCCCTAATGGGCTACTTATCTTTGTACATTCTCTAGTAATACATTCAGTCTTGTGTGTTGTGCTCCAAGCTTCTTCCTCTTCCTTGTGCTGTTCGTGTGCTTCCGCGGACATCTAACTCCAACAATTGGTATCAGAGCAGGTCGTTGATTCTTCTAGGGCGCCGTCGATACTCCTCCGTTTGCAGTCTCAGATTCGCACAAAATTTGGTGAGCATACTCAGGGTGTTTTCGAGATCAAAACTGCTTCGCTCTGTGGTGCCGAAATCGCGATCTGAGCTCGTTTCGGCCTCCGAACGCACTATCGTAGTGCTTGTGCAGGCTATTTCGTCCTTTTGTGCCAAAGGTATATACTAGTTTCTGTTCGCCAGTTTAAGCGTCTCGAAGTCTGCTACAGGTCTAGCAGAACTCGTCTGGGCAGTTCTGTTCAACTTTTTGAGATACAGTCAATTTTCTGCATCAAGGTATTTTAGTCACCGACCATGGCTGAAAGCAGTGATGTATTCCGTATGTTGGCTGTTGAGGATAAGTTGGATGGTACCAACTACCCATTATGGGCTTATATGATGCGACATGTACTGGTTGCAAAAGGATTGTGGAACATTGTGCAGGGTGTTGAAAGACGTCCTGTTACACCTGTAACGACAGGTACTGCAAATACAGGTGTTGGAGCTGATGAAGATGGTGTCGAAGATGATATTCCGCAGATTCCTGTTCGTGCTGCTGTTTCTGTTGCACCTACTGCAGAGCAGATTCGTTGGGATGGCAGAGATGCCCAGGCACATGCATTGATAGCTTTGTCTGTCAAACGTGCCATTATTCCTCACATTCGCTCTTGCAGAACAGCAAAGGATGCTTGGGATACACTTACCACTTTGTACCAGGCTAGGAATGAGGCTCGTGTTGCTTACCTCCGAAAACAGTTGGAGAGTGAGCACATGAATGAAGGTGATTCGATGGACAGTTTTCTTACAAAGATCAAAGACCTGAAGGAACAATTGATTTCTGCTGATGAGGTTATACCAGATAGCTCACTTGTGCAGACCGTTCTGAATGGCCTTCCTGATTCATATCAGAGTTTTGCCTCTACTCTTCGATTGATGATGAAAGGCAATCCGAATGCCTTGTCATTTGAGGAATTAGTCTCTGTTCTGTTGCAGGAAGATCAATCCAGGCAGAACAGGTCCATTATGCGTGTTGCAGATCAAGCTTTCTTGGCTAGTCAGAAGGGCAAAGGAAAATGGAGCTCCTCTAGTAGTAAGCAGAAATCTGCAAATGCTGCACAATCGAAGAACCAGGATAAAGATGAGAAGAAATCAGAAAAGCAGAAATTGTTCTGCAAGTACTGTAAAGGAAATGATCATATTATAAAGAACTGTCCAAAACTGGCTGCTAAAGAGGCAAAGAAGAAAGAGGCTGGAATGGTTGTTGCAGAGGCCTCTACACCAAAAACAGAGTCTGCAAATCTTGTGCGGGAAGAAGAATGGGCGTTTACTACTGTTTGCAGTTTTGACCCATCTTCTCATGATCAGTGCATGTCTGCAGTAGACTCAGATGTTTGGTACTTTGACAGTGGGGCAACCAAACATATTACCTCGCAGCGCAGTTTCTTCTCTTCACTCGAGCCTGCCCCTACAGGGAATACTGTCACATGCGCCAATAACTCCTCTTATCCTGTTATGGGAGTTGGTAAGATCATTCTGACTACTGCTAATGGTAGTTCTTTCACTTTGTCAGATGCTTTATTTGTGCCAGGGATCAAAAAGAACCTGTTATCAGTTTCTGCATTAGCCAAGATTGGCTTGGTTGTGAAATTCGTTGATGACAGGTGTACAGTCCATGATCTCTCAAATGGCGATGTGATTATTGCTTCTGGCATTTTATGTCGTGGGCTGTATAAGCTCATAGACTATGAAAAATCTGTGAATGATTCGGCATGTGCAGTTCATGATTCTCAGGCTATGTCAGATGCAAAGCTTTGGCATGCACGCTTTGGTCATCTGAATTTTGCTAGTTTGTTACGCCTGCAGAAATCTGAAATGGTGTCCTCTTTGCCCAAACTTGAGGCACCTAGAAAACATGTTTGTGAAGGCTGTATTTTGGGCAAAATGCAGCGTTCTTCCTTTCCAAAAGATGGTTCAGTTTGGGCTATGCAGAAATTGCAGCTTATACATAGTGATGTCTGTGGTCCTATGCAGACACCCTCTTTTGGAAATTACCTTTACTTCGTGACTTTCATTGATGATTTTTCTAGGCATGCATGGGTATATCCACTCAAAGCAAAGTCCGAAGTGTTCATGTGCTTCAAACAGTTTTTGGTTTTGGCTGAAAATCTGTCAGCATGTAAAATGGGCACCCTCCGTTCTGATCGAGGGGGGGAATATATGTCTTCAGATTTTAATGCATTTCTGGCTGAACGTGGGATAAAACACCAGTGTACAGTGCCGTATACACCTCAACAGAATGGAGTTGCTGAACGAAAGAACAGGTCACTCATGGAGATGGCGAGGTGCATGGTCAAAAGTCAGGCTTTACCACATAGTTTCTGGCTTGAGGCTGTCATGTGTGCAGCATATGTACTGAACAGGTGTCCCACGAAAGCGTTGCAGTCTATCACTCCATATGAGGCTTGGCATGACCACAAGCCATCTGTTGCTCATCTGCGTGTTTTTGGTTGTTTGGCATATGCATTAGTGCCTGAACAACATCGCAGAAAATTGGATGATAAGGCACTAAAATGTATTTTTGTTGGGTACAGTTCTGAAAGTAAAGGCTATCGTCTGTATCATCCACAGACTAAACGCACTCTAGTTAGCCGTGATGTTGTCTTTGTGGAAGATGTTATTCAGCCATTGCTTTCATGTACTAAGGAGACATCTGTTAGCTCCAAAGACATGTATGATACTTTGATGCCTCTTTTTAAAGGTGGACAGGCTAGCGCTGGTCCTAATGAGGCAACTTCTCAGCCTTTGCAGGTTTCATATGATGATGTAGATCATGCCATTTCTGATGCAGATTTACATGATGCACTTGTTGATGAGAGAGCTGATATTGAACAGGCAAAAACTATGCCCAAATGGCTGGTGCAGACTTTGCGTGACAGCAAATTAGATGCACCTTTGTCATATCGTACTCGTTCAGGCTCTCATAGTACCTCCTTTGCATCAGATTGCTATGCTATGGCTGCATCTAGTCTCTGTGATGAGAATGAGCCTGTTTCTTTTGATGAAGCACAAGATTCAGAAAATTGGATGGCTGCTATGCAATCTGAATATGATGCTATAATGAAGAATGGTACATGGTCTTTATGTGACTTGCCTCCTGGCAAGAAGGCCATTGGCACTAAGTGGGTATACAAGCTGAAGCGTAAACCTGATGGTACAGTTGACAGGTATAAGGCTAGGCTTGTTGCAAAGGGTTATGCGCAGGAAAGAGGCATTGATTTTGATGAGACCTTTGCACCTACATGCCGTATGACTACTGTTCGGAGCATTTGTGCACTTGCAGCCCATCATGGTTGGAATGTACATCAGTTGGACATTAAAACAGCATTTTGAATGGTGACTTGCATGAAGAAGTGTATGTTTTTCAGCCCCGTGGCTTTGTGCAGAAAGGGCATGAAAACCAGGTGTGCAGGTTAAAGAAGGCGTTATATGGTTTAAAGCAAGCACCACGTGCTTGGTATGAGAAAATACATGTCTATCTGATTGCACATGGTTTTGAGAACAGTCCAACTGAAAGCACCTTATATGTTAAGCGTGCTAATGATGTGCTTTTGATCATTGTTGTCTATGTAGACGACATGCTGCTCACTGGTCCTCTTGAGAAGCATATTGCTGATTTCAAGGCTGATTTGCATGCCTCATTTGAGATGTCTGATTTGGGGCATTTGCATCACTATTTGGGCATTGAGTTTATGCAAGTTGATGGTGGGATGGCTTTGTGTCAAACGAAATATATTGACACATTATTGTAGCGTTTTGGCCTTGAAGACTGTAAGCCTATTGCCACTCCTATGGAGACAGGTTTACGATTGAGTCTTCATGATGCTGGAGATGCATTTGATGCCGTTCTCTATCAGCAGGCTGTTGGATGCTTGATTTACTTATGCATTACTCGGCCAGATATTCAGTTTGCTGTCTCACAGATGAGCAGGTTTATGCATTGCCCAGGAGTCACGCATTGGAAAGCGGTTAAGCGCATCTTTCGCTACTTGAGTGGTACTCGGCTACTTGGGTTGTTTTATCCCAAGGGGGGATCACTACCGCCAGATTTGCATGCTTTTTCTGACTCAAATTGGGCTGGTTGCTATGACACTCGTGTGTCCACCAGTGGTTTTTGCTTCATGCTTGGTAGCTCATGTATATCTTGGTTGAGCAAGAAGCAGCCTACTGTGGCCACTTCCAGTTGTGAGGCTGAGTATAGGGCAGCTTTCACAGCGACTGTTGAGTGTGTGTGGCTCAGACGCCTTATGGCTGATTTGGGTGTTGGCCAGTCTTCTGCCACCACCATTTTCACTGACAGTCAGAGCGCATTGGCAGTTGCGAGGAACCCTGTGTTCCATGCTCGCACTAAGCACATTGAGGTGCATTATCACTATGTCAGGGAGAGGTTCTCTGCTGGGGAGATCAGCTTGGCATATGTGCCCACGCAGGAGAACATTGCAGATCTTTTCACGAAGGCTCTGCCTAGGGAGAAGTTTGAAGCTTTCCGCAAAGCTTTGGGCTTACTTCCTTTTGTGGAGTGATTTCCACATAGCTCGGCACTTCCTTATACATGAGTGCCAGCTCCTTGTTCACCGCATCACTCCCAGGGGGGATTTGTTGATATATTTAGGTAGTGATGTGTGTGAACACTCTAGGACCGCCGGGGCACTTTTCCCTCTTTAGGAGGTTTTTTTCCCCCGGCTTGTATATACGCCTATTGCCCTAATGGGCTACTTATCTTTGTACATTCTCTAGTAATACATTCAGTCTTGTGTGTTGTGCTCCAAGCTTCTTCCTCTTCCTTGTGCTGTTCGAGTGCTTCCGCAGACGTCTAACTCCAACATTGTTGTTAGTGATTCTCTTTTCAAGCTTGATTCAATGGAGTGTGGACTTGAGGCATGCAGTTTACAACTGGCTAGGGGAGGCCTATTTCTCTTAATCTATTGTAGATTTTGGTTTGTCAAGTTTTGACATGATGATAGACCTAGAGACTCACTCCTTGGTTCTCAACAACCTAGTTGCATAGGTGAGAAAAAAGGAACCAATGAATATCTTCTGTTGTTTGGATTTAAACCACTAATGGTTTCTCTTTTGAAGCCCAATGTTTTGAAGAAGTAGGAAGAGTTTAAGAAGACATGTCTTATCAATGAGCTCTTCAATCTGCATCCATTGGAGGAAGAAGTTAGCTTGAAAGACATGCCAAATGTTTCCTTTCATTAGAGCATGCAAGCTCACAAATTTAAGGACTTAAGGGACACAACGAGAACCTAGAAAGATAAGTAAGGTGGATTTAGAAAAGTGGCATAGTCGCTTGTGATGGCTAGAGTGCTTACCGTAGTCATAAATATTGGGTAACTTCATAAAAAAATACCCTTATGGAAAACAAAGACTATCAAAGAGAACCATCAATCCTAACTTTAGCAGATTTGTCAAGGTCCATCAAAAAGGGAGGAGAAGCCCCAATGGTTATCAAGGTGTTGGATCTTTACTCTCTCCTAAGAATTTTGAGATAAAATAGGATACCACACTAGAAAAGGAAGTCAACTTCTTGGACTATCCTAGAGGGATAAATCATATCAAGATATTGATGATCATAAAGCCCAATAGTAATATGCCATGAGAAAAGAGGAAAAGCAAGAAGACTAGACCACTAGTAAAGGAGATAAACTAGATAGTGAAAACCCTATAATAAGGCCCACTATTCTAGTTTCATATGCCAAGAAAGCAAGTACAATAGAAGGAAAGTTACCCTGGGAATTCCATGAAAGATCCCTACCAAATGTAAAATCCTCTCTCATTGCACTCTTATTAATAAGAAAAAAAAAGAAGAGGTAAAAGTTAAGAAATGGAGGAACAAAACCCATATGCAAAAAGGCAAACGCAATAAAAAATAATCATATTTTCTTTAATTTTTGGGGGCTTACAAACCTCTCTAGAGCAGTTATTAGTGACCAACAACTTCGAAAAATTAGTCTTAACCCATGTTTTATATGCCTTCAACAGGTCTAAATTGATTGTGAAGATCTCTTAAAAAAACTAAAGAGCATCTCCACTCAACATGGATGAATTTGCACCAAAACCTTTGGGGTAGTTGCGATGTTATGATTGGTTTTAAGACATGCTGATCCTCTTTCTTTGTGGATTCCATAATGGATCCGCATCAAAAATGGATTGTGTCTTGTTTTGGTGGGTTGCATCCCTTTGTCATCACGTCTATTAATGCCACAAACCAAGATTTAACGAGAATCTACATGTGGCAGTCTCTAGATTCCTTGTCCTTGCATATCGTCCTTTGTGGAGATTATAACATGATGGAACATCTTTTAGATAGGTGGGAGTAGAGATCTTGTGTTATTAAAGGATTAGACAAGGGATAGTTGGACCTACGAAAGTTTCATCATAATTTGGTTAAAGTCAAGGACTCTTAGGGTTTTCTTGGTAGAACCTCCACTCTAGTGTCAATCTACATAAAGCTATGCTTTACAAATGCTAAATTTCCTAGAGCATCATCAAGAGCTTGGGTCTCACCTCCCTCTCCCAAAGCATGGATAGTTTTGTTCTAGATTCCTATCCTATTGTTTTATCATTTAAACCCTTTGTTAAGGGTGTAAAAACTCCATGGTTCCATGCCGATCTCATGGTCTTCTCTCTCCCCTCAATATGACATGAAATCTTGCTCACTTGGAGGCAAGCCTTCAACAATCACTCCTCCCTGTTAGGAGTTGGATAAATGTTTCAAAAAATAGACCATCTTGCACATAAATAAAATGGAGATCCAAAGTATTCGAAGAGTTAGATGGGAAAAAACCTATAGAAGGCTCTTTTGGCTTAATACTAAATTCAACAATGACGAATCCCACATGCAAAAGGCCTTCTTAATATCAAGATCATCCTTAACTACAAAGACGAGTTCAAGAGGAAGAATCTATAGATGTACTAATTGAAAGAGTAGTGGATACGCAGGACTGATAAAGAAACTAAAGAAATGTGTAGACTCCTAAACATTAAACAAAGCAAAGAAGCTCTTCCCTATATGATTCAAAACAATTACATGGAATGCACTTTAGCTTCATTTGATCTTATTCATTAGTAGCATCACGTATGAAGAATCTACTTCAAAGAAAAGTACCATTTGCATGGAATCAAGAACAAAGAAAGTTTTCATACTCTAAAGTAAGCCATTTTAGAGGGTCCAATAGTCAAAGTGGTAGATCCACATAAAACATTGGAGTTGGAGACACATGCTGTCAGCATATCCATAGGGCAATCTTGAGCCAAGATGGCAGGCCAATAGCTTTCAAAAGCAAAAACTTGAGTAGTGTACAATGGAATTGGCCAATGCACGAAAAGGATTTGTATGTAGTGGTGCATGATCTTAAAGGCTGGAGAAACTATGTTTATGGTTAGGACACCATGTCTTTTACATCCTTTATAGATTCCAAAGCACAAATAAGATAGTGTATCCATCGAGTTCATAGTGGGGTTATCACAGACCCAAAGAAAGTTGGATGCTATCCTAGTAGTGGTAGATAGATGAGCAAGATGGTTCATTTCATACCCACACAAGGACGATAGAAGCTCTATAGGTAGTGGAGCTATTTATCTAACATGTCTTTAGATTTCATGAGCTGTCGACATCCATGGTTTCAGATAGGGATCTTAGATTCATAGGACACTTTTGGAAGTTTTTATTTGAAAACTAAAAGTTTCAGTGAAAATGAGTAGTTTTGACCATCCACAAACAGATGGTTAGACCGAGAGGGTTAATCAGATTCTAGAGAATATGTTGAGAACATATGTGTCTGAGAGGTAGACATATTGGGATAATTATTTGCCATTAGTAGACTTTGGTTATAATAATAAACCTCATAAAGTGACAGAAATGTCTCGTTTTGATATGAATTATGGCATAAATCCCTACTCTGAGTACCATAGGAATGCCTAAAATTTTTCCTATGTTGGGGAGTTTCTAGCAAATCTCCAAGCAAATTTATAAATAGCTAGAGCCAAGATGCAACAAGCAACTGATAAGGCAAAAGAATGTGGGCAGGAAGAGATCTCCTAGAGTCTTTGAGGAAGGAGATAGAGCTTTTCTTCAAGTCCTAGCTAGATTTACTTCACTATCCATAGGGAAGTGTGTTATGCTTTCATCAGGGTTTTGTGGAGCTTGGAAGATAGTTAAGAAGCTTAGTAATGTTGCTTATCGATTAGATCTTCCGCTAGATTGCAGGGTCCATCTAGTGTTTCATGTTATGAAACTTAGGAAGTATATTTCCTGGGAGCATAATCTAATAGAGGGTATTTTTTCTTTGCACGAAAGTGACAACATAGATCATTCTTCAAATAGAATACTAGACCGGAGACAAAAATAGTTGAGAAATCGTGTCATTGAGGAGTGTCTAGTAGCTTGGAGAGGATTATCGCTTACAAACTCCAATTGGGAATCAGAAGCTCTAATTCACAAGTACTTTCCCTCATTGATCATTGAGGACAATGATCTTTAGAAGGGGGAGAGAGTGTTAGACATTGGTCTACAAAGACCATCTCATGTGTGTATGAGACAAGGGCTAGTCATAGCCAAGGTCCCTAGCTCGAGGGATATCCTAAGGTTTTTGAAAGGTAATGGGAATGAGCGTGCATGATGACCACATGTCCACAATAGAGCATTCTGGATCATTACTATTTCAAGTGCAAGAGGATAAAATGGACGGGAGAAGAGTTTCACAAAAAAACTTTCTATGTGCTCTAAGTTCGAGCCTTGAGAGAGATTTTAGGACCTTCCTACATTAACATATTAAACAATGTACTCTGTCATAAGATCCCTCAAGTTGGGATTCCAAAGGATTGTTGGACTTACCTAGACTTTCATGTTAGTCAACTCAAGAAGAAGTTAGTTTCATTTGACAATCTAGTCCCTACAAATGCCATAATTTCACCTATTTCAGTCGAGTTTGTTTCCCATGCACCTTAAAAGCTGCTATGCAATAGTTACTTATACAAAGAGTGCTTAATCAACTTGAACGATGGAACAAAAGAAAGTGCCACTTGGGAATGAGTCGATTCCTTCCAAACAAGATTCTCCTCTTTTCAAGTTATATAAATAGGTGAATCCCATAAAGAGATGAAAACTGTGCTCCCTAGATTCGACCATGAGGACGGATGGTGCAACTATGCAACTCATATCTAGACGCATATTTTCGAGGTTGAAAATATTCTTTAAAGGGGGGGAAATGTTATAAAGTAGCTTGGAAAAGTTTAAGAAGCTATATCTATATTCTTCTAGAGTAATAGAAAAGTTGAGAACTTAGCCTAGGCTTAAGTCTAATGGATGGGAAGGAGGACTTGAGTTTAAATCCCACGACTAAGGTGGGAGAGAGTTTTGCCACAAGAACCCCAAAACCTTCTAGAGGCATCCAACTCAATTCAACTTGAGAAAACTAGGACACCTCATATGAGGAGAATCTAGATGACTAGGACACCTGCCTAATTGTGCTTACGCATGCACATGCTAACACAATTTAACTTTAGACCCTAGCCAAGAAGAGTTCTCATTCATCTATCACGTGGTTCAAGTCCTTCATGATAGAAACAAGTTGGTGTTTGAGAAGTTTGCGGTGGATCTTAGTGATACCTTCAAATTCAATCTTAAGACCGTGATAATATAATTCTTCAATGTATTAATGATGCTCCCAAGTATCCTCTTAATGTGTACTAAAAGTTTTCAAAGCCTTGTAAACAGAAAGAGTATGTGCTCTCCCTATATTCAAATGTCAAGCTAATTTGACATCTTCAAGAAAATTAATAACAAAGTATACTAGGTTTGCTTCATGAAACAAGTTATTTAACAAAGATGTGCACAATGTATTTATAAAGAAAGCATAAAACAAGAGAAACGTTGTCCAAAAGTACGTTCAAGCTCCATGGGAGAGCTAGGAGATAGATTAGACTCCTAAATAGTGGATCCTCAAATGCCAAAGTCTTGGAAGCTATCAGTGAAGCTAAGGCAAGGCTTTCTCCAACTTATGCAATGAAACAAAAAATATAGCTCACATTTCCATTGGTTGTAAATAAAACAAAAAAAATATAGGTCACATTTCCACTAATATAGCTCACATTTCCATTGGTTGTAAATGAAACAGAAAATATAGGTCACATTTCCACTGGCTGTAAATTGGTACAACCAAACTTTAATGAACTTCAGTTGATCTGATAAGGACTACCACCCCCAACCCTTGGATATAAAGATCTTATATTAGGGGAGTGTATAAAGTCTGATGTGGCCCTTTAGAATCTTCTAAGAGCACAATATGTTTGGCACTACTCGATCAAGAGGAATGAAGCTGTCTTTCAACATCAATGTGACCCAAAGACGAAAGCACTTCTTTACAAACTTAAGAAGGTTGCGTTGTATGTTAGTCTGAGGACGTTAGGCTGCCTGGTTGGGCCTTTTGCCTCTTGAGGTTGGGGTGAGGGTTCAACCTTTCCATATGGCAGGACAGTTGTGAGCCTTAGGTCAATGTAAAAAAACCAATTGTTAAACGAGTTGCCTTCAAGCAGTCCTCTCCGAGTGTCGCCTTCCAACAGTCAAACCCCTGCTTTATAGGATACGGGGGGTCCCATGGGTACTTTGCCCATCTCCGAGTGCCGCCTTCTAACAGTCTAACCCCTACTTTATGGGATATGGGGGGGTCCCATGAATACTATGCCCATTCACCTGTATAATTGTTCTTTCAATTTGTTCAAGCTAGGGAGATTAGGCTTTGACCGAACTTCCTCTTTTAGAAAAAAAGGGATGTTGCAATTAGCTAATAAGTCTACTGATGAAGTTCATCGATTTGTGAGACCTCTTTGAAGGAACCTTGTTAAGTCACTACTGAACCTTATGTATCGGATTTTAGGTCTTCATTTTGCTTTGTAATGTGGGGTGTCTTTCCTCCTCTGAAAGAGAGAGGTAATGTATTTTTGGAAAACAATACCACCATTTTGGTGCAATGCTGAAGGCATAAAGGAGAGCTGCAATCGAGGAGGAAGCGATGGGGACGAGTGTATATTCACAGAATGTCCTCGCACTTGGAGTGCCTTCACATGAAGAGAAGGATATTTGAGAATACCAGAAAGCTGACCATAAGCGCAAACAACTGTTCATGCCGGGAATAAAGACTGTGTAACAGAAGAGAAGCATGGACAAGAAAGGTGAGCATAAGTGCAGACGCAGCTGTTCACGCCAGGAATAAATATTTTCATGCCAGAAGAGGAGTGTGGACAAGAAAGGCAAACAAAAGTGTAGACGCAGCTGTTCATGCCAGGAATAAAGATCTTCGTGCCAGGAGAGGAGTGCGGGGGAGAAAGGTGAGCATAAGTGCAGACGCATCTGTTCATGCTAGAAGTAAAGTTCTTCGTGCCAGAAGAAAAGTGTGGACAAGTGTCGGGAGGTGAAGGTGACCGCATAGAGAAGCTAAGAAGAACGGTATGAGCTAGACGGACACACAGAGTTTGAGAAGGTGATGAAATAGTTGTGTGATTTTTTCATCAAACTTTGGCATAACACAGAGTTTGAGAAGGTGATGAAATAGGTTTGTGATTTTTTCGCCGAACCTTTGCATAACACAGAGTTTGAGAAGGTGATGAAATAGGTTTGTGATGAAATTCCCTCGCATGCTTCTATGCTCAACCTTCTGTTGACGCAGGGAATTATGTTGATGAACGTCAGTTTTTCAGACACGAAGATCATAAATCCAATTTGCATCGTACAGAAGCAAGGAATACAAAACCTGTTTCTTAGACTTCTCAGCATGAATACAATCTGGGCAGATGAAGATCACAATCAGACGTACTCTCGAGTTACTCAATCTGCCTTAAGCTTCTTCATAAGCATGAGTTATTTCGCCATAAACACAGAGACTTTATTCTGCATAACCATGGATTCCTTGGGATCCTTTAGAAGAAATAATCAACTCCATATCTTTGCAAGACGATGATGTTGAAGACATCCTTCAGTACCTGAACCGACAGACTAGTGTTGCACAGAATCTCATTATCTGCACAGAAACTTAACGTTTACACTTAACTTTTAAGTCCCTGGAGAGACCGATGTTGCATCAGCTCGTGGAGTATATTGGACGTCCAACCAAAATAACTTTCCGTAGAATCTCATCGTCTGGGTTCAACGGCACAAATCTTCTCTCCATCTTTTTCGTACAGATCTCACTTCTGCATAATGAAATCTCAATCAGCACGTTGACCCCTTCGCCAACATAACCTTCCTCATCTGTTCTTGCAGAATGCTAACAAAAATTCGTGTGGAGCTTGATCGGGACCGCAGGTCACTTTTGAGCAAGATGAATCGTTTGTGAGCTATTGAGACACTTTCGACAACATGAAAACTCGCGGCTCGCAAGGCTTTCTTCAAACACGCCACTTGGTGCTCGTCTCCATGCCCCTCTCAGCAGCTGCAGGTTCTCTTGAGGTTATATAAATCAACATAAATAAACATGGACAGACCTCTTCATTTCACTCACCCGTGAATTTGAGGACAAAGACTCGCCTAGGAGAGTTGACTATGAAGATTGGTGTCTATTAAGACTCAGAATCAATTCTTGGAAGAGCTCAAAAACTCAAAAGGGCAAAGAAGCTATGGAACAAAGGGTTCCGTATGTGGAAATCCTTCGAATCAAGGGAGAATATCAGATGAGATTTCAGGGTCAATTCACTTCATGCGAGAACTCAAAAACTCCCATCCTTCTCAAGCATGATCCCCTTGATTAAGGACAACAAATTCGATAAGACATCGAGTTTGAAGAAGCACGTGCAGTGCATATCTCTCTTAATAGGAGATGGTGTCTGAATTGGCCCTGTATCAGATGGCAAATCAAGTTCGTGGACCTCTGGCATCCTCTCATTGAGAACATAAAATGTGGTTCTTATGTGGCAAATTCTCCACAAGGGAATATGGACAATGTCAAAGCTAATAAAATCTATGGGGTCCCTAAGTGGTATAAGCACTGCCTTTGTGGTAGAGAAGACTTGGGCCATGCCTTCTTGTCGTGCCCTGGGAGTCACTCGATTAGGCAAGCTTTGGCAAGCTTTTTGAGTTTATATAGTCAAATCAACCAGAAGCACATGTTACTTGGAGAAGGGATAGATTGCTTTTTGCCTTGTGGAATTCCATCAGGGGGGAAGTGCTTTGAAAGATATGGAAAGAAAGATGTGTGACCAACTTGACGTCCATCCGAAAGAATGTTCGATTGAAAGATCCCTTGGCCTATTAGGCAAAAGAATATATAATTGTAAGAAGTCCTCACCCTTCACACACCATAATATTTTCTTCTTTGAAAATAACAAGATCAAAAGCAAATGAATCGCGCATGAGGGCAAAAAAAGTTCATTAATATTTTTGGTAACTCTCACTAAAACATATGCTTACGTTTGAATTCAGGCCATCACTATTGTTGCACCTTTGGGTCATCCTACCCTTGCTTTACAAAATATGAGGGATCCCAAGGGCATTATGCCCCTTCACTCTACAATTGTTATTCTATTAATTCAAGATAGGGATACTAGGCCTAGGTTGAACTTCCTCTTATAAAAAAAAATATTATTTGACCAAAGAAACCAGCTAAAAGAATGTGCACACTCCTCAAGTATAAAAAAAAAGTAAAGATGCTCTCTTGTTGATATATTTAGTTAGTGATGTGTGTGAACACACTAGGACTGTCGTGGCACTTTTTTCCCTCTTTAGGAGGTTTTTTTCCCCCGACTTGTATATATGCCTATTGCCCTAATGGGCTACTTATCTTTGTACATTCTCTAGTAATACATTCAGTATTGTGTGTTTGTGCTCCAAGCTTCTTCTTCTTCCTTGTGCTGTTCGCGTGCTTCCGCAGACGTCTAACTCCAACAATTGGTATCAGAGCGGGTCGTCGCTTCATCTAGGGCGCCGTCGACACTCCTCCATTTGTAGTCTCAAAATCGCACGAATTTTGGTGAGCATACTCAGCGTGTTTCCGAGATCAAAATAGCTTTGCTGTGTGGTGCCGAAATCGGATCTGAGCTCGTTTCGGCCTCCGAACGCACTATCGCAGTGCTTGTGCAGGCTATTTTGTCTTTTTGTGCCAAAGGTATATACCAGTTTCTGTTCGCCAGTTTAAGCGTCTCGAAGTCTGCTACAAGTCTAGCAGAACTCGTCTGGGCAGTTCTGTGCAACTTTTTGAGATACAGTCAATTTTTTGCAGTGGACTCAGATGTTTGGTACTTTGATAGTGGGGCGACCAAACATATTACCTTGCAGCGTAGTTTCTTCTCTTCACTCGAGCCTGCCCCTACAGGGAATACTGTCACATGCGCCAACAACTCCTCTTATCCTGTTATGGGAGTTGGTAAGATCATTCTGACTACTGCTGATGGTAGTTCTTTCACCTTGTCAGATGCTTTATTTGTGCCAAGGATAAAAAAGAACCTGTTATCAGTTTCTACATTAGCCAAGATTGGTTTGGTTGTGAAATTTATTGATGATAGGTGTACAGTTCATGATCTGTCAAATGGCGATGTGATTATTGCTTCTGGCATTTTATGTCGTGGGCTGTATAAGCTCCTAGACTATGAAAGATCTGTTAATGATTCGGCATGTGCAGTTCATGATTCTCAGGCTATGTTAGATGCAAAGCTTTGGCATGCACGCTTTGGTCATCTGAATTTTGCTAGTTTGCTACGCCTGCAGAAATCTGATATGGTGTCTTCTTTGCCCAAGCTTGAGACACCCGGAAAACATGTATGTGAAGGCTGTATTTTGGGCAAAATGCAGCGTTCCTCCTTTCCAAAAGATGGTTCAGTTCGGGCTACACAGAAATTGCAGCTTGTACATAGTGATGTCTGTGGTCCTATGCAGATACCCTCTTTTGGAAATTACCTTTACTTCGTGACTTTCATTGATGATTTTTCCAGGCATGCATGGGTATATCCATTGAAGGCAAAGTCCGAAGTGTTCATGTGCTTTAAACAGTTTTTGGTTTTGGCTGAAAATCTGTTAGCATGTAAAATGGGCACCCTCCGTTCTGATCAAGGGGGGGAATATATGTCTTCTGATTTTAATGTATTTCTGGCTGAACGTGGGTTAAAACACCAGTGTACAGTGCCGTATACACCTCAACAGAATGGAGTTGCTAAACGAAAGAACAGGTCACTCATGGAGATGGCGAGATGCATGGTCAAAAGTCAGGCTTTACCACATAGTTTCTGGCTTGAGGCTATCATGTGTGCAGCATATGTACTGAACAGGTGTCCCACTAAAGCGTTGCAGTCTATCACTCCATATGAGGCTTGGCATGACCGCAAGCCATCTGTTGCTCATCTGCGTGTTTTTGGTTGTTTGGAATATGCATTAGTGGCTGAACAACATCGCAGAAAATTGGATGATAAGGCACTAAAATGTATTTTTGTTGGATATAGTTCTGAAAGTAAAGGCTATCGTCTGTATCATCCACAGACTAAACGCATTTTGGTTAGCCGTGATGTTGTCTTTGTGGAAGATGCTATTCAGCCATTGCTTTCATGTACTAAGGAGACATCTGTTAGCTCCAAAGACATGTATGATACGCTGATGCCTCTTTTTACAGGTGGACAGTCTAGTGCTGGTCCTAATGAGGCAACTTCTCAGCCTTTGCAGGTTTCATATGATGATGCAGATCATTCTATTTCTGATGCAACTTTACATGATGCACTTGTTGATGAGAGAGCTGATATTGAGCAGGCAAAAACTATGCCAAAATGGCTGGTGCAAACTTTGCGTGACAACAAATTAGATGCACCTTTGTCATATCGTCCTCGTTCAGGCTCTCATAGTGCCTCCTTTGCATCAGATTGCTATGCTATGGCTGCGTCTAGTCTCTGTGATGAGAATGAGCCTGTTTCTTTTGATGAAGCACAGAATTCAGAATATTGGATGGCTGCCATGCAATCTGAATATGATGCTATAATGAAGAATGGTACATGGTCTTTATGTGACTTGCCTCCTGGCAAGAAGGCCATTGGCACTAAGTGGGTATACAAGTTGAAGCGTAAACATGATGGTACAGTTGATAGGTATAAGGCTAGGCTTGTTGCAAAGGGTTATGCGCAGGAAAGAGGCATTGATTTTGATGAGACCTTTGCACCTACATGCCGTATGACTACTGTTCGGAGCATTTGTGCACTTGCAGCCCATCATGGTTGGAATGTACATCAGTTGGACATTAAAACAACATTTCTGAATGGTGACTTGCATGAAGAAGTGTATGTTTTTCAGCCTCGTGGCTTTGTGCAAAAAGGGCATGAAAACCAGGTGTGCAGGTTAAAGAAGGCATTATATGGTTTAAAGCAAGCAGTGCTTGGTATGAGAAGATACATGCCTATCTGGTTGCACATGGTTTTGTGAACAGTCCAACTGAAAGCACCTTATATGTTAAGCGTGCTAATGATGTGCTTCTGATCATTGTTGTCTATGTTGATGACATGCTGCTCACTCGTCCTATTGAGAAGCATATTGCTGATTTCAAGGCTGATTTGCATGCCTCATTTGAGATGTCTGATTTGGGGCATTTGCATCACTATTTGGGCATTGAGTTTATGCAAGTTGATGGTGGAATGGCTTTGTGTCAAACGAAATATATTGACACATTATTGCAGCGTTTTGGCCTTGAAGACTGTAAGCCTATTGCCACTCCTTTGGAGACAGGTTTACGATTGAGTCTTCATGATAATGGAGATGCATTTGATGCTGTTCTCTATCAGCAGGCTGTTGGATGCTTGATTTACTTATGCATTACTCGGCCAGATATTCAGTTTGCTGTCTCACAGATGAGCAGGTTTATGCATTGCCCAGGAGTCACGCATTGGAAGGCGGTTAAGCACATCTTTCGCTACTTGAGTGGTACTCGGCTACTTGGGTTGTTTTATCCCAAGGGGGGATCACTACCGCCAGATTTGCATGCTTTTTCTGACTCAGATTGGGCTGGTTGCTATGGCACTCGTGTGTCCACCAGTGGTTTTTGCTTCATGCTTGGTAGCTCATGTATATCTTGGTTGAGCAAGAAGCAGCCTACTGTGGCCACTTCCAGTTGTGAGGCTGAGTATAGGGTAGCTTTCACAGCGACTGTTGAGTGTGTGTGGCTCAGACGCCTTATGGCTGATTTGGGTGTTGGCCAGTCTTCTGCCACCACCATCTTCACTGATAGTCAGAGCGCATTGGCAGTTGCGAGGAACCCTGTGTTCCATGCTCGCACTAAGCACATTGAGGTGCATTATCACTATGTTAGGGAGAGGTTCTCTACTGGGGAGATCAGCTTGGCATATGTGCCCACGCATGAGAACATTGCAGACCTTTTCACGAAGGCTTTGCCTAGGGAGAAGTTTGAAGCTTTCCGCAAAGCTTTGGGCTTACTTCCTTTTGTGGAGTGATTTCCACATAGCTTGGCACTTGCTTATACATGAGTGCCAGCTCCTTGTTCACCGCATCACTCCCAAGGGGGATTGGTTGATATATTTAGGTAGTGATGTGTGTGAACACACTAGGACCGCCGGGGCACTTTTTTCCCTCTTTAGGAGGTTTTTTTCCCCCGGCTTGTATATACGCCTATTGCCCTAATGGGCTACTTATCTTTGTACATTCTCTAGTAATACATTCAGTATTGTGTGTTTGTGCTCCAAGCTTCTTCTTCTTCCTTGTGCTGTTCGCGTGCTTCCGCAGACGTCTAACTCCAACATCTCTCATATGATTGGCAACAATGGTGTTGAATACACTTCAGATATTGAAAATTGAGAGTTTATTGTCAATCACTTCCACTAACTACTTGGGGTTTTGCTATGCTTTCTCATTTAAGGTATGAGTGCATGGACACCATCTTGAGGGTCAAATCTAGGGAAATTCCATAAGATCTTGTGAAACTTCTCGATTCTCTCATTTCTATACATGAGATTCTTAAAGTGATTGACTCCCTCCCTAAAGGTGAAAGCCTAGGCTTGATGACCACAATAATGAGTTCTTCAATACGTTCAAAGAGGTTTTGGTGGACCCTATGTGCTCAATTTGGTACAAAGTGACCAATTTTGGTGCGCTTCCAAAGTATTTGATTGAAGGAGTAATCAATCTCATCCACAAGAAAAATAACAAGAATAGAATAAAAAACTAGAGGCCTATCACCAAGTTCGAGATGGGCTTCAAAGTCTTTGCCAAGGCGCTTGCCAATCACATTGTAGACCATCCTTGATCATGTATCAATGAATATCAGAAAGGCTTCATCAAAGAAAGGTCCATTCTTGAAGCAATCATTGACAATTGGGAGCGCATGGATTACACAAACAAGTTAGCACAAGAAACGCTCTTCCTTACAATATACTTTGACAAACCATATGACAGACTAGAGAGGGACTTTATCATGCAATCCCTCAAGGACCTTGGTTATGACCCCTCAGGTGGATGAGAGACACATGTAGAATGTCTCAATTGTTGTTGAACAAGAATATTTTCAAACTGATCTGATTGGACATTCTCTTGAACATCCCTATGTATAGCATTTTTATGCATGCTAATTGGAGGACTAGTATCCTCAAACACAATCTTCTCACTTCAACCTCCTTTATGGTTTTTTTTATGGATCTTAGACTCATTGAAAATGACATCAGTTACACAAATGAACTATCCCGCAAGATTTCATCTCTAGAAATCAACTGCTCCTTCAAATCTTTGATCTTTGTCAAAGAAATTGACCATAGATTCTCCTTCCTTTCATAGGCTCACTCTCCAAATATTTTCAAAGGCAAGCAACATGAACCTCATTTCTTGCTTGGTATAAAGTTCTAAGTATATCCCAAGCATCCTTTGTTGTCTTACAAGAGAAAATGTGAGGAAGAAAATGGCATGCTTGAAACACAAAGCTTTCAGTGCATGTGCATGAGCACCTTTTTTGTCCTAGCAAAGTTGTTGTGTAGTAGGTGTAACAGGGACCATAACACGACTAGGAGATTGAAGATTGTCACTCCAGCACAATGGTAAGTACCAATGTGAGGAGGTTCACCTCATAAATGTCAATCCACGGAGATGTGAGGACTGGTATGAAGACCGTGAGCAAGTGACGGCACAAGTGCAGGAGTGAGAAGCACACAAGCATGCACACACATACACACACACGCACACACAAGGTAAGAGCAAAGAGTGGAACAATGGAAGGTCTTTGATTACAAAAGAACTCTCTTACAAAGCTCAAATCTCTAATTGGATAACCCCATAAATGAGCCCTCTAGCTCTTTTTATATTTTTGTGAGTGGTTTTCGTCGTGTCCAGACCTAGTGTCTGACTTAGATAAAAATTAGGTTCCAGGGCTTATTTGAGGGCTCAAACGGAGTCTAAAAATTATGAAAATAGGTAGATAGCTACTTCTAATACTCCTCAAGCTCAAGGACTCCTCGACTTGAAAAAAACAGAGTTGGAAAAATGGAAAATGATACTTACAATGGTTTTTAGTGATAAAAATCACTATTTTTATAGGGATTTCTTTTGAAAATTTGACATATACTTGTTGGAGCTCCCCTAAAGAGGTGTAAGCTGCCGGATTGGCAATTGTAAAGCTTTTTCTTTTCATATTCCGCACGAAAAAAAAGGTTGTTGCATAGAGTTGTATCCATTTATAAATCAATGAAAGGACGCTTCGGTAACAACCAGAAGAATCGCCAGACTGTCTGTCTGGGCGATACGTTCTGTGGAGTTTCTGTTGTGTTATGTTGGAGAATTCTGAGTAGTACTGTGTTATTCCTCTTTTGTTTGATTATCTTCAATTGTGTTTAACGCTGTTCCAGTAAGTAAGACTTGTGAGTCTGTATTACGGTAATGAATAGTTTCAGCGCTGTGTATTGAGAACGTATCGACCAGAGCATAATCTGTAAGGTTGTGGAAGAACTAGCAATAGTCCGAGTACAAATAGTAAGACGGTGAGAGAACGAACCAGAGTCTGGAGATTAATTCGTATTAACAGAGATTTAGACATTAAGGTATTGTGGTGTGAGTGGTTAATTGGGAAAATCAAGTATAGGGCCTCTGATTATTCAGACCCCTTCCACTCCCAAGAACCCTAAAAGAGCTTAAATGCGTCTCTGACGGCAACGCGCGTTTAACACTAGCGCCGTTTGTGGGAATGTGGCACCAGAGTGTTGCAAATTAGTTGTGAGAAAGTGGCAACAGAGTGTTGCAAATTGATTGTGGGAAGGTAACCATAGATTGTGAATCAACAGTAAGGTAGAGTAGTACGCAAGTGTTGCAAAGGTGATATATGCCGGTTACTCGGTCCGGCGAGTCCTATCCGAAGTACAGGAGAAATCGACAGCCTTTGTTAGGGACTCCCCCAAGAGGCAGAAGCATAGATCGGTTAAGCCCAGTCGTCAAAGAAACGAAGCGTGTTAGCAGTAATTCTGGTAGCATTCCGGTGGAACATACTACAATTCCGGTAGATTCTGGTATAATTTCGGTCCAGTCTGCAGAAGGTGCAGTGACTTCGGAGTCTACAGGAACACATTGTGCAGTTGACCCAACACCGTCTGGTCAGGATTCGAACCTCTCTGAGGATAGAGGTGTGTTATCCAGCGAGACCATTGCTGGTGAAAGAATACCCTGGTTTGGGAAGAGTTCGACTAATTCCGGTGACAGTTCGGTCCCAGTTGCAGAGAATTTACAATTTTCCGGTGACAATGTTATACTTCCCGGTGAATCTTCATTCCGGACACCACTGTTCGGAGTAAGTTTGCCTACGTTTGATACTAAAGAAGAGGATAGGCTATTCGAATTAGAAATACTAAAAAAGGTTGAGTGCTATTTTCGAACCGAAAAGTGAGCAGTTTGATCATACGGACTCTGAAGGGCCGGAAACACCTCCTCAGAACTCAGGAGATAGTAATAGTACCACCACTAGCACCATGAGTGGACAACAACAACAACAACAACAACAACAACAACAACAACAACAACAACAACAACAACAGCTACAACAACCACTTCCACCTCGACCGGTTCCAACAAGAGTAACCTACACAAAGTTCGGCGGATTTCCAGGTGATGATCCTGATGCTCATGTACGTACCTTTGAAATAAGTTATGCAGTGCTAAACCATCCACCCAATCCGGCATACAAGGCCATCGTATTCCAGTCAACATTAGTTAATGAAGCAGCAAGGTGGCTCACAAAGTATGATTTCAATCATTTTGTTACCTATGAAGCGGTAAGGGATGTGATTTTACAGAGGTTTCGATTGAAGAAGAACCCTACCAAAATTTTCGATTACTTGCAGAACAATAAACAGAAGCTGCACTAGACTGTGCAGGAATATGCCACCCATTTTAGAACTCATTTGAGACAACTACCGCCGGCCCATGCCAACCTGCTGAATGATGTCATCACTCAGTGGTTTATTAATGGTTTGACTCCGCAGCTCAAACAGATTATGATCATCCGTTGTGTGGGAGCTATGACACTAGATGCGGTTATTGCAATGGCCTTGCAGCTCGAGCATAAGGTTGGAGGCTTTACCAAAGACCTGGAGTGGTTGAAAGCCAGTAAAAATGTTGTAGAGGATCCAGCTAGACAGATGTACTGCACTAAGTGCAAGAATCCAGGGCATACCAGTGCCACCTGTGCCCTTAATCAGATGTATTGCGCTATCTGCAACACCACCGGACATTCCACCGAAAATTGTGCATATAATGCCAAAGTGCAGGGACCAGCAACTGTAAATGCCATTATACAAGAACCAGGACAGCCGGCCACCCACTATGTACCACCTCAGATGAGAAATAATCAGCAGCAAGGATACAGAAATTATCGGGGACAGAGGAATACAAAATTCAATACAAATCGATGGCAGACGGGAACATCACAGGAAGGTACTTCTTTACCACCACCTCGTTGTCATTTTTGCAGAGAGTTGGGTCACATCCGAAGATTCTGTAAAGATGCAGCCGAATATGATCAGAGGAAGAAAGAGCGTCAGAACCCGATGACCAACATGGTCTATATCTCACCAGTAGAAACACAAACCGCCGTGGTTCAGACAAGATCCGGTAAACAATTGCAACCAGCAGCTGAGGTGTTTGAACCGGGCATTCGTGAGCAGCAGAGAATGTATAACAAAGCTAGCCAATGGACCCCCAAAGAGCCTACAGTGTTCCCAAATCCAATTCAAGTGACACAGGTTCTGTTGCCAAAGGAAGGATCGCAGGAACAAGATTGTACACCAGTAATAGGAGAATCATCATCAGAACCAACGAAAAGTACAATTCAAGCAGATCAAGCATGGGAAATTTTATCTAAGGCGTCCATTACTCTCCCTCTTGGACAGTTACTTGCATTAGTGCCGAGAGTTCGGCAGCAATTCCAGCAACAGATCAGTCTTGGGTCTTCCTGCATTCCAGTGACGACAACAATACAACCGAATGGATCATTCGGTCCCCTTAATTACGGTATGGTACAAAAATCACAAGATTACTAAAGTACTAATTGATGGTGGGTCTGGTGTAAACATCGCCACCGCAACACTTTGTAAGAAGTTGGGATGGATGCAAATTGCAGGGTACAACGTTTAAGATGACTTTTGTAGTCTTAGAACTACCAGAGTCTAGTCTTGACTATAATCTTCTTTTCGGACGTCCCTGGTTAAAACATGCTAAAGTCATACAGGATTGGTCCGCACAGGAATTGACTTTTAAGGATAATCACCGTAAATATGTTGTCAAATTGGATGCCATTCAGCCTTGCGAATTTCATGCCAGACCATATGTAGCAGAACCGGTCCACATGTTGGATGGCTTATCTGACGATGAAGAAGAAGCATTTCTGAAGAACAATGAAGATCTGATTTCCTTAGGTACTGTAGATCTGCAATCTATTGTAGACAACTGGAGTCCGGCAGCCTATACGGTGGTGCCTGTGACCGAAGAAGTGGAGACAAAAGATACTGTTGCTATGGATGAAGCCGCTCTACAACAACTTTTACAGTCAGCTGACGATCCAGGCAAACCTCCTCAATTCTATGTTCCTGAAGATCAGTTAATCACCTATAATTTGGGAGATGAAGTAAATCCACGGCCTGTCAAGATAAAGGAAGGATTGTCTGAGGCGTTTCAAGCAGATTTGATCCAGCTTCTTCGTGAGTTCTCTGATATTTTTGCATGGAATTACCGTGATACGAAAGGTCTGGACCCTCGCATCTATCAACATCGGATCGTGCTTAAACCAAAAGCAAAACCCATTAAACAACCCAGCTACCGGATGAATCCCAACTATGTAGCACAGGTCAAAATAGAACTTGATCGCCTATTAAAGGTAGGATTCATTGTACCCATTGAGCACGCTGAATGGATATCCCCGATCGTGATTGTACCAAAGAAAAACAAGCAGCTCCGAATATGTGTGGATTACCAAAAATTGAATGCAGCCACCGTACCTGATCCATTTCCTCTTCCATTTCTTGACACCATGCTGGACAGAGTGGCTGGGCATGAGATGTATTCATTTCTCGATGGTTATAGTGGTTATAACCAGGTCCAAATGGCTGAGCAAGATATACCGAAAACAACGTTTATTACGAATTGGGGTGTTTTTGCTTGTACAGTCATGTGGTTTGGGTTAAGAAATGCTCCTAGCACCTTTCAGTGGTGTATGCAGGAAATCTTCTCACCCTATCTCACTTCTTTTATGCAAGTATATCTAGATGACTTCTCTTTATTCGGTAAGATGGTAGCACACCTGTATCATTTACGGTGTTGCTTTGAGAAATATCGTGAATACCGACTCTGCCTGAACCCAACCAAATCTGTCTTTGCGGTTTCTTGTGGTAAGCTCCTTGGCCATATTGTATCTGCACAGGGCATACAAGTTGACCCAGACAAAGTTGCAGCTGTGTTAGAAGCACCTGTGCCTACTACGCCGAAAGAAGTGATGCGATTCATGGGTCAAGTCAGGTGGCATGGTCGACATTTACGGTGGCTTGCCCATTTGGCAATACCCCTAAATTGGCTAATAACTAGTACTCCTCGACAGTTTGATTGGACTCCGGAATGTCAAACTGCATTTGATCGTCTAAAAGGATTATTAACGCAGGTTCCAATTCTACAACCTCCTGATTGGGAACGCCCATTCCATGTTTTTGTAGACGCATCGGATATAGCCATTGGAAGTGTTTTAATACAGCAAACTGATAAGTGGTTCTGGCCTGTCTATTATGCAAGTCGACGGCTTGCTCCTGCTAAAAAGAATTATTCTGTGACTGAAAGAGAAAGTCTTGGTTTGGTGTATTCTGTAAAGAAATTCCGGCATTATTTGTTAGGCCGAAAATTCATCTTTCATGTAGATCATGCTTCACTGGTGTATCTGGTTAGGCAACAGCATTTAGGTGGTCGTTTGGCACGTTGGGTTTTATTGTTACAAGAGTTTGATTACGAAGTGATTCATCGACCTGGCACTACCCATGCATTAGCAGATTTTCTCTCTCGGTTGGATTCCAGTGAAGCTCCGGCCGGTGTTGATGATACCACACCAGCAATTTATGTTACTGAAACAACTAGTGATGAATCTGCAGAACCTCCTGTGACACCGACCTACTATGATCAGTTATTAACCTTTCTTACTGATGGATGTCTTCCCCCTCAAACTTCTCCTGCTATGCGTCGAAAAATTGCAGTTTATAGTCGCAGATTCCGGTTGATTGCTGAACAATTGTATTATATGGATCACACTGGGATCTTGCTTTGTTGTATTCCACCACATGAAGTAAAGTCGGTTATTGTATTGGCACATTCAATACCCTCCGGTGGACATTTTGCAGCAGATTTAACGCACCGAAAAATTCTGCAAAGTGGGCTTTGGTGGCCTACTATGTACAAAGATGTGACTCAGTTTGTGTAGTAGTGTGACACTTGTCAGCGATCTGGACAGCCTTTACAACACCATTTTTTCCCTCTCCAACCTGTATTACCTTTGGAACCTTTTCAGAAATGGGGTCTTGATTTTATTGGACCAATTACACCTCCAGCAATCCTTAGCAACAATCGCTACATTCTGACATGTACAGATTATGCTACCAGATGGGCAGAAGCTTAGGCCTTACGGTCCGCCACAGTTGTTTCGGTGGCCAAATGCCTGATGAAGGATGTATTCCCACGTTATGGATTACCTTTGGAACTTGTCACAGATCAAGGGACACACTTTGTCAACAATTTAATGCGAGTGCTAACACACACTTTTCAGATTGTGCATAAATTCAGTTCACCGTATTATCCTCGTGCTAATGGCTTAGCTGAGAGTACAAACAAAACATTGTTAAGTATGCTTCGTAAATTGATTATGGAATCACCAGAAAGATGGGATCAGTTACTACATGCAGTATTATGGGCATACCGGACTACCTACAAAGTGGCCACCGGACTGACTCCTTTCAAGCTTGCTTATGGATTGGAAGCAATTGCTCCAATGGAAGTTGTAGTGCCCAGTTTACGCGTGGCCATAACTCAGAAGTTGATACCCGAAGAGTCTTTGCCATTTCGGTTGGAAGCACTCAGAAACTTGGATGAACATCGCTGGGAAAGTTTTCTGACCCTTCAAGAAGTTCAGTTGCGGCAAGCACGTACTCATAACCACTTTCTTAAAACTCTAGTTTTTATGGTGGGACAACTTGTGCTATTTTACAATGCTAAATCAAATCGTGCGGCTGGAAAATTCAAATTATGATGGTTCGGTCCTTACCGAATTAGTGAACAAGTAGGCCCAGCTACTTTTCAGTTGACTACATTGACCGGAGTTTCTCTTCCTAAAGTGATCAATGGTTCAAATTTGCGGCCGTATCATCAAGCATCCGATTCTCGCTGACATGTTCTGCGGTTGCCCGTGTGTCTTTTTCCTTTTTCCTTTTTCTTTTGCGTGTTAGTTGAATAATAACCATAAACTCCTCGTTTTGCTACATAACCATGAATAATCGCCGCCTTTTGTTATTGATTCTGCTCATGCATGCACACCGTAGTTATGAAGATTATCATCTCAACATCGCACAATGATTAACAATTTCGATCGCCTCCCGCTGCCAAGTATCTACTTAGTCTTTTTCATTTCACTGTTAATCACTATTGTGTCTGCGTGTTCTGTGTACTTTGCATTTTCTGTCATCACTGTGTATTCATGCTACTTTGCGTGCGCATCATGGAAGCCCTGGCAAACTTTGCTACCTTTCGTGACGGACTTCCTCAGGACGTAAGTGAATTCTTGCGTGTCCGAGGTTTGTCCAACTTCGCTGAATTGCCCTGGCATTCAGTGGAGTGCCATCCGTATTATGCTCAGATAATCGCTGCTATTGCTGCCACACCTGCTACGGAGCAGAGTTGGCCTATTACGTGTTTCCCATCTCGTGTTGTAATTACCCTGCAGTCATTTGCTGCCGCTTTTCGACTCTCTCCGGAAGGATGAGAGAATGGTCCTAATCTTCCAATGGCTACTATGAATGAATTGTTTCCCAAGCACTCTCCGAATGAGTATGCCATACTCTGTCGCCCTGAGCCCGAACGAACAGCTTTGCAATTTTTAGTAGCCATATTAAACTTACAAAAACACACTTATGGGATTTCTCGCCCATTCTACTCAGTGATTGATATGGCTGCTAGAGAGCCTATCAATTTTGCTTCTTACTATTTCCGACGCATTCACCGAGAATGCGTTATGGTCATAAAACACGTTAACAAAGGTGATCTCCCACGTTCACGTTTACCGCACATCCTTACTTTTTTGTTTCCGGCCCTCCGAGCAGCGCAACCGCCTCCACGAGCTCCAATTTTATATCATGAGGAATCTGCTCAAATACTTGAAGACGACGACGAAGATGATGAAGAAATCTTCCAACTCCTCCGCCGAAAATGAATCCGGATCAGTTCGTCTGACAGTCAAGTGCAAGGGTCTGCCGCTGGAAATAATGCAGACAAAAATGAAGAAGAGATTTTCCACGACACTGCTACCTCGATTCACCATGATTCATCCGCTCAGTCATCTCCAAACCAGCAACAAGATCAGAGTATTACATTGTTGCAAAAATTTTGGCAGCTTTGATTGCGACAGTAGATTCTGCAGTTGTCCAACCTCAAGTGTCTATGCAGCAACCCACCAAAAAAGTATTGGTGGCTAACACTCTGCAACCCACTCCTCCACCCATATCTCCACTTAAACCTATTGTCCCCATTCCACCGATTGTACCTAAAGCACCGGATTCATCATCCTCTTCACCTAACTATTCTCCACCCAATTCCCATCAACTCCTGACAGCTTCTTCATCTCAACCACGTCCTCCTCTTTTGTTTCCTTCAATACCTATGTTTACAGAGTTAGCATCTATGGGTCATATGTTGATCCAACTATCGCAGCAACTACTAGCACAGATGAAGGAGATTACTGATAATCTCAGACACGAACTACAACATAAGTTGATATTTTAGAAGCGGATATCATTCCGTTGCAGGAAGAGGTAGATGCAGTGAAGGCAGAGAATCATAATCTGCACTTCCAGATTAAACAACTTCAAGCACACCTTGCTGAACAGGAAATAGTGATCAGTCAAAGAGATGCTGCATTGGCTGAAGTAACAGCCAAAGATAATTTATTATGTGCTGCTGATGCAGAGATTCTTCAGTTAGAGCAATTAGTTAAGGATAAAGAGGATGCCCGCATAGCAGTGGGAAACTTGTTAGAAGAAACTAGAGCACAATTGGATGAAGCCGTGCAGAAAGGACAAGAAATGACAAGTTTACTAAAGCAAACCAATATAGAGCTCCAGTTTGCAAATGCAAACCTGTTTGAAGCAAATTCTGCTCTTAAAACGCAGATGACGTTAACCGCTCAACTCCAGAAAGAGGTTCCAACGATCCGAAGAGAGCGTGATGCTTATTATCGGACCATCCAATTTCAGAATCAAGAATTGGAAAGAAGAGAGAACCAATTGGGTGCTCAAGTAGAAAGATTATCTAGAGTTGATAAACAAATTCAAGACATGAAAGTGAACCGGGATGCAGCTTTGGCAAATGACGTTTATCTACAGGAAGCCTTTCTGCAAACACAGGCAGAAATTTTGATGAGCCAGGTAATTGCAACAAGTTCAGTAAGAACTGATGCTCAACTCGTAGAACCAGAGATTCTAAAAAAAATGTTAGACTCGCTAAAGCAAAAAATTGCCAGAACGTTTAAATTAGGTAGAACAATGTATCTTCAAGGTATAGTTGATGAGCCATAAAATTTTGTATACCTGCGGGTTCAAGTCCACCGTGCGTGCCAGTGTAAGCCACCGGATTGGCAATTGTAAAGCTTTTTCTTTTCATATTCTGCACGAACCGAAAGGTCGTTGCGTAGAGTTGTATCCATTTATAAATCAATGAAAGGACGCTTCGGTAACAACCAGAAGAATCGCCAGACTGTCTGTCTGGGCGATACGTTCTGTGGAGTTTTCGTTGTGTTATGTTGGAGAATTCTGAGTAGTACTGTGTTATTCCGCTTTTGTTTGATTATCTTCAATTGTGTTTAACGCTATTCCAGTAAGTAAGACTTGTGAGTCTGTATTACGGTAATGAATAGTTTCAATGCTGTGTGTTGAGAACGTATCGACCAGAGCATAATCGGTAAGGTTGTGGAAGAACTAGAAATAGTCTGAGTACAAATAGTAAGACGGTGAGAGAACGAACTAGAGTCTGGAGATTAATTCGTATTAACAGAGATTTAGACATTAAGGTACTGTGGTGTGAGTGGTTAATTGGGAAAATCAAGTATAAGCCTCTGATTATTCTGACCCCTTCCACTCCCAAGAACCCGAAAAGAGCTTAAACGCGTCTCTGACGGCAATGCGTGTTTAACAGAGGTTGTCAATGTTGATTGTGAGTAGTTGTCGACTGTGAATTGCTTCCTAGGTACTGATGTTGTACCCTTGATATCCTCTAGATCTTTGAAACATGAGTTTCATAGTATGATGCCAAGTACTTGTGACCCATAATGACTAATGGGTAAGTGCATTAGTGCATGGGTTCAAAAAAATATGTTCCTTGTGCACGGCCTTGTAATGTGGCCCTATGCATGCGTACTTGGGGAATGCATTGGAAGAAGTATGGTGCAAGAAATTGGGTCTTGAGGAAAGTGCTCAAGGGTATGCTAATGAAGAGGTTTCCTAATCTATCATGGTTATAGTGCTGCTGAGGTAGGCAAGTCTTACCATGGTGAAAGGTTGGTAGGTGTTCATCTCTTTGTGTTGTGCTCCATCATGGTGATTGACCATCGTCTTGTCTCCCATTGTTGATGGATGTCCTTGTTGATGGATGTCCTTGTTGATGGATGTCCTTATTGATGGATCATGTCGGAGATCTTTCAAGCACACAGTCCTATCCTTTCTCTTTTTGTTTGTTTTTTTTTCTTTTTTTGTTGCCTCTTTTTTTCTCTTTTTTTTGCTCTTTTTTTTAGGAACAATGTATAAAGCAAGAAGAAACTTGTTACCATCAATAAAATATTTTACATATGTCAAATGTTTCACATGTGCCTGGGATTCTCAATTGTGTCTATGCACGGCCATGTAATGTGGCCCTATATTAATGCATACTTTGGAAATGCATGACCTGAATGGTGCAAAAGACGGGGTTATGCCAAAGGCACATGGGTGTTGCACGTGGAGGCTTCCTTGTTCTTGGAACAATTGATGCAGCCTTTGTTTGGAGATATATATGGATCTTGATCATTCCTCTTTAGGGATCCATTTGAGTAGATGGTTGTGTACCGATCACTTTTAGCCCTTTCACCTTCGGGTGGTTTCTTACATTTTGTGTCCCTCGTGGTTGGGTCTTTGGTTCTCTAGGGGCTACTAGTGCTTTTGGCTTCCACACCCATGCCCTTGATGATTTTCTTCTTACTATTGCCGAAGAGGTGAATTGATCTTCTTTTGGTCTTTATGCTTGGCTCTGACCCTTTCCTCTCCTTGGCTTCTTTCTTGAGACTTTTCTCGTGTGGGAGAGCATAGGTTGTTGTGTATGTAAGAGCTTCTTGGGTACTCACATGTGTGATTGTCCTTTTTGAGCTGCAGCTATTTTCTTAGGCACCCAAATTTGTTGGATACTTGGTGGTTGAGCTTGTCTTGTTTGCTTCATTTTTCTTTTGGCCAGGTTGGCTTGCCTAGATGGGAATTTTTGTGGCAAAGCTGGTGGTTTCTCTCCTTTTCGTACCCAGATCTGCTTCATGCCCAGAGCTACTTTCTTCTTGAATTCTATTTATTCATTTGATATAGTGGTTGTCTTGTACTGTTGCACGTCTCTGTGTTTGTACTATTGTGGTTGTATTAGTCTTTGAAAAAGAAGAGAGGTCCACTTGCCTTTGAGACTGTTCTTCCATGGTGGAGTCTTTCTGGATCATAGAGCTTTTGACACATATAAAATTGAGAACTGAGAGAATGCGCGCTACTTGAATTTTTGATAATGTAATGCATTGTTCATGTACCCAAACTTGAAGAAGTTAACTTATGAGGTTTAAGTTGACTGCATGGTCATGGATCCAATCTTGACCCAAGACAAGTGGTTTCATAAGGTCCTCATCTTCACGCACTAGCATTTTGAGTGTCATTGGGACATCTTGAAGGTAGATGGGAAGCACCACCTCACCCAAACAAGGGGTTTCGACACCTCCCAGACCTATGAGATAGGCTTCTATGGGATTTATGTTCAATTGTAGGTCTTGGCAATATGAAAGGCTAACTACACTAGTTGCTGCCTGAATCAATCAATGCTCTCACAGTCCTTACACTCTTTCCGTGTCCTACCTCCATGGTCACAAAGGGACGTCGATCGATGATTCGAGAAGCAAGTACACTCGGTGTTTGGCACATGGCCATGTGATGTCATGGGGATTCAAGATTGACATCTAGGCCTAGTTGCCTTAACTTATTTTGTCCAATGCGCTCTCTAGCCTCCACATGTGCTTCTTCTCTAAATCTCAACTCTTCTTATTTTCTCTTCTTAGCAGTGTTGAGTCTCATTAGCATATCCTCTGTAAGAGGTTCTTGATATAGCTTGACTTGACATCATAATATAGTTTGGCAACATGTCTCCTTCTAGTGTGACCAATTGAACTACACCACTAGTGGAAATTCTATTAATGATCATGGGCCCACCTTGCTTTTCCAATTTGCGGGCATGCTGCTTTAGTGTGTAAAACAAGATCTCCTTCTTTCAATCCTTTATCCTTCATGTGTGCATCAAAGTATGCCTTTTGTCTTTCCTTTCCAACAGAGATGCATGCGATCGCTTGTAGCCTTGTCTCACCTAAATGTTCTAGATAAAAGATCATGGAGGACAACTCGTATCCATTCCAGTTATGCTCTTGTGCAACTTTTAAAGTTGGAATTATAAAATCTAATGGTAACACAACATTCTTTTCCAAAGACCATCTGAAATGGGTTGGCATTGAGTACCGTTTTGTGGGCAACTCGGTAAGCCCAAACAACATGATGAAGTTGTTTATCCCAATCAGAGAATTTATTATTCATCAATTTTGTCAGTATGTTACATAGGATCTTATTTGTGCTCTCTACTTTTCCATTAGCTTGTGGATGATAGGGGGCAGACTTCTTATGTATTACCAAGAATTCTTGGAGAAGTTTTTCAATAACTTCGTTCAAGACGTGCGTGCCTCTATTGCTTACTAGCTCTCTTGTTAGTCCATATCTGGTGAACATGTTCTCAAATAAGAACTTAGCTGTCCTTTGAGCATCGTTCTTTGTAGTGGCTTTTACTTCTACCCACTTTGTAAGGTAACCTATGGCTACAATAATGTACTCTGCATGGGAGTTTGTAGTAGGGGGGTTAACATGACTTACAAAGTCTAGAATGCATGTCCTCCCATCATTAGCCTCAAAGGCATCTCGTCTTTTCTAATTGGCTATTGTGCACGCTTTCATGTGTCACATTTCTTCACACACGTATGTGCATCCATATGAAGAGTGTGCCACAAAATTGCTGAGAATAAAATGGTCTTGATTACTCCATCATGACCAAAGTGTCCATCTGCAACACCACTTTGTGTAATCTCTAAGACTTTCAAATAGTCTGATTCATAAACTCACAATCTTAAGTAACCATCTTTGCCACTTTGGTAAAGGTTGTCTCCTACTAAGGCATGGTCTTGAGCCTCTTGCTCCATGCTTTGTTTTCTTGCTAGACTAGCCTCACTGGGTAGAGTTCCCGATCTCATAGATTCTACCAATGGAGCACTCCAATTTTGAATGAATGATACATGATAAAGAGTAGCATGATCCACTAGGGGTCTCTCCTTGCACATTGCATAGTTCTTAATCCAATCATGTATTTCTTTGTCCATACTAGGCCCATACACTCCTAAAAATTTTAGATTCTACAATGTCCATTGTTTAGAATAGTGCAATCCTTCATGGGCTTGTTGCAACCAACTACTATGTTCATTGTCCTTGATACATCAAACTAATACACCCTTTGCATCTTGTTTGTACATACTTCCTACCAATACTTGATATTTTTGTGATTTTACAACTTCATCTTTGTTCGTTTTCACATTTTTATTTGCGGATCCAAAGGTTAGGATAGGTATCAACTTATTTGCCCATTTAGGAACAACTTCCAAATTGAACAAATATGCATCGAGTAATTCATCAGACACTTCTTGTGGTGGCTCTCCTGAAGTGATGCGAGAAAGGTGATCTGCCCTGAGGTGGTTCCTACCTTTCTTGACAACAATTTCAAAGTCATATTCCATTAGTAAGAGAAACCATCTTACTAAACGTCTTGTATTGCAAGGTTTATTGACCAAATATAATAAAGCTTCATGATCAATGAAAAACTTTAATTTGTTAGCCAATAGATAGTGTCTAAACTTCTTCATGGCATATACCATGCCTGAGCCTTCTCACTTGTTGTGCTAGCACACATCCTATTGCATGATTGGATGCATCTACATGGACATGGAATGATTTATTCCAATCGGGAGTGGTTAGTATTGGTGTTGTGCACAAACGTCTCTTCAGCTCATTGAAGAAATTTTTACATTCTTCATTCCATTCAAAATTTGTCAACAAGGCATAAAGAGGTTTACCTATGATCACATACATGTGGATAAACCTGTAGTAATATCAACAATGGCCCATAAAGGCTTGTACCTCTTTAACATTCCTTGGCCTCAACAACTCTGCTATAGCTTTGACTTTGTCCTCATTTGTTGATATTCCGTTCTTAGAAACAATGTGACCTAAGATCTTACCTTGACGTACCATGAACACACACTTTTCTGGGTTTAGAAACAGTCAATATTCTCTACTTTTGTTGAAGATCTATCTAAGCTCAGGGATGTGGTATCTTCTTTCTTGGGAATGAGCACATAAATCATCCACATATACTTCTAAGCTCTTTCCCAAGAACTCTTTGAAGACATGACACATCAGCCTTTGAAATGTTGCAGGCGCGTTGGTGAGCCCAAATGGCATCACACAAAATGCAAAGATTCCCCACTTTGTGGCAACTGCCATTTTGTGTTGATCTTCTGGGGTAATGCCTACTTGATTGTAACCTAAAAATCCATCAAGAAAGCTATAAAATTCCTTGCTTACGAAACGCTCTAGTAAATGTTCACTGATTGGAAGTGGATAGCTATCTTTGATCGTAGCGGCATTAACTTTTTTAAGGTTAATACGCACACACAATTTTCCATTCTTCTTGGGCACCACTACAATGGGGGACACCCATTCAGTATGCTTGATCTCATAGATGAATCCAACTTCAATTAACCTATCAATTTCTTCTTTTATTTTTGCTGCATAAGTGTCATTACATGTGTAGGGCTTCTGTTTGGTGGGCTTGGCATCAGCCGTCATGGGTATCATATGGGAGCATATTTCCGTATCTACTCCCTTCAGGTCTCTATAGGTCCACACAAACACGCCCCTATATTCCCTGAATAAATCTACAAGCTCTGCTTCTTCTTCTACACTTAGGTCTTCTCCTATGTACGTACATCGCTCTTCGTTCTCTTCAATGGTTACTATTTTTTTTTTGTCTTTTCTTTATTATCATATGCTTCTCCTATGATGGCCTCTCATTTAGGCATTCATACCAAAATTTTTCAGTCTTCAACTTCATATTTCTTGAAATTCGCTGGTACTTCGAACAATGATTCCTCCTCTTCTTGTTTCACTGTTTTTCTTTTCTTTTTCTTTTTATCACCTTCACTTCCATCCTTTGAATTTATAGTTTTGATGCTTGTGAGAGGTTCTTCTTCTTTTTGGGTAAATACTCCTATGTCTTCTAGATAGTGCTCATCTAAATTAAAGCAACTATCCATCACAATGGATTACAGATCATCATTGTCCTCTTCTTGTTGTATGACATCACTAGGGTCACACTCTTCTAGCAAGGGATCACACATGAACACAAAGATATCATATCCCTCCTCATCATAATGAGGCATCCACTATACTTCATTGATAGCAATGTCCATGATGGCTAAGATTTCTGCCCAACCATCAGGCTCAAATTCCTCATCTAGAAAGATCACCGGTGCGTAGGTTGGATCTCTAACTAGTTTACCTCCTTGAGAAATTCATTCTTCTCTCGATTTTAGGCATCTTTCCTCTTCCTGTGTGACCTTGCACATCCACAAATGAGTATCTTCATGCAGCCAAGATGGATCAGAAGAACTTTCAGAATGCACAAAGATTGAATCTTCTTTCACCTTGTGGATAGGGTTCCATTGTAGGGGTGGTACATCTCTAAACATGTAATCCTTCATATTGACCTTGGTTGTGACCCCTAAGTGCTACAAGTATAAGGATTTAGTTCCCTAATCTTGTACTATTTGCAATTGTCATAGGAAGGGTCTTCCTAGGATCATTTCATAGACGTTATTTTTGCCAAAGTCACATATAACAAAGGTGTGTTCAAACTCTACACCACAAGTGGTTAGAGTTATCCCTTCTAGCAATCCTAGAGTTCTTTCAACATGGCCATCAGCCATTCAAAACGTCATTCTGGTTGGTCTTAATTTGGGTTTGCCCCATTGCTTCCACAAGGAGGTGGTCGCAATTGCAACACCAGCACCTGAATCTAAGATAACTTTGGTTGTGTAACCTTGGTAGGTGATTGGAAGACAAGTATTACCTTCTTCACCTTCACTCATGTCTCCTATTTTGTCTAGATGTATCTCTGGGACTTTTTGCTTAGAGCCTGCTTTGACACATTGGAACCAAGTTCTGGAACTTGATTTGCCACATGATTCCATAACTCAGGTTTTATTTTGAGCAGTTCTTCTAAAGTGAGATGACACTAAACCTTAGTGTTCTTCAGGACTTCAGTGTTTCTTGGAACCACTGAGTCTTCATTTCTTACCTAGTAGCTCTGATCTAGAGAGATTCAGATTCCCATGGGCCTGTGAATTGTGGCAACTCTTGTAAAGAATTAGATTCAAAATCCAATCTTTCATCCTCTTGTTGCTCTGCTTGGTCTTCGTAAATAGATGGAATGTCTTGGGGAAATTGATCGTGAAGATCACCAATTTCAGGAATAGGAGGGGGATTACCCTTCTCCTTGGCCCATTTCTCTTCTTGTATTTCCCGCAAGAACTCTTAAGAGTACTGCTGAGTTGAAAGAGGTGTTCCAACATCCGTGGAATTAGGAACATAAGTTTTTGTTGGTGGTGAGCTCTCTCTTTCAACAATTGGTTGAGCCTGTGGAGGTAAAGAAACATGTGACTTGTTTACCAACCGCTCTAGTCTTTCTAGTAAGCCTTGCAAATGCAAACGAGGTTTGAGAGAATTTATCTGATTGAACAATTGATTGCTCTCAAGCATAGCTTGAGCTAGATCTACCATTTTCATGCACATTTTTGTCCGTTCAATCTCTAAATCTGCTCTAGGATAGCTCTTTTCTAGGCTTGCAATTATTGGCCCTTCTTGAAGTCGAGCGTGATAGGCTTTGAACATCATGGCCAAGCCTTTTGGGGTTGGATATGCAAGAACAAACCTTTGTTGCAGTCTATTTACAGTGACTAGTGGGGTGGGGTGAAGCTGGGTGGACGGAGTTTCATCATGCGAGGGTTTTTGAGATGCAATGTCCTCTATTTTTGTTTTTGCATCTCTCAAGCTTTCTTCTAGTTTGGATAGCTTTTTGTTCCACTTGTGATTGGCCCTCTCCTTGGTATCCTTCCATGTTCTTGTTTTCCTCTTACTAGGCTCTCTTGATTCACTTGACTCTGATTGTTCAACTAGTTTAGCCTGTTGTAAGACTTGTGCCCTAGTGACTACCTGTATAGAAGCCACATTAGCGCTACTCGAACTTGAATCCACCACTAAGCCTACCACATTAATGGGTGTAATGTTGGGTGCACTAGAGGGGTTCGTGGGACAATCTCTCGGGAGATGTTCTTTGCTACACTCAGGACAAAAGCGTTGTATTGTGGTTAACTAGATTGTAGGAAAAGTAAAACTCTATATAAGCATCATCCCATCTTTGTTTCTTGTGTTGTATGCATTCCATGAGTTTCCCACTTTAGTGGTCACAAACTCTAGCAAGCAGCCCCCTTGCTTTCTTACCTGATTTTCTCATGATTTTGCTCCTCTCTATCTAATTGTACCAGATTCCAGAGAATTGTTTTGCTCTCTCATTATACTCATTTTCATTGATTTCAAGATTCATTTGGTCTTTCATATAGTGCCCTGAACTTTGCCAAAGTTTCAAGTTATTTGACTGAGTGAGTTGTGAGAAATTTCCAACTTTGTGAAGGTATATCTCTGAACATAGGTAGAGAGTGTTGCAAACAGGTAGCCTGTCTTGCAGAGGGTGGTTCTCCTAGTTGGAATATCCATTTTAGATGATTTAAAGCTTATTGGGTAGCTCTTATAGTCTAATGTAAGTATGCAAAATTTCATTTTAAGTATTTGTAGTGGTGCAGAGACAATTTAAGAACATTGAGCATATATCATTGCTTGTGGACCTACTGGAGGGTAGCTATCTTCCATTGTTGCATTGGGGTGTTATGATCATCCCCCATAAATGGTATCAGAGCCATTTTGGAGGCTTGAAGACATTAATGGCATCATATTGAAGACTTGAAGGGATCAAGACAACTCGTGGAAGCATAAGGAGGACTTATCAAAGCAAGAAGACATCGAAAGGGGGGTGTCGATCGAGATCTCGACTAATCGAAGGTTAGCAAGGGTATCAAAAGGTAATATCCAGAACCTTTTGAAGCATAAAAGAAACTTGAGGAGAAGCTAGAGGAGCATCTTAGAGCTCAGTATGGCTGAGTATAATGCACAAATAGAGAAGTTAGAGAAAGGCCATTATCAACCATGGAAATTTAGAGCTAGCAACTACCTTATGGGCAAAGGATTATGGGGATTGGTGAGCGGCACAGAGCCAATTCCTCGCTTACATGATCCACCACTTCAAGGGCAGGTCAAGGAACTTAATTAATGGATAGAAGGGGATAGGAGAGTCATATTCATTCTATCCCAACACATAAGCAATAGCATGATAGGGCATGTACAAGACTTGGACACATCTAAGAAGGTTTGGGAGACCTTGTTCATCAACCAAGGCAAGGAAGATTTGGCTCAAGAATGAGCTAAATAATATTAGGAAAGAATCAAGTACTAATATAAATGAGTATATTTTGAAGGTTAAGGAGCTTGCAAATGCCTTAGGCTCAATTGCGAGCCCAATCAAAGATGATGATCTTGTCGCGCACACTCTCAATGGCTTGAGAGAGGATGAAAGGTGGAAAGCATTCACCACATCAATTTATGTGAGGAATTCCCTACTAGAATTTGATCAATTAGTCACATTGATAGTGACCAAGGAGATGAACCAAGGAGGTTCACAATCAAAGGGCAGCTAAGCCCAAGTTTTCTATGTAGGTAGAGGCAAAGGCAAAAGTGGTGGACAAAACTCCCATGGCAGAGGGAGAGGAAGGTCAAGCTCAAGCTCAAGCAACCAAGAAGGCTCCAACCAAAGATATGGATCAAGAGGAAGAGGAAGGAGTAGAGGAAGAGGAGGAAGATCACATGGAAGAGAAGCATCCAATGGAGAATGCTACAATTGTGGAAAACCGGGCCATTATGTAAGAGATTGTTGGTCCAAAGGAGGAGGCAATCAAGGATGCAAAATGAACCAAGGTAATTATGCTAGTACTTTAGTAAATTTAGAAAATGAGAACTTGCTTATGATGTATGGGTCAAGTGAAAGAGCCAATTCAGATTTCTCATGGTACATTGATAGTGGTTGTGGCAACCATATAAGTTGCAATAAAGATGTTTTCTTTGATTTGCATTCACCCATCACTCAAGGACATGTAGAGACAGGGGATGACACTACGCACATGTGCCAACCATCAACTTGGTTTCGGTAGGTCAAATGGTTGAAAGAGGTTATGAGGTGAGGTTCGATGATCAAGGATGTTTTGTTGAAGACCCCATGCAGGACCAAAAACTCATAGAAAAAGGAAAGAAGAAAGGAAGACTCTTCACCATGGAGGTAAAGCCATCAACCCCTCACATTGTCTACTTGTCAATTGGAAATAAACAGATTGCAGAAATTGACTTATGGCATAAAAGAATTGGACACATAAATTTACAAAGGATGAAGGACATGCAAAGGAAGGGCTTGGTGATGGTCTACGTAATCTTACATCTCAGAATATGCAACATTTGTGCCATGCTTGTCAATTAGGAAAACAAAGCAGATTGCCATTCAAGAAAGGAGCACACATAAGCAATGAAGTGTTGAATCTCATACACACAGATGTATGGGGACTTACAAGGGGCCATCCATTGGAGGTGATAGATATTTTATCACATTTATAGATGATCATTCAAGGTTTGTTTGGATGTATTGCACGAAGTCAAATTCAAAAGTGTTTTACCACTTCAAGAGGTTCAAACACCTAGTGGAGAAGGAAACAGGGAAGTATATATAGACTCTCATATCAAATGGAGGGGGAGAGTATTTTTCAAATGAACTTTCAGATTTTCTACATGAACATGGCATCAAAAGTCAATTCACTTGCAAGTATACACCTCAAGAAAATGTGGTGGTAGAGAGGAAGAATAGATACATAGCAAAAGTAGCTAGAGCTTTGTTAAATGAAATGAATGCTCCTAACTCTTATTGGGATGATGCAACAAATACAGCCCTATACATTATGAATAGGTGTCAACCTCATGAGTACATGGAGTTACACCTTATGAAGCTTGGCGTGGTAAGAAACCCAAGATTTCATATCTCAAAGTATTTGGTTCTGTGTGTTATGTTCACATACCTCAAGAGTTGAGACACAAGTTAGATCCGAAGGTAGATAGGTGTATATTTCTTGGATATTCTTTAGAGAAAAATGGTTTTAGATGCTATAACCCTTGCCCAAAGAGATTAAGTTATCTAGGGATGTAATATTTGATGAGTTGCTGCCTTGGCATGGTAGCAAAGATGTGTTACAGGTTGACGATGCATATGAAGCCGAGAAGAAGTTCAAAAAGCAACAACAAAGCATGGAGATAAGTGGTCCAACCACTTCAAGCACACCATCAAAGGAGATTACTACATCATATTGGCATGGAAGGACAATGAATGAAGCTCATTCAAGTGAAGGAAGTAGCAAAGGAAAGGAAAAGGCAAATGAAGAAGACCATCGATGGGTAGCCATGGAATCTACAAGTGATGAAGATATGGAAAAATTAGAAACTCCAAGATTTAAAGCATCTAAACCAAGGAGGAGGAGATTCCTACCACCTAATGGTGAGGTAAGGTCATCCAATAGGTTTAAATGCCCCGTTCAAAGGTTAACTTATGATTCATTCATTGCAAGACACTATGCCTATATGAGGTAAGTTGTAGCTTGTGAAGAACCTAAATTTTTTGAAGAAGAAAATAAGCATAGAAATGGATTGAAGCCATGGAGGAGGAATTCAAGGCACTTGAAGAAAATGATACTTGGTCATTGGTGCCAAGAACAAAGGACATGAAAGTCATTGGCAACAAATGGGTGTACAAGGTAAAGAGGAATGCAAATGGGAGCATCTCTAGGTACAAAGCAAGGCTAGTTGCCAAAGGTTTTGCTCAAACCTATGGCATAGACTTTGAGGAAAAATTCAGTCCAGTAGTTAAGATGTCCACCATCAGAACTTTGATTGCAATTTCAACCTCAAAAGGTTGGAAGATGTACCAGTTGGATGTGAAGAATGCTTTCCTAAATGGAGAGCTTGAAGAGGTAGTCTTCATGGAGCAGCCCCAAGGCTTTGAAGACTTGGTAAAATGTGGATACAATCAGAGTCATGCAAACCCATCACTCTAAGTAAAGAAGGAAGGTAGCAAAATTGGTTTCATTTGTATATATGTTGATGATTTGATCATTACAGAGGATGATTGAAGCCAACATCAAGGACATAAAGGGGAAGCTTGGATGTGAGTCTAAAATCTCAGATTTAGGGATTTTAAGCTACTTCCTTGGGATTGAAGTACTATATAAAGAGGAAGATATATACTTGATGCAAAGGAAATACATTCTAGATCCTTTGAAGAAGTTTGGCTTGTGTGATTGCAAGCCCATTTCAAATCCATTAGAAGTAAATGTTAAACTAAGTGCTCATGAAGGTGAAGACATGAAGGATGTCACCATGTATAGGTCAATAATTGGCTCTCTCTTGTATGATACTATGACAAGACTAGATATTGCACATGTAGTTGGAGTGTTATCTCAACTTTTGCAAGCACCAAGAGTACCTCATCTTGTTGTAGCCAAAAGGGTACTTAGGTACCTCAAAGGATCAGTGAATGAAGGTCTATATTATCCATTTGATGATGGGTTAAATGTACAAGCTTATTGTGATGCTGACTGGGTAGGTTCCAAAGATGATAGGAGGAGCACTAGTGGATATGTTATCATGCTAAGCCATGGAATAAAGTTAGAACCTCCATTAAACTCAATCAAATTCAAATCTTGTCAAATCAGCCACCAAAAAGTTCACCTACACTGATTGGTGGGTGGTTAGCTAGATTGTAGGAAAAGTAAAACTCTATATAAGCATCATCCTTGTTGGGAAAGATGGATGGACAATCCAAGAAATGAGTTGGTAGTGCTAATCCCTACTTTGTGCCAGCCCCCTTTCACTTCAGAGTTGAGTTGTAGGCCCTTTTCGCTTTCCAATGACACTAAATAAGTGCCTATGTACTTTGGAGATGATCCTTGTAATGATTGATCCAAAATGGATAACTTCACAATTCACAATTCACAATTCATCAAAAACCTTCTATTTTGGTTCACACACATGCTGCTTGTTAAGCTCAATGCTCCCAACACAGTAGGAATTAGAAACAATTCCTTCTAGAGATATCAGATTTGCTTAAAGATCTAATGATTCCAAGTGGAATCACTTAAAATGATTGATTATACACAGAGCAATCAATTTAGCAAGTGTAGCATTTCAGGACCTTTGTAGAGAATGACTAGTGACCCCTTCGAGATGCTTTTCTCCCAATGCACTCAATGGAATGATTTCAAAATTTGTAAGCATGTAGTAGACTTAGTGCTGATTCCAACAAGCCATAGAACATTGAGAATGGTGGAGTAGTGACTGAGATATGAGATAGACAAGGACATTGTTTTGAGTGACAATGATAGAGAGATCAACAGATATAAGCAATGATCTATTGTATTATATGACAATGTTCTACATGATCATTGGCATGTTAATCAAAGCTTAGTAATGGGGGCATCTATGCTGCGAGTTTTGAAGTGTTCTTTTATAATGTTTTTCTTCAAATTTGAATTTGAATTCAAATTTGGCTCTCTCTAGAAAAGTGATCCCCTAATCTAGGAGATATTCTCTTCAAATGAAGTCGTAGCTTTTCATTCCATCTAAATCCAAGAGTTTAGTGGATTTACAAGAATCTTCCAAGTCAATTGAATTTTACAAATGGTTAAGGATAAAACTCCATAGGCAATGGTTCTCATGGGTCTTCAATCATTTGCACATAAAGACTTCTTATGCCTTGCCAAGTGTGTAGGCTTGGCACTTGCACCAAAAGCTCCCCCTCAAGCCAAACATCTTGGCTTGGTCTTCTTCATCAATCCTCTTGAATGTCATGCAATCCAATGATAGCTTTAAACCTGGAAAGTTTAGTACCATCAAGTGCTTTGGTCAATAATTCTGCACATTGCATATTAGTTGATACATATGCCAACTGAATTTCCTTGCTCTATAGCTTCTATCTCACATAATGATATTGGACCTCTATATGCTTGGTCCTAGCATGATAGATAGGATTTGTTGCAAGATGTAAAGAACTTGTATTATCTCCAAAAATCATTGGAGAGATAGCAAGTAATCCTAAATCTACATATAACAATTCAATCCATATTGCTTCTTGAGTGGCATTGGCTAGTCCTCTATATTCAGCCTCTGTTGAAGATAAAGCAACAGTAGGTTGCTTCTTGGAAGACCATGATATAGGCTTGTCACCTACAAAAGACAGATAACACGAGGTACTCCTTCTATCATCTTTGCAACCTGCCCAATCTGCATATGAGTATATTTTGATGTCCGAATCTGAAGTATAAGGAAAGTATAAACCTTGATTTTGAGTGCCCTTAAGGTACTTCAAAATCCTCTTGGCAGCTTCCAGGTGAGCTTCTCTAGGTTTGTGCATAAATTGACTTAAGACACTTACTCCATAAGCAATATCAATCCTTGTTAATGTAGCATAGTTTAGGCTTCCCACTATGCTTTGGTATGCTTAATTTTTTATTTACCTCCATAGGAGTGCTTGCTATCTTGGGATCCTCCAAGTGAAAATTCTTCAACATATCCTGCACATACTTTCTTTGAGTGATATAAATTCCAGAGTTAGTATAGACTAACTCAAGTCCAAGAAAATACTTTAGTAACCCTAGGTCACTGATTTTGAACTCCTACATCATTTGATTCTTGATCTGCTTGATGCCATTAGCATCATTACCTGTAAGTATGATATCATCAACATACACACATAGGTATATCACCTCTGAATTACTTCTCTTAACAAATAGGAATTACTTCTCTTAACAAATAGGAATTACTTCTCTTAACAAATAGAGAAGTATCTACTTTGCTTATGATGAATCCTTGATCTTGAAGGTATGTAGTCATCCTATGGTTCCATGCCCTAGGTGCCTACTTCAATCCATAAAGAGCTTTGTTCAGTTTACACACATGATTTACCTTGTTTGGGTCCTCATAGCCAGGAGATTGAGCCATGTAAACCTCCTCTGAAATCCAGCCATTAAGAAATGCGTTTTTTACATCCAATTGGTACATGTTCCAATTCTTTGATGCAGCCACACTTACCAATACCCTGATGGTTGGATTTTTGGCCACAGGTGAGAAGGTTTCTTCATAGTCAACTCCTTGGGTTTGTGCAAAACCCTTAGCCACAAGTCTAGCTTTGTACCTTCTAATTGATCCATCTGAATTTCTCTTGATCTTATAGATCCATCTAGAGAAAATTACTTTCATAGACTCCTTCTTTGGCACTAGCTTCCAAGTATCATTCTCCTTGAGTGCTTCAATTTCTTCATCCATAGCTTCCTTCCATTTTTCCTTGGTCTTTGCCTCTTCATATGATGATGGCTCTTCAAGTGATAAGTCTTTGGCAAGATAAATAGAATGATTAGTAACTAAAGAAGTGTCATACCCATATCTGATTGGCTTCTTGCTCTCCCTTTGTGATCTTTTGATTGCTTGGTTGGATGATTCAGGTATGTCCTCCAACTTCTTCATCTTGGTTTTGCCTTTTGATTTCCATGCCTTGAATTCTTCTAGGTTGATGATGACCTCATGATCTGATTTGATGTCTTCAATCTGATTTGGCTCCTCCTTGGTAAGGCTTGGGAATTCCTCTTCCAAGTCATATGGTAACTTAATTTTCCTGCATTCACTTTCAAACCAAGAACCATTCTCATCAAACACAACATCTCTACTCACCATAAACCCTTTGTTGGATGGATTATAAAACCTATATCCTTTTGATTCAAGTCATACCCTATGAGGATGCACTTCTCTACCTTAGGGTCTAGCTTACCTCTGATTTGAGATGGGATATGCACATAAGCAACACATCCAAAGATCCTGCAATGATCAAGTGAAGGTCTTCTACCATGCCATGCTTCATATGGGGTCACCTCATCAAGATATTTCGATGGCAACCTGTTTACAAGATAAGTTGCAATAGATACACTCTCTGCCCACAAATAATTAGGTAATTTTTTCTCATTTAGCATTGACCTAGCTATTTCAACATCCACATAGCAGAACAAACCCTAGCCCAAAATCTCTTGCAAGCCTACATTATGCAAACCTTATCAGAAGGATCTATTGGGGACGATAGATGTGAGTGTTGGCAGTACATCCGACAGTTGCATCGATGTAGAGGAGGCATGTGAAGGAGGGAATGCAATGATTTGCAAGGGCCAGACACTTTATTTTTTTCAAGAAATATATTTCATGATATTCTCTTCAAACACCAAATAGTGATTATTATCATTCTTGTAGCATATGTACTATAAAATACCCAACTTTGTAGTTACTAGCTCCATTTTCTGTAAGCTGAGGAGTCATCAAGCTTGAGGAGCCTAGGTAGAATCACCAGACCAATTTTGGTTATATTTAGATCTCGTTTAGACCTCCAAATGGCCCCGAGAACCTATTTTTTAACTATGTTGGACACTAGATATGAAATCAATCAAAACTAGTCTAGAATCTATGAAAAGAGCTAGAGAGCTCATTTTTGAGGTTGGCAAGTTAGAATTAGAGCTTTTTGGAGCTTGTAATAGTGTTCTTGAGTAATAGAGCTTGTTCTTGACCTTCTAGTGTGTCTCTTTTGTCTCTTTCATGTGTGTGTGCATGTATGTGTGTGTGCATTTTCATGCTGCTCACCTTCACCTTCACTCACTTCATACGTTCATGATCTTCATATCACTCCTATCTCTTCTGCAGATTGACATTAAGGAGGTGGAGCTTCTTAACATGCTACTTACCATTGTGTTAGAGCAACAGGTTTTATGGAACATGCATTAGTGCATGATCAACAACACAGAAAACTAGATGACAAAGTTGTGAAATGTATATCCATTGGGTATATTTGTGAAAGAAAATACCATCATCTATATTTTCTAGAGAGTAAACACATTTTTCATGATCTTGTTCTTATGGAAGATGCAATTCAGCCCTTACTTTAATGTACTAAGGACACATCAGCCAGCCGGAAGGATTTTTATGATACTTTGCTACCTTTTTTGTAGGCAAATAGTTAAATGCTGGTCCTTACAAGAAATTTTTGTAGCCTATAGTTTCAAATGATGATGCAGATCATTCTATTCTTTTATGTTGATTTAAATGATGCACTCACTAATGAGAGATTTGACATAGAAGAGGAAAAAACTATGCCTAAATGGTTGGTGTATACTTTGAGAGATAGCAAGTTAGATACATCTTTATTATATCATGCTTGTTCATGCTCTCGTAGTGCTTCCATTGCATCAAAATATCATCCAATGGCTATCTCGAGTCTTTGTGATGAGAATGAATTTGATTCTTTTGATGAGGCACAAAAATTGCAAAAATGGGTGGTTACTATGCAATTAGAATATTATGCTACTATGAAGAATGGTACTTGGTCTTTATGCGATTTGGCTCTTCACAAAAAATCCATTGCCACTAAATGGGTATACAATCTTAAACATAACCCTGATGGAAAAATTGATAGGCATAAAGCTATGAAAGTTGCCAATTGTTATGCTCAAGATAAGGGCATTGGTTTTGATAAGAGCTTTGCTCCAACATGTGAAATGAAAACCATTCATAGCATTTGTGCACTTGCAACTCATCATGGTTGGAATGTACATTAGTTGGATGTTAGAATAGCATTTTTGAATGATGACTTACATGAAAAAGTGTATGTATTTCAGCACCATGGCTTTGTGCAGAATGGGAATGAAAACAAAGTATGTAGGTTGAAAAAGGCATTGTATGCATTGAAGAAAGCACCACGTGCTTGATATGAAATGATAATGATGCCTTCTTGGTAGCCCATGGATATGAGAATAGTCCAAGTGAGAGGACCTTATATGTCAAGCATGCAAATGGTAAAATTTTGATCATTGTTGCATATGTTGATGATATCTGCACACTCTTCCTAACAAAAAGCATATTGCCAAATTTAAGGCTGATTTGCATGACTATTTTGAGATATTAGATTTAGGGTGTTTTCACACTCTTCCTAACAAAAAACATATTGCCAAATTTAAGGCTGATTTGCATGACTATTTTGAGATATTAGATTTAGGGTATTTACATAATCATTTGGCCATTCAATTTATGCAAGTTGATAGGGGAGTGATTTGTGTTAGACAAAATACATTGAGAAATTATTGTGGCATTTTGGCCTTGATGATTGCAAGTGTATTAGCATTCCGATGGAGATAGGTGTATGGTTGAGTCTTCATGATGTTGGAGATGCATTTAATGTTTCTCTATATCATTAGGATGTTGGATGCTTGATTTACTTATGCATAATCTAGCTTGGTATTAAGTCTTTAATCTCTCATATGAGCAATTTTATGCATAGGCCAGGCTTCAATCATTGCCAGGTAGGTAAGTGCATCTATTGCTACTTGAGTGACATCCTACTAGTTAGATTATTTTATCCAAAGGGATGATCATTATTGCCACATTTACATGCTTTTTCTAACTCAGATTGGAAAGTTTTTTAGGATGCTCATGTATCCACTAATAAGTTTTTCTTCATGTTTGGTACCTCATCATATCTTGGTTGTGCAAGAAATATCCTATTGTGGCCACTTCTATTTGTGAGGTTGAGTATGTTGGAGCAAGTCTATGACAAGCCTAAGTATTGGCTTGAGTCCCACAAAGTCATAAAAGAAGCTTCAAAATGAAGACTATGTAAAGTTCACTTGTGAACTACCTCTTGTAACTTTTGAAGAGTTTACTTAATGTAAAAGTGAAAGAATCTTAAGTGGTTGAGTCCACTTGATCAAGAATGGAAAGAGGAGCCACGAATTCGTGATTTGTGGTAGGTAGAGAATCAAATCAATCGTTGATTGATTGGAGAGTGATTGAGGGAAGTTAGCCTCCCAAACTCAACTATAAATAGATGGCAGTTTTAGTCGTGGTTAGAGAGACCTATGTGAAGACCTCCAAGAGTTGAGCTTTATGCCATATCAAGGTGTGAGTACAAGGCACACATATGTATCAGTAAGTCCATTGTATTGTACAAGAAATATACTTTCATTTTCATTATTATTTGAGTTCATATGTCCATGTTCTTGTGAAGTGTACTACTCACTGCCATTACTCTCAGTTTTCGCAGTCAGATTGCAGAGATGTTTTCTCTGAGCTTGGTGCATCATTTTCAGTAATTTAACTTGCTAAAGTTAGCTCTATAAGTCTACTATATGCTAACAAATTTTCATGTCATTTGGATGTTGCAATATTCAGTTATGTTCATTTGAAGTCAACAGGGTCTGTTCATCTTCACTTCTCTGTCAGGTACCCGACTTTTTTACTCATCTTGTCAGAGCCATTTTGCCGTGGTTACGCATTCAAATTCAATCATTTAAATCTTGTCGGATTCAGCTTACTGTCTAGTATAAGCATACAAATTTTCATAATCATTGGATTCCTAAATTTGGAGTTATGTTCATTTGTCTGCTCACTGGTCTCAAACCGTAGCAGCCCGTGAAAATTGGGATGATGTCATCACTTGTTAAAACTCATTCTCAGTGTGTTGTTCATTATTTTTGATGAGATTACCCTTGAAAGTTAGCTCCTTAAGCTACCTAGACTTCCCCAAGAGGAATTAAGCTAATTGTTGCTGTGCTCAGAGAATTATGTAAAACACTAGACATGTGTATGAACCAAGAATAGCAAGTTTTCACCTCTGAGCTAACTCCAACTTATCTGTTTTGATCTATCTTTTTGAGAGTGATCTTCCAAGGTACATAGGGTGTCTAATACATCCATTGGCAAGTTAAAAGGGGCCACCATATACTCCTGGAGCTCATTTGGCTGATGTAGATCAAGGATTTTGCAACACCTCTTCATCTTCAAGCACATACCTATCCATCGCTTCACAGTGGTATCAGAGCAAGGTTGGACAACATGGCAGATGGATTTCCTTCATCATTTGAAAAATTGGATAGAGGTAACTACTCAGCTTGGTCATTAAGAATAGAAGCTTATCTCCAAGGTAGAAGTTTATAGGGTTATGTGGCTGGAGATGAAGTTATGCCAAGTTTCAGGGAAAAAAGTCAACCAATACAAGAGCAAGAAAGATCGAGCACATGGTGCTCCAAGGATGCACTTGCAAGGTCTTATCTCCTCAACTCTATCTCGGATTTTTTGTTGCTTCACATTAGAAGTTGTAAGACATCTCAGGAAGTGTGGGATGCACTTGAAGCTTTCTTTTCTTCAAGTACTAAAGCTAGGAAGCATCAACTATGGCTTGATTTCACAACTCTCAAGAAGGTTCCCAAACAAAATGTGACTGATTTTGTCACAAAGCTCAAGGACATAGCAGATCAATTGGGAAGCATTGGAGAGGTAATAGATGAAGAGCAAATTATAAGGCAGGTCATCAATGGCTTGAAGGCAGATGACAAGTGGGAAGCATTCACCACAGCTATGGATTTGTACATGGACATGCATGTACCTGATTTCAATACACTCATTGGACAACTACTTACTCAAGAGGCAAAGCTTATAAAAAATGGAGAAAGCTCTAAAGGTAATCAATCTTCAGCTTTATACACTAATAAAAGCAACTCCAAAGATAACAAAGGAAAGGCAAAGAAAGTGGATGATGAAGCAGGTACATATCAACCTAACTATGCAGGTAGAGGAAGACATGGCAGAGGTAGAGGAAGAGGAGGTAGACAAGGTAGGGGGAGATCCCAAGACTCCAACTCATGTTCTATTTGTGGATTAACTAATCATACAACTGAAAATTGCTTTAGGAATTCCAGGAATCAAAGAGGCAGAGGATACGAAGTTATGGCTACTCAAGAGGAAGGTTCAACAATTATCATGGAAAATACAACAACTACAATCATTCAAACTATCAAGGAGGCTACAAAGGAAGGAGAGACTACAATAACTAGACAGAAGACTCAAGCAAAGAGGATTCATTATTGATCATGAACATGGCTATGCCACAAGGTAAACCTGATGAGCATGTTTTCTACATAGATTCAGGTTGTTCAAATCATGTGGCAGGAAATGTGGCACTCCTATCAGATTTAGAAGATCCAAGGAATAAGCATGAGGTACAAACAGGAGATGACACAAAACATCATGTGGAGAAAATAGGCAATGTCAAAGCACCTGATGGAAACATCAACCTACTCAATAAGGTACTATATGTCCCTACCATTACAAAGAATTTGATAAGTGTTGGGCAGATAGTAGAGAAAGGGTTGCAAGTCAGGTTCACAAAAGCAGGAGCATTTGTTGAAGATCCAAGTCAAGGATTCAGAAAAATTGCAAAAGGTGAAAAGACAGGTAGATTGTTCACATTTGAATTACAGGACACTAGAAACATTTCTCTCTTTAATTATGGTAGTCAGACACTCACAGAATTGGAAGTATGGCACAAAAGGTTAGCACATAGTGGTGAAAGGTCATTAAAGCAAATCTGCAGGCTTGGACTCCCTAATTTGTCAAAACAACATATGATTTATAAGTGTAGTGCATGTCAATTTGGAAAGTCTCACAGGTTACCATTCATGAAGAAAGGTTATATGCATGGAGATCTCTTGGAGTTGGTTCATACAGATGTATGGGGACCTAGCAAGGAAGCTTCAATATCTGGATCAAGGTATTATGTCTCCTTTATTGATGATTGCAGCAGATGGACTATCCTATTCTTTATGAAACACAAAGATGAAGTTTTTTCATGTTTCAAAAGATATTTGGCTCTTGTGGAGAATCAAATAGGTAAATCACTAAAAAGGTTAAGGTCAGATGGAGGGGGAGAATACTTCTCCCATGAGTTTGATTCTTTTCTTCAAGAAAGAGGAATCAAAAGAGAGGTAACTACAAGGTACACTCCTGAGAAAGGAGGAATAGGACAATTGTTGAAGCTGCAAGGTCTATGTTAAATGAAAAGCATTTACCTAATTACTTATGGGCTGAGGCTGTATCTACAGCCACTTACTTGATTAATAGGTTGCCTTCAAAATCCCTTGATGGGATGACTCCATATGAGGCTTGGAATGGAAGAAGACCAAGCTTAGATCATTGTAAAATTTTTGGATGTATTGCTTTTGCTCATGTTCCTTCACATGTTAGAGGCAAGATGGATCCAAAGGCAGAAAGGTGTGTATTTATTGGATATGACAACAGTCAAAAGGGCTACAGGTTATACAACCCTACCAACAAAGGATTCTTGGTAAGCAGAGATGTAGTTTTTGATGAAAACAATTCATGGTATGAAGATTCATGCAGGAAGGCCAATTTACCATATAATCTTGAAGAAGATTTTCCAAAACTTGGTAGAGAACAACCAAAGATTGAAGAACAAGACACCTCAGAGGATGATGAAGAATCTCAGATGGAAAAGATCAAAGCATGGAAGTCTAAAGGTAAAGCCAAATTGCAAGAACTTGGACATGAGGCAGCATCATCACATCATGGCCTAAGAAGATCTATGAGGGAAAAGAAAAAACCAGAAAGGTATGGGTTTGACACCTCATTAGTAACTAAACATTCTATCTACATAGCACAGGACATAAACCAAGAGGAGCCATCATCATTTGAAGAGGCCAAAACAAAAACAGAATGGAAGCATGCAATGAAGGAAGAGATTGAAGCACTTGAGGAAAACAACACTTGGGATTTGGTGCCCAAGACTTCATCCATGAAGTTAATAGGCTCAAGATGGGTCTATAAACTCAAGAAGAATTCTGATGGTTCCATTAAGAGGTATAAGGCAAGGCTTGTAGCAAAAGGCTTTGCACAAACTCAGGGAATTGATTATGAGGAGACTTTCTCTCCTGTGGCAAAGATGCCTACTATTAGGGTTTTGCTTAGTATTGCCTCTTCCAAGAATTGGAAGATACTTCAAGTAGATGTAAAGAATGCATTCTTGAATGGTTGGATAACAGAAGAGGTATATATGGCACAACCACCTGGTTTTGAGAATCAAGTTTATCCTGATTATGTGTGTAAACTTAACAAAGCATTGTATGGTCTCAAGCAAGCTCCAAGAGCTTGGAATTTCAGGTTTGTTTCATTCTTGCAGGACAAAGGCTTTCAACCAAGCAAGGCAGATCCTTCACTCTTTATCAAAAAGAGTAACTCTCAGGTCATCTACCTATGTGTATATGTAGATGATATTATATTGACAGGAAATGATGCATATGGTATGAAGAAGATCAAAGATCAGATCAGAGAAGAGTTCAAGATAAGTGATTTGGGTTCACTTACCTACTTCCTAGGTTTGGAAGTTGTCTACAAAGATCATGGTTTGTTTCTCACTCAAAGAAAGTACATTAAGGACATGTTGGCAAAATTCAAGATGCAAGATTGTAAGATTCCAGGTACTCCAATGGAGGTCAATCACAAATTGAGCTCACATGAAGGTGAACTCATAGAGGACATCACATCATATCAAAGTCTAGTGGGTAGTCTCAACTATGCCACATTGACAAGAGTAGATATATGTTACAGTGTGAGTGTGCTAAGTCAATTTATGCACACACCAAGGAAACCACATATGGATGCTGCCAAAAGGATTCTCAAGTATCTCAAAGGAACCATAAATGAAGGACTTTATTATCCTTATATATCTGATTTAGGTTTGAAGCTATTTTCTGATGCAGATTGGGTTGGCTCCAAGGAAGATAGAAGGAGCACTTCAGGTTATCTTACCTTTGCAGGTTCAAAGCTTATTTCATGGTCATCCAAGAAGCAACCCACAGTTGCTCTCTCTTCTACTGAAGCTGAATATAGAGGTCTTGCCATAGCTACTCAGGAAGCTATGTGGATGAAGACCTTATTCAAAGATCTTGGATTGGAGTTTGGAACTCCAACTATTTTTGGTGACACTATGAGTTCTATTCACTTGGCTGCTAATCCTATTTTTCATGCAAGGACTAAACATATTGAAGTTCATTATCACTATGTACGAGAGAAGGTTCTAAGCAAAGAGATTCAAATATCATATGAGTCCACTCATCAACAATGTGTAGATATTCTAACCAAAGCATTGGATGGTACAAAGCTTTGCAAATTCAAGGCTATGATAGGTTTGCAGGTAATCTTGGAAGATTGAAGACCTCAAGCATACTTGGATTGAGGGGGAGCTATTGGAGCAAGTCTATGACAAGCCTAAGTATTGGCTTGAGTCCCACAAAGTATTAAAAGAAGCTTCAAAATGAAGACTATGTAAAGTTCACTTGTGAACTACCTCTTGTAACTTTTGAAGAGTTTACTTAATGTAAAAGTGAAAGAATCTTAAGTGGTTGAGTCCACTTGATCAAGAATGGAAAGAGGAGCCACGAATTGGTGATTTGTGGTAGGTAGAGAATCAAATCAATCGTTGATTGATTGGAGAGTGATTGAGGGAAGTTAGCCTCCCAAACTCAACTATAAATAGATGGCAGTTTTAGTCGTGGTTAGAGAGACCTATGTGAAGACCTCCAAGAGCTGAGCTTTATGCCATATCAAGGTGTGATTACAAGGCACACATATGTATCAGTAAGTCCATTGTATTGTACAAGAAATATACTTTCATTTTCATTATTATTTGAGTTCATATGTCCATGTTCTTGTGAAGTGTACTACTCACTGCCATTACTCTCAGTTTTCTCAGTCAGATTGCAGAGATGTTTTCTCTGAGCTTGGTGCATCATTTTCAGTTATTTAACTTGCTAAAGTTAGCTCTATAAGTCTACTATATGCTAACCAATTTTCATGTCATTTGGATGTTGCAATCTTCAGTTATGTTCATTTGAAGTCAACAGGGTCTGTTCATCTTCACTTCTTTGTCAGGTACCTGACTTTTTTACTCATCTTGTCAGAGCCATTTCTCAGTGGTTACTCATCTAAATTCAATGATTTAAAACTTGTTGAATTCAAATTACGATCTAGTATAAGCATACAAATTTTCATAATCATTGGATTCCTAAATTTGGAGTTATGTTCATTTTTCTCCTCACTGATCTCAAACTGTAGCAGCCCGTGAAAATCGAGATGATGTCATCACTTGTTAAAACTCATTCTCAGTGTGTGGTTCATTATTTTTTATGAGATTACTATTGAAAGTTAGCTATTTAAGCTACCTAGACTTCCCCAAGAGGAATTAAGCTAATTGCTGCTGTGCTTAGAGAATTATGTAAAACACTGGACAGGTGTATGAACCAAGAATAGCAAGTTTTCACCTCTGAGCTAACTCCAACTTATCTGTTTTGATCTATCTTTTTGAGAGTGATCTTCCAAGGTACATAGGGTGTCTAATACATCCATTGGCAAGCTAAAAGGGCCCACCATATAATCCTGGAGTTCATTTGGCTTGTGTAGATCAAGGATTTTGCAACACCTCTTCATCTTCAAGCACATACCTATCCATCTCTTCACAGAGTATAGGGTAGCATTCACAACTGCTATTGAGTGTGTGTGTGTGTGTGTGCCTCAGATGCCTTTTTAATGACTGGTGTGTTGATTGCTCTTTTGCCACCATCATCTTTACTAACAATGAGAAGTGCTTTTGTAGCAACCTTGTGTTCCATGCTCGTACAAAGCACATTGAGGTGCACTATCATTATGTGAAGGAAGGACTTTCCATTGGAGAAACTAGCTTGGATAATGTAAATGCATAGGATAATATTGCATAGCTTTTCTCAAAGGCTCTGCTTAGGGAGAAGTTAGAAGCTTTTTAAAATGTTTTGGGTTCACTTGGTTATGTGGATTGATTTTATTTCACATAGAATCCTTATACATGAGTGCCAACTCCTTGTTCATTGCATCAATTTGTTTTTTTAGCTAGTATGTATGCATATAGCCCTAATGGGTCATTAATTTCTTGTACATTCACTTGGTAATACATTTTCTATTGTGTTGTTCTCAAGGATTTCTCTTTTTCTTCGTTGCATTGTTTGCATGCTATGGTGGTCCTCGAATTCCAACAAAAAAGTTATGAGAATCATGTGTAGCACTCGTGACGCTAACTTTTGATAAGTTATTAGAGCTCAACAAGTATAATATTTCTTCACATAGTACCACACATTTGGATTGACATTAAAAGGATCCTAAATTGCATCATTTCAAATGTTGAGCTTAAATGATTCTTGAAGCATTGATGAACTGTTTTTATGAATGGCTTTGTACCCACTGGCATTAAACATGGCACTCTAAATGAGGTCTTGAACTTCAAGAAAAATGCTAGTGAATTAGTGAGAGATGTGGCAGAAAGATTTGAAAAACACATGGTACACTCCATTCAGTTCCCTTTTGTCACTCTAGCACAATGGCAAGTACCAACGTGAGGAGCTTCACCTCATAAATGTCAATCTGTGGAGACATGAGGACCGGTATGAAGACCATGAGAAAGTGACGGCACAAGTGCATGAGTGAGAGCACACAAGCATGCACACACATGCACACAAGGTAAGAGCAAAGAGTGGAACAATGGAAGGACTTAAATTACAAAAGAACTCTCTTACAAAGCTGAAATCTACAACAAGCTAACCCCCAAAAATGAGCTCTCCAGCCCTTTTTATAGTTTTTTGAGTGGTTTTGGCCCTGTCCAGACCTAGTGTCCGGTCTAGTTAAAAATTAGGTTCCAATGCTTATTTGGGGACTCAAACAGAATCTAAAAATGATGAAAATTGGTAGGATGATACTTCTAATACTCCTCAAGCTCAAGGACTCCTCGGTCTGAACAAACTGGAGTTGTAAAAATAGAAAATGGTATTTACAATGGTTTTTAGTGACAAAAGTCACTATATTTATAGGGATTTCTTTTGAAAATCTGACATGTGCTTCTTGGAGCTCCCTACATGCTCCTTCTTCTTGTGTGTCCACTTCATTGATGCGCTTCACTAATTGTGTGTGACCTTGACTGTCAACACTCCCCCCCCCTCTAGAGTCTGTCGTCCTAGACAGACCCTTGTTGTAGTGGTTGTTCCATGTAGTGTGTGGAGAGATAGTGTCCATCATGTATCTACAAGAGTGGTCCATCTTCCAATTGTATCAGGGTCCATTGTCTTTTTCTTCAGTTTGTAACTGCTAGGCCATGGAAGTGTTTTTCCCTTTGCATGTAGCTCCTTGGATTCCAGCATAAATGTGTCGTTGTGAGCTTCCAAAAAATGCTTGTTGCTTAGAGGAGTTTGTCCATGTTGATTTTGAGTAACTATTGATTGTGAATTACTTCATAGGTATTGATGTTGTGGCATGGATATTCTTTGGTAAAGAAACTTGTGGTTTATTTACCAACTGCTCTAATCTATCTATTAAGCCTTGGAAATGAAAACCCGGTGTAATAGATTCGTCTGATTGAACGATTAATTGGCCTCGAACATAGCTTGGGCTAGTTCCACCATTTTTATGCACATTTTTGTCCGTTCAATCTCTAATTTTCCTCTAGGGTAGCTCTTGTCTAGGTTTGCAGGTGTTGGCCCTTCTTGAAGTCGATCTTGGTATGCCTTGAACATCATGTCCAAGTCTTCTGGGGTTGGATCTGCAAGAACATATCCTGGTTGTGGTCTATTTACAATGGTTGGTGGGTGGGGGTGAGGTTGGGGAGGAGGTGGTGTGGATGGAGTTTCAACATGCGAGAGATGTTGAGAGGCAATATCTTCTATTCTTGTTTTTGCATCTTTCAGGATTTCTTCCAATTCGGATAACTTTTCGGTCCACCTACGATTGGCCTTCTCTCTAGTATCCTTCCATGTTCTCTTACTAGGCTCTCCTGACTCACTTGGCTCTGATTGCTCAGCTGGTTTAGCTTGTTGTAAGGCTTGTGCCCTAGTAACTGCGTGTATAGGAGCCACATTATCGCTACGGGAACTTGAATCCCCTACTAACCCTACTACATTAACAGGTGTAACCTTTGGAGCACTAGAGGGATGTCCGGGACAATCTCTCAGGAGCTCTTCTTTGCCACACTCGAGACAAACAACTTGTATTGTGATGTTCTGCCCTTGTGTCGGAGCTGGTGGGTGGGGTGGTTGTTATCCTGGTATAGGTTGAGGTTGGCTACATCCTCCATGTTCATACGGTCTAGTTGCTCCTCGTGGTCCTAGACATGGGTTATACTTAGGAACTTCTTGGCCTTGTTCTCTAGGAGGGTACCCGTATGGTCTACATTGGGATGGGACAAACGGTCGTGGCTGTCTATTCATTGAATAGTTTTCAGTGTTGTAGTTGGGGTACTTTTGCTCACTATAAGAGTACATGTTAGGCTCCTGAGTTGGGTGTCTATCGTAAGGGTAAGGTTGTGATAACCCTAGTCCTTCTCTAGTGCAAACATGAGATTGGATGATCTCCACCGCAAAGTGTGCAACTTCCTAACATTAGCACTCTCAAGGAGGAGTTCTGGTAGTTCCTTTGTCCTTGTACTCCTAATTTCTTGGCCACTAACGCTGCCACTTCCTCCACATAACTCAAACTAGAAGTCTCATTGCTCCTTGTATCCTCTGATTTGGTAGGATCTTGTGTGATTTTGAGATCCTCAACTAAGTTGTCTTCCAAATCTATGCACTCTTGAAGGCACTCACTCAGAGTTTGCAATCATTTTCTCAATGTTCCATTGGTTAGACCTTCAAAAAATAGGGATATCATTTTCTATTGAGAAGGTCTCTCTGTCACAGGGAATCGGTTTACATATTGATTTAATCTTCGTGCTACATTTTTTAATGTCTCATTAGGAGCTTGTTTGAAACTATGTAGTAAGGATGACGAATTGTGCTTGATCCCTTGCTTAGTGAATTCCCAAATAACTTCTTGGAAGAAATGTTCGATATGGCCAAAGCAACTTGGATCCAAGGGTTGAAACCAAGTTAGGGCTATTCTCATGAGGGTTAGCCCAAAGGATTCATATTGCACGAAAAATTCATCCACTTGCTCCGCTCGCAACATTTGCTTGAATTCTGCAATGTGGTCATAGGGCTCTCCTGTGCCATCGTAAAGATTTTGCATACATTTGGCCAATTGGATTGGTCTCAGTCTTTTGCCTGGCTCTAGGGATCGAATTATGTTGGGAAGAGCACGTTTTACTAGGTGTATTCCAGCTCCTACACCTTGGGGTGATTCTGCGCTAACGGTGGTTCTATTCATATTTCCCATTCCTTGGCTATTTTGGTTATGGGAGTTAATTCCTGGCATGGTGGATTGCACCTGAGGTTTGTTTGGTATACTACGTTGGCTCATTTGTCTTGACATCACATTTTTCGTTCTTTGCTGGGTCTGGAATGGGTTTTGTGAGGTAGTTGCCTGATCTCGAGGAGGGAATACAGTCATATCCACGTACTTGAATCTAGACCCCTCCACTTCCTCTACAAGCCAATATCTCCTTTGATTTTGGTCTAGGTATGTAACTCTAGATGGATTTTCCGGATCCCGAAACTCGTATATAGTTGTTGGGTTGATGCCTTCTCCTTCTATCAGTGAATTAGTTTGTAGGAGTAGGTCTGATCCATATACCAAGTATACATCCATAAGATAGTCATCTTGTGGTATCTTGTCCGCTTGCAATACTTGAGTCATTACTCACTTCCCCCTAGGGGTAGTCATTGTATCTCCACTGTTGGCTCTCTCAAAATTCCCTTGTCCCTCTAACTCTCCTCTTTCATTAATCTAATCAGGTTTTTCGGTTACGACATATATCTGGCCCATCTTGTCCATGTAAACTCCACATTCATACTTGACAACTAGTCTCAGAACTATCTCAGATTCTATAGTGTTTATCATTCTTGCTACTGACATGTGTAGAACATCAAGGTAAATGGGTATTTCTTGCAAATTAGTGGATATGTATTGAAGAGACATCCGATATTACCCTTCCACTCTAGACATAAAACCTTCCCTAGGTACTGAACTATGCATGTCTTCAGAAGCCAAGAGTCTCTCCCGGTTGAATGACATTTCTGACTCACTTGTCTATGAACTCAGCACGTAGTGCTAACCACTGAGTTGTGGGTCCATGACTTGGTTGTGTGGTTGACCCTAGGTTCAAGTGATTTGGTACGTTATCTATCTCTTCCTAAGTATCAACTTGAGCTTAAGTTCATAAGCCTTGTCTACAAGTCCAAAATTTTCCTTTGAATTGCTCAAAATCTTGTGGAACCCCTTGCTTCCTAGTCCAACCTGAGGGTCAACCCCTTACTCCCCACGAGCTTTCCAACGAACCTAAATCACTCCGAACGGATTTCGTATGAGAAAGTTATGCCAGTTCAGGGTTCTGGGGGTTAAAACAGGGAAACAGGATCTCTCAGGGAGTGCCTCAGGACAGGCAATATGATATCCGATTCTCCACTATACACGATACCAATACCACTATGGACGATACCACTTTAGATGATACGATACCACCAAGGCGATACCAGCTTGCACGATACGATACTGGGAGTGGTCACGATACGATACCTCTGACTTTCACGATATGATACTTGATTGGCTCACGATACGATACCACTCACTAAACAATACCACCAAGTCCACGATACGATACCAAAACAATCGATGATACGATACCAAGTTAGTGGACGATACGATACCAAGTTAGTGGACGATACGATACCAGATTGCTAGCGATACTATACCAAAGTGACAGGCGATACGATACCAAAAATTTACACGATACGATACTGGAACTCTCACGATACGATACTGGAACTCTCACGATACGATACTGGAACTCTCACGATACGATACTGGTTCTATGGATGATATGATACCAAAGGATCGGACGATATGATACCACTTTTTGCACGATACGATACCGCTCGATCTACGATACGATACCGTGACCGACACGATACGATACCAGGTGGACCACGATACGATACCACTGGGACGATCGCGATTGTGATACCATCACTTGACGATACCAGAATGGTATCGTGATACCTCAAGTGGGTATGCACGATACCATACCTCAACAAGTATCGTCATACACGGAAACTCTGGTATCGCGATACCAAAACTCAACCGGACATAATACTTAGAGATTTTTAAGCCTAAATTCAAAAATTTTTGTAGATATGTGTACCTTAGGTTCTCCTTGTCGCTCCTAAGTGCCTGTAGGTGCAAACTCACCCTCCTAATGCACGATATCACCGCCGCGATACCAAACGCTAGTCTTGTCACTCCGTGATACTGTCGCCCAGATTTTGGTGTTTTTTGAGAGTTTTTCAAGAGTGATTCTTCAACGTTTTAGCTCTGAACCACCTCTATGCTTCTTGCTCACAGCCACAAGTGAAAAACAAGGTGAGTGGACAGCTCAAAATGGAAAAAATCAGAGAACATGAAGAGGGAATAAGATGGTGATGATGATGGATGAAGAAGAAGACAAACTCAGAAACTGAACTGAAAATGGTGATTTTTTACCTTCCAACGTCGCTACTCTATGTCTTACCATCACACACTCGTCCTCCAAGCTCTCTCCCCAGCAACGGCGCCAAATTTGGTGTCACTCTATCACAATGGAAAGTACCAACGTGAGGAGCTTCACCTCATAAATGTCAATCCGTGGAGACGTGAGGACCGGTATGAAGACCATGAGCAAGTGACGACACAAGTGCGTGAGTGAAAGCACACAAGCATGCACACACATACACACACATGCGCACAAGGTAAGAGCAAAGAGTGGAACAATGGAAGGATTTCAATTACAAAAAAACTCTCTTACAAAGCTGAAATCTACAACAAGCCAACCCCCAGAAATGAGCTCTCCAGTCCTTTTTATAGTTTTTTGAGTGGTTTTGGCCCTTTCCAGACCTAGTGTCCGGTCTAGTTAAAAATTAGGTTCCAAGGCTTATTTGGGGACTCAAACGGAATCTAAAAATTATGAAAATTGGTAAGATGATACTTCTAATACTCCTCAAGCTTGAGGACTCCTCGGCTTGAACAAAATGGAGTTGTAAAAATGGAAAATGGTATTTACAATGTTTTTAGTGACAAAAGTCACTATATTTATAGGGAGTTCTTCTGAAAATTTGACATGTGCTTCTTGGAGCTCCCTACATGCTCCTTCTTCTTGTGTGTCCACTTTATTGATGCACTTCGCTACTTGTGTGTGACCTTGATTGTCAACACTTTCCAATGAAAAGCTTATGGCTTTATTTCTAGATGGTCAATAAATGGAATGATACGGACAAGATATCTGTTTATGCATCCCATCACTATCATATTGCATTTGGAAATGCATGAATGTTGAGGAGGATTTAGAACTCACCTTGAACACACAAAAACCTAAGGAAAATCCATAGAAATGCTCAATATTAGGGCTTGTCGCAAAAAGGGATTAGGAGAAATCATCATCAATACTTACACCTATGACAAAGTGTTTCAAAGCTTTGAAGATTTCACGGACTATTTCTATTAGCAATATTGGGAACCACCATAGCAAGAACCTTGTGTCACACATCAAAACGCCACTAGCCCATGCTTGACTACTCCTTTAAAATTTCTTGCAAAATTTTTCTTGGAACCTAAGCAAGTGACTCATTCACATCAAGATCTAGGCACTTATGCTTCAAATCCATATGTGTCACATGCTTCTACATTCATTCATGCGTATAGTTCACCAAGGAGCACCACATCAAATTCCATCTATGTGTACTCAAGGATTTCCCAAGATTTATAGAAGGCAAGCCCAACACCAACAACAATAGTTGCAGAAATGCATGAGTCATGTTGGTTCATGTTAAATTGATGGTACAAACATTAAACCCATGACTCAAAGAAACCTTCTACGAATGTACAATATTCGCAATGATCAATGCCTATCATAAAGACAATAGCTTTATGATCAATGCCTATTCACGAACACCTTCACGTTTAGAATGTACATTGAATCATCTACTAAAGACTATCCTACTCACCCGAAGTATATTTGATAGACCACACCTATCAACGTTGTGACATCTACCCCTAGAAATAGTAAGTGTGCTCAAGAAGAGTCCCAAAAGCTCAAGTAAAAGAACAAGTAGTCCAAGTCGAGCCAAATGAGTTCTTAGAAACTGGCTACTACATGAAGGGGTTAAATCTTCCAATAATGGAAAGAAACAAAGAAAGAATCCTACACATGAGTCGACTAAATAGTAATGCAAACTAAAGATAGGTAAGCTTGAGATCCAACTCCAACAAGTAAAATAAAAATCCAAAATAATACAAAACATTGAAAAGGAAGAAATCACCTCATGAATAGAGTGCAACGTGAAATCATTTCTAGAAACCACATGAAGTGAAGAAGTCAACATAATAAAAACCAAAGATTTGGATAATCTCTTATGGGTGTATCATGCCCATATCAAGAGGAATGAGTAATATAAAATCATGACAAATGCTTCCCTAGAGGATACCTAGAAATGGATCAAATGGATATATTTAGACACATGTTTCAAGTTGGATACAATCTCTCAAATAGTTTGTCTGACAAGGCCCCCTAATGAGCTAATGGATAAACTTACACAGTAGAACCTAGATTATATGTGGAATTCCTGGTGACCCCCTTGACCTCATGGGACCCTTAACTAGGCTTACAAAGATCCTAGTGGACCCCTTGAGAATTCCTGTAATCTTTGGAGCATGCAAATAAAAAGATAAGTTCTAAAGATTACACGAATCCTATCAAGAAAAAACAAGCAAGAACATTTCAATATGAGTGGCATTGTTGGAAAATAGTGTTTTATTTCCTATCAAACTCATTTTGTACCTATCACAATGGCAAAGTACATGTACTTAACCTTGAAGTTCTACCCTAGATGCAACTCACAACCTCTTTACATCTTGATTAAAAAAAAAGGTACCAAGGAATCGATCAAACTACAATTCTCAAGATTCCTACTACTAAGCCTAATATCTATTTGGAAATAATCTTCAATTTACATTGAGATTGAAAATGAGCAAAAAGATATGGTTTTAGAGTGAGTCATATTTTTGTAGGATGAAAAAAATTCAATTACCTTTAGTTCTAATTAGTTCTTACCTTCTTCCTTGCCTCTTTCCCTGTGACAACAAGAGAAGTCCGCTTGTGCTCCTTTGTATCTCCTTTTCTTCTCTTGGAAAAGGAGCTGCAAAAGTTCCCTTTATATCATTTTAATATGTACACATCTATCCTAATGTGACTTATAATAGATATTATTGTGTGAAATCGATGCATAGACTATCATCCTCTCTCTCTCTGAGTTCATTTCTTCTTATTTCCTTATCATCATTCTTTTCGTGAGTTCATTGTGAGTGATAATGTGGCCAATTCAGCTTGGGAAGTGATGAATATGAATCACAAAACGGTCAAAAACATCAATGAAAGTGTGAGAACTGAATTACAAAGTAACACTAGTAACATGGCATGAGTAAAAAGCACACTTACAACACAAAACATAATAATATGAGACAAGAATAAGGTGTCTTCTCAACCTTTGAAAAACTCAAGGGCTAAGTATAAAAATAATCACTGGATATATCAAAACCCTTAGGTCAGATGGGGTGGAAGAATATTTCTCCCCAAGTGTTTTGTGACATCTTATAAGAACAAGAGATTAAAGAGAGAAAAAAATTTCATGGATTACAAACTAAAGATAGCAAAGCTAGCTAGAAGCATGTTAAATGAAATGAATATTTCTTTGAATTTCTAGATAGGTGAAGCTTGCAGTGTTACTTATATTATAAATAGGTTTTCAACCTCTAGCATGCATGACATGATAGGTAAGGAAGAAATATATTTTCCACATGAAGATGTTTGTATGTATTTGTTGAGCACATTTCTTGTAGGCCAAATCTTGACGCAAGGGCCAATAATAAATCTGCATTGGATATTTCCTTGGAAAAAGGGTTTTTATATAGTATTAACTGACTCAAAGGAACTTAAAGTTTTTATAACATGGGTTTTCATGAACTTGAAACCTTAGTATAGCTCAAACATTGCATTGTAGGAAGAACACATAGAGGATAAGAGAGGGGATATGAAGAGAAGACTCAAGAACGTTCGGAAACAATGGTCTAAGCACACTTAAATGCACAAGAGGATCAACTTGGGATGGAATAATAAGGATTACAAGTTCAAATTCAGAAGGAAGCACAAAACAAGTAGTAAAGGATGAAGAAGTAGGGGTAGACATACAAGAAGACGACAAAGAAAAAGAAGAAATAGAAACTCTAGGAATGTATAAAAATGAGATATAAAGTTCATAATAGCTCCATGACTAAATATAAGTCTAAAAGAATAAGGTATCTATGTTCTCACTTATGATAGTTTTATTGCAATAAATCATGCATATATGACAAGTGTGATCAAGGACATGAACCAATTACATATGAAGAAGTTGGAGGCATAGAAGAATGATAGATGGATATAAATGAGGAAATCAAAGATCTAGAAGAAAAACATTCATGTTAAGTGGTTAAATTAATAGGTAATAAATGGGCTTACATGACACAACCTCTAAGATTTGAGGATCCAAGACGTTCAAGGCACATATGTAATTTGAAGAAATTCTTGTATGGACTAAAGTAAGCCCTTTGGGCTTGAAAACAGAGATTATTTAAGTACTTATGCAAGTTTGGCTATCAATAAAGTGATGTATATCCATCACTAAAGCTAATAAAGTAAGGAGATAAGGTGGTATTCTCTGCTTTTTGAAAATTTCCACCATGTGTTTTGAATAGTTGTGCTCGAACTATTTCATTGCAAAACTTTTGATTGCTTATCTTGAGTTTATGAATTATTCCATATTATCCTTTGTTGATATATTTCAATAGCGATGTGTATGAACACACTTATGACCACCGGGGCACTTTTCTCCCTCTTTAGGAGGTTTTCTTGCCCCATCTTGTATATACACCTATAACCCTAACATGTCATTTATCTTTTGTACATCGAATTGGTAATACATTCTTTATTGTGTTGTGCTCCAAGCTTCTTCTTCTTCCTTGTGTTGTTTGTGTGCTTTCACAGACCTCGAACTCCAACAATTGATATCAGAGGAGGTCACCGCTTCATCTAGGACCTACTTGACACCCCTTGCATCAGAGTCTCATAATCACACAAAAATTGACGATCATACTTAAGGAAATTAGGACTTCAAATATAGCTTCTTTGGGTCTCTTATTATTCTATCACAATATTTCTATAGGTAATTTTATCCTTTTGTGCAAAACATATATATAGGTTTCGATTCGCCACTACAAGCACTTCAAAGTATGTTACAAAGCTTAGCAAATCTCGATAAGTGTTTTTGTTCAACTTTTTGAGATACATTCAATTTCCCCATTAGGGTATTTAGTCACTAGCCATGGCTAAAAACAATGTCGTATTCCATATGTTGGTTGTTGAGGATAAGTTGGATCGAACTAATTACCCATTGTGGGCATATATGATATGTCATGTATTGGTAGCAAAAGGGATGTGGAAATATTATGTAGGATGTTGAAACAATTCCTAGTACACCTATAAATATAGTTATTGAAGGTGATACAAATGGCATTGAAGGCGATGATCTTTGTTGATACTCAAGGTCGAGCACAAAGCATGGAAGTGCATCAAAGAAGTGGACAGACAAGAAGAAGGAGCATGTACGGAGCTCCATGAAGTATATGTCAATTTTTTAGAAGAAATCCCTATAAAATATTGATTTTTATCACTAAAAACCATTGTAAATTCCATTTTCCATTTTTGCAACTCCATTTTGTTCAAGCCAAGGAGTTCTTGAGCTTGAGGAGTATTAGAAAGCGACCTACAAATTTTCATAATTTTTAGGCTCCGTTTGAGCCCCCAAATAAGCCCTGGAACCGAATTTTTAACTAGGCCAAACACTAGATCTCGATAGGACGAAAACCACTCAAAAAACTATAAAAACAGCTAGAGAGCTCATTTTTTGGGTTCGCTGGTTAAAGATTTGAGCTTTGTAAGAGAATTCTTCTGCATCAAAGACCTTCCATTGTTCCACTCTTTGCTCTTACCTTCTGTGTGTGTGTGTGCATGCTTGTGTGCTTCTCACTCACACACTTTTGCCTTCACTTGCTCACGGTCTTCATACCAGACCTTACATCTCTGTGGATTGACATTTAGAGGTGAACCTCCTCACATTGGTACTTACTATTGTGCTAGAGTGACACCAAATTTGGCATCGTTACTGGGAGAGAGCTTTGAGGACGAGCATGTGATGGTAAGACATAGAGTAGCGATGTTGGAAGGTAAAAAATAGTCAAATTTTGTTCAATTTCTAAGTTTTTTTCTCCACCTTCATCATCATCATCATCACCATCTTCTCCCATCTTCATCTTCTTAGATTTTCTCATTTTTTTTTATTGTACATTCACCTGGTTTTCCATTTGTGGCTGCGAGCAATGCGTCTAGAGAGAGTTCAGTGCTAAAATATTGTCGACAAGGAACTTCGTGCTCTCAAAACATCAAAAATCTGACTGAAATCCATAGAACATGATAGGAATTGCCTCAAGTATCACAAGTGTAGTATTGTGGGTTTGGAGATATATTTTGCATTTACAAGCACACAGAGTGACAAAGAAGGCATAAGGTACACATATCTAGAAAAATTTCTGAATTTGGACTTCAAAAACTCCAAGTATTGTGTCCGATTGAGTTCAGGTATCGCGATACCAAAACTCCCCTCTATCGTGATACTTATCGAGTATTGTGTATCGTCTCCTCGAGTATTGCGATACCTCACAAGTATCGTGCATCGTCGGGTTGAGTATCACGTATCATGTATCGCTTGATTGTGTATTGTGATACTTCCCAAGTATCATGTATTATGACCATCAAGTATCGTATCGTTTAAGTGCAAGTATCATGTATTGTGTATCGTGCTCAAGCCAGGTATCCTATCGTTCCCCTATGTATCGTGTATCACCAAAAGTTCGGTATCATGTATCATGGTAGCTCAAGTATCATATCGTGGAGATCTGGTATCGTGTATCATGGCACACCTAGGTATTATGTATCGTATAGTTCAAACATCATGTATCATCAAAGGACAAGTATCGTGTATCGTTTGCTTCCAAGTATCACCGATACTTCCTAAGTATCATGTATTGTCTGTTCTGAAGTAATCCCAGAGTGATCCTCTTTGCCTGTTTTAACCCCAAGAACCCTGAACTAGCATAACTTCTTCATACGAAGTCCATTTGTTAGCATTTTGGGTTCATACGAGGAGTTTTAGATATAGTTATTTTGAAGTTGACCTTCAAATGAGACTAGGAAGCCAAGGGGGCTTCAAAGGATTTTGTGCAATACAAAGGGAAAATTGGGACTAGTAGACAAGGCTTCTAAACGTGGGATCTGGTAGACACTTAGGCAAGGATAGACAAAGCATTTGATCATCTGAGGCTAGTGTCAACCATACAGCTAGGTCGTGGACACAACAACTTAGTGGTTATCCCTAGACCCTAAGTTTTGAAACAAGTGATTCAAAAAAGTCTTATAACATGGAGAGACCTACAGGTAGCTCAGGAAGTGCCTATTTACAGACACTAGAAGGTCCCTATAAGACCAAACTGGAGTATATTAGGATTGACCCATTAGGTGCTCACATCTATGATGATGTTCTAAGGCAATCAGTGGTCCCACTCAAAAATCCAGATTAGCCCTTGGGACTTGAACACCCAATGATCAAATTCGAAGATGGTTCATACATTGATAAGGAAGGAACCATGTATGTGGTTACTAGCTTACCACACAGAACAAATGAGTTTGGAAACATCATCCTTAAGAACGAGATAGGAGAGTTAGAACAAGGAGACCTAGGACGAGAACCCAAAACTCCTAGAGGTAAGTCCATCTTGACCAGGGTGATCACTTTAGATTCGATTCACCAAGACAACAAAAACATAGAACTATTCTTGAATAAAGAACCAGAGGGAGATTTTCGGAGATTCAAGCCATATCAACTTAGCCAAATAGGCGGAGTCATCATCTATGAGTTTAAAGATCGTGAGATACCAAGCAAAGTTTTCTATCTGGATAATACATTGGAGAGAATGTTCTTGGTAACAGAGCATGATAGGCATGCATACACTTGGTAGGGTGAATTGATTTTCCCTCCATCAAGATCTAAGGTTACCCATGGCCTCCAAGGATCAAGATCATCCTAGTCTCATGAAACCTAGAGGGAAAGAGCTAGAGAGAGACATGAGGTAAGCTTTGCACACACTCGGGGTAGAGACAGATCAGGACTTGAAGGTGAAAGACTTGAAAGAGGAAGACATCAAGCATAGAGGCATCAAAGAGATGAACATGTCTTTCCATTGCCTAGACCCCAAGAGCACCCAAGAACCCTTCGATCCTCTCAAGTGGTCAAGACATGAAGAACTATTTTGACAAGTCAGGAGATCCTTATGATCATGTGGCCGAGTTCAAGCAAGTGTTAAGGGAAGAACAAGTCAAGGACTTGTTCACATAGTTCAATGCATTTGGTATGACTCTCAAGGGTACTACCTTAGCTTAGTTTCAACCTCCAAATAGCCGTGATTACCGAAATATAGGTCAACTGCTGGAAGCATTCATTCTAGAATTTTCCAAGAGTGGTGTCAGGCATAACACATCATCCTTGATCTATAGCTTCAAGTAGACACCCCAAGGAATAGTGCGACTCATAGGAGGACGGTTCAGACAATACTTAGAAAGATGCCTTGTTCCTGATTTACCCACACCAGCCAAACAAGTGGCCTTGTTTTTAGATGGCTTGCTAAGCACCAAGTTAAGATCATATGTGTACTTGAAAGAGTCTAGATCCATATAAGCGTGTGTGCACATGTGCATAGACATAGAAGAAAATTTGGGTGAGGACTTAGAATTTTCCAAACTCTATAAGGATTCTGACAGTTCTACTAGTCATACCTCTAGAACCTCCATTGAGATAGGTGAAATAGCTAAACACGTTGCCAAGAAGCTAGGAGTTCAAAATAGACAAATACCAAGGGTCACCTCGTTGAAGCGATGCTACAACTATGGAGAAGACCACATGGGTAATGTTTGCCCAATGATGGCTCAACCCCAAGGAAATCCTAATGTCCATATTGCACTATTGAAAGAAAATACATGACCCACACAACTCAAGTTTGCCCATACAATAGGCACGCTGTTAGACAAAATTATGACCAACCTTACCAATAGGGTAGGTATCAAAACCAATACCAACAGCCATATTATAGGACACAATAGCAATATCAAGCACCATATAGGCCACAACTAGTCCTAGGAAACCAACTGCCACATCCTGCTAATGTGATTCCAGTTAAATATGCAGTGCCAGAGGAAAACCCTAATAGAGCATTGGTGCCAATAACCTTGTTGGCCACAGAAAATGACCCTCATGCTCAGAATTCTGACTATACCCATGAAGATAGTCCATGAGATTATTAAACAGAATCACTTGAGCATACTGAGATTTATCCATATCAATATGAGGCACCACCTATAGAAACAAATTGGTAGTGAGAAGACTCCAAGGTCCTGTATACGAATCCTAACCCAGGCCCCAATTGAGACAAAGGAAACCACAAGCCCCTAGAGGACCATGTTTTAGATGTCAAGGCAATCATTTCATTTGTGAATGTTGATGGGGGATGATTCTAACACCCCAATGCAACAATGGAAGATGGTTGCCTGTAGCTCTATGATGAGTAGCACCTCCTTTAATGTCAATCCGGGAAGACGTGAGGAGGGTATGAAGACCTCGAGCAAGTGGCTGCACAAGTGCGTGAGTGAGAAGCACACTAGCATGCACACACATACATGCACACGCGCACACAAGGCAAGACAAAGAGTAAGAATCAATGGAGCTTTTAGATTACTTTCAAAATGCTCTTACAAGTTCGTTTCAATTACAATCTAACCCCAAAAATGAGCTCTCTAGCTCTTTTTATAGTTTTTGGCTAAGTTTTGGCCCTGTCCAGACCTAGTGTCCGGCCTAGTTAAAAATTAGGTTCCAGGGCTTATTTGAGGGCTCAAACGATATCTAAAAAATATGAAAATTGGCAGGTAGATACTTCTAAAGCTCCTCAAGCTCAAGGACTCCTTGGCTTGCACAAAATGGAGCTACAAAAAGATGAATTGGTATTTACAATGGTGTTTAGTGATGAAAATCACTTTAAATGGGTGTAAAGGATTTGAAAATTTAAAGGTTGCCTTAGTGCTAGATCTGCGTTGAGTGCTCGTACTTGCTTCTTCATGAGGAAAATTACTGGCCTATTTGCCAGATCTTCGTTGACTCCCTTGTTTGCTGCTAACACCCCCCCCTCTCTCGCGTCTGTCGTCTCTGACAGACCCTTGTTGAGAGGGTTTTTGGATGTAGTACTCGACGACATCCTGCGCTAAGTGATGTTCAGCAATTCTCAACCCTTTGGCCAAATCTGTCAGAAGAGCATCCCAGTCTACCGGCCCGGGAACCTTTGGATGTGGTATACGTAGCTTTTCAGAATGTAGAGCTTGTTCCACTGCAAACAACTGCAAGAGATGGGATGGTCTGGGAATGAATATCTCGGAGTGATATTCCCAGAATCCCGTGACAAACATCTCTTCAAACGTTTGTTTGAAGCAGGCCGGTAGATATTTGATGCGAGCGTGCCATGCATACACAACATTAATCGTTGGGGTTGTGCTCATGTCGTATACAAGGTCCTGGTTACCTTCATTAAATCCTAGCGCTGAGAGATGCGGTTCCTTGACATTTTTGAAGGTCTTGAAGATGACCAACATAAGTTCGAAAATCTTCAGGCACATCTGAGTCATGATATCAGGTACATTCTTGAATCGGACCCCCCAATGCCGAATCGTTGAAATCATATATCCAATTGTAGGTGCGCCCTTAGGGGGTGCGAAGTACACGTAATTTAGCCACTTCTCACATCCTTTGATCGTCAGCACTGTATGTGTGTACTCCGGCCATGATCTCCTTCGAAACACAGGGCAATAACATGGATTATATTTGATGTACAATGGCATGTTGTTCCATGTTCTTACCATTTCCGGGTAGGTTTCGAGCAGTCGAATTCTCCACGTTGGTTGGCGAATATGTCCTTGCTTGGCACTCTCTGGGATGTCATCGGGTGCAAATTGGGTGGCAGAGGTGGGTTCCCTTGAGGTGTGGCGCTTGATCTCCGCATTATAATCCGCCATTAGCACGCAAAAAGGTACATACAGATCATCTGATGGGCCGATCCACCTATGGTGTGAAAGATTCTGAAAATAATCAGATTTTATTACCACCTCTTCCAATTTTGACATCAATGCAATTTGGACTGCCACCCTGTCATCATGCGTCGTGGCTACTTTCTCTAACTTTTGCATCCATTCCGGTGCCTCAATCTCAATTGTGTCCATGCCCTGTTCTGTGCGCTTACCGCCGGGTGTTGGCATTGGTACATAGGGATCCTCGAATGTTTCTTCTACTTCAATTGGCACCAGATCGTCAGGCTCGGGCTCTACCAGAGGAGAGGGCTGACGCTCATATTGCATGACCTTGCTGCGTACTTCCTCAAGTTCGGCCCGGAGTTTAGTGACCTCTTCAGCTGTTTCTTCTGCGGTTATGCTCTGGCTGGGTTCTGTCTGTCGGGTGGCCAACTGTCTTCGTAACTCATCTCTCTCTTTTTCTAAAGCGGCATGGGCCTCCATTAGATCTGCATGAGTTTCTAACACCACCTGCATATTCTCAGAGGGAATTGCCTTGAATCGTTCTGGGTCAATCTCCTGTGGGGAACCCTCCATGGCCGCTTCCAGGTTCTCTTCGTTCTGTTTCTGTAATCTTTTATTCTCCTCTAGCGCTGTCGACATATGCTTGCGGAGGAGGCCCAAGTTCCGTCGAAGCTTCAGGTTTTCCGTGATCTGAGAATGTAGTAGCTCGTCCATGTGTCGTCGTTCTTCATCATCTGCTTGGGGTGGGTTGGCTTCTAGTTGTGCGTATTGCTCCTGTAATGTCACGTGCTGCTGTTGTAGTAGCTGCTTCTGCTCTTCAAGATCCTTACATCGTGCTTGGAGATCTTCGTGGCTTCGGAAGAGCCTTGTATGTTGGTTGTCAAGGTGTTGGTAGTGTTGCTGAAGTTGGGACATGCATTGATACATATTATTACATACATTATTAAAAGGAATGGTGGGAGAAATGGTGTTGAATGCAGCGGGGAAGGGAAAGGGAAAGGGAATTGTGGATGCAGTGCTGGAGAAGGGTGAGGGGGGAGGTGGGGGAATGGGAGATTGTGGGTAAATGGGGGGTGGGAGAGGTGCAGATGTGGGTGATACCTCCATGGATTCAAAAGTGGAGGCAGTGATGGGAGTGACTGTGAACATGGGGATTGTGGTGGCGGTGATAGTTGTGAACGTGTATAGAGGTGTGTGTAATTGTGAACTCCCAGGAAGTGTGATGGAAGTAGTGGGGTTTACCGTGGTTGTGGTTAGACTTATGTGTTCAGTGGAAATAGAGTATGTGGGTTGACTGATGGTGTGTGTGTCGGTGTGTGGAGTGGGTTCGGAGGTGGTGACAGTAGAGGTTACCGTGGTAGAGGAAGGTGAATGGGGTGGATGTGGGGGAGAAGGTGGCAAGGGAGGTGATGGAGGTGCACTCGATGTGTGGGCTTCCTCGGTGTCGTGAACAGTGTGTGCTGTGCCAGTGGTTGTGGGGGTGCCTTGTGGTCCTGAACCTAATACATTCATTCGTTTTCCTGTTCGTGGGGGGCGTCTTCCATATCTTTTCTCTGTCCTTCGTGATTGCGCTAGTGCAGTGTGCACCGTTTCAGGTACTCCCAAAGCATCTGATATCATTTCCAGGGTGGCACGGTATTGCTCGTCCACGCCTTCCTCCTCCAGAATCTGGTTCATGAGGGCTTTACCTGCAGCTAATGATAGCCTGTGTTGCTCTTGGACTCGGTTCATCGTATCATAGAGCTTCTTTAAAGCGTTAGTATAGGCGGGGGCACCTTCCAGTACTTGTAGGGCTTCTTGATCATACTCTTGTTCTTCGGCTTTTGATTGTCCACCTTGTGCCTCCTCATGAGCTTCTTCTTCATCGTCCACATTGACTACGTCCGGTTGGCTGGGCTGGGCTTGCTCTTCTTCAACTTCCGCGTTTACGGCCTCGATGATTCTTGCAACTTCTTCGTCCGTTAGATCCTCCAGAGTGAATCCATGCGGGAATTCCAGATCAGTCGGTACTGGTGGAAATACAAGATTAGGGCCATCTGTGCTGTGCCTGGGTAACCTGATAGTAAATGGTTGCACTCGTCGTGGAAGTCTTGGGGTTGTCTCAGGCGTCAGGGTTGCACCGCGAGCTTGTGCACAAGGCATCTGGACGGCGCCTCTCATCTTCTTTGAGGGAGGCCCTACAGCTGACAATCTTCGTTGAAATTCCTGTGCTCTGGACCAGATCAGAGCCCTCTGCACCGGTACATCATATGCGAGACATCTATATACAATTCTTGTGAGTGCACAGCAACCATACAACACAGATTTTTGCTTTTTATACCATCTCTGATGGGCCATATGAATCTGGTCGATAATCCAGTGGGGCATATTGATGGTCAACTCAAAAGCATCCGCCAGGTAGATGCTAAACCAGATCTTTTTGGGAGGCATTGTGAACCTCTCCTGCGCGGGGAAGGCGAAATGTTGCATGACCATACATAAGTGGATGGCGATCGTGGGTGTCATTGCAACCATGTCCTTCAGCTTCGTCAGATTCCTGTTCTTCATGTTGTCTGGAACCATAGTCTCTTTCTCTGTTGGAATGTGCATACCAGTCATGTCGAGCGCTTCTCTTACCAGGTTGATAGTCAAGCGGAAACGCTTCAGCTCGTTGCCCCTTGTGAGTGATGGGAGCACAAAGGAGCTGTATCCTTTCTTGTCTTTGCTGGGGGTGAGGGTACTAATTAGATATGAGCATCTTAGGAAATCTGGCTTTGGTAGTTGGAACTTGAAGTAGTCATAAAGCCCAGCCTTCTTCCATATCGGCTTCAGTCCTTCGTTGTTCTGTAGCTTTTCAAACTCCCTGGTAAAGAAATGGTATCTGCCCCAACGTCCATTGAATTCTACCTCGGACTCCCACATATATGTGCCTTCACCCAGAGGGCCAGCAACGTCACTGAACCAGTGTGAGGTTTTGCCCATCGGCATGGTGTGACCCTGTGGAGGATTCTGAATTGGTATGGCATGTAATGCTCGTAATGCCGCTGGTCTTTCCTTTAATTCCTCCTCGACCGGAAGGCTTTCGATGTCCACCACTTGGGGGCTGGTGCCTGCCTGGGAGCTAGTTCCTACTGTATCTGCCATTTTACTTCTTGCTGTCTGTCTCTGTGAGAATATACAAACATGTGTTAATATTGTACAGGACAAGGGAGGACCGTTGTTGTTCCCATCACAATATTAACATGAGGGTCGGGAGCGAATAATGGGTTAGTAAGTGTTCGGTGCACGTGTGTGTAGTTAATGCTTGGGTAGTCCTAGGAGACTAATGAAGTTAGTAAGTGGGGATGAATTTACAAATTGGGGTCGGAGGGCTTATTACAGGTCTTAGGCTGCCAAATGCAGTGGATGGGTGTTGACAGGATGCGGGAAAAAGCAAGTATGGACACACATGCAGATCTAGCACTGAGGCTACCCTTCATTTTTTTTTTCAAAACCCTAACATCATTCTAAAGTGATTCTCATCACTACAAACCCTTGTAAATATCATTTCACCTTTTTGTAGCTCCATTTTGTACAAGCCGAGGAGTCCTCGAGCTTGGGGAGCCTTAGATGTAAGTGCCTGCCAATTTTCATAATTTTTAGATCTCGTTTGGGCCCTCAAATAAGCCCCGGAACCTAATTTTTAACTAGGCCGGACACTAGGTCTGAACAGGGCCAAAGCTAGTCAAAAACTATAAATAGAGCTAGAGAGCTCATTTTTGGGGTTGGCTTCTTGTAGTTTGAACTTGTTTGAGAGCTTTCTTGCAATAGAAGTGATTCCATTGTCTTCCTCTCTTTGTTCTTACTGTGTGTGCGCGTGTGTGTGTATGTGTGTGCATGCTTGTGTGCTTCTCACTCACGCACTTGTGCTTCCACTTGCTCGTGGTCTTCATACCATCCTCATGTCTTCCCGGATTGACATTAAAGGAGGTGCTACTCATCACTGAGCTACACCAAATTTTGGCGCCGTTGCCGGGGATCGAGCTTTGAGGACGAGCGTGTGATGGTAAGACGTAGAGAGGACGCGTTGGAATGGTAAGTAGTAGGTAAATTTCTGATTTTCCTCCATCTCCATTTTCATCTTCACCTCCTTCTCCATCTCCACCTCCACCTCCTTCCCCACTACATATCCCCTCTTCCTTTTCTTTCCCTCATTTGTTGTGTGCGAGTTTGAGAGAGAGCGATTGTGCGTGCTTGTATTTGTGTGTTTTTTGCATGTTTCTTGCAGGTGGCAGCTCCATCATCATCTCCAGCAAGCTCAGCAGGTACAAAAATTGTCTGCACAGTTCCCGAGGCGTTGAGCTCGAGCTATCGCGACACTCCGAAAATTTCGACTTCTCACGATTCTGAGTGCACCACGGCATTGCGCAGGCCTAGAGCTCCTAGGAACCCTAGATAGAACAGGAAAATTCACCATATCGTGAGCTATCGCGACACTCCAAGGTATCGCGACACCCCGTGAGCTATCGCGACACCCCGTGAGCTATCGCGACACCCCAAGGTATCGCGACACCCCGTGAGCTATCGCGACACTCCAAGGTATCGCGACACCTCAAGGTATCGCGACACTTCGAACTATCGCGACACCCCAAGGTATCGCGACACTTCGAGCTATCGCGACACCCCAAGGTATCGCGACACTTCGAGCTATCGCGACACCCCAAGGTATCGCGACACCCCAAGGTATCGCGACACCCCAAGGTATCGCGACACTCCAAGGTATCGCGACACCCCCAGCTATCGCGACACTTCGAGGTATCGCGACACCCCGTGACCTATCGCGACACTTCGAGGTATCGCGACACTCCCAGCTATCGCGACACCCCGTGACCTATCGCGACACTTCGAGGTATCGCGACACTCCCAGCTATCGCGACACCCCGACCCGACCTATCGCGATACCCGGCCATTAACGCATGAAAAATGAGAGTTAGTTTTTGAGTGATTGAAAGGGTAGTTGAGCTTGAATTTTGACATATTGGTATAACTTAGAACCTTGGTAGGGGGCAAAAGGCATAGAAACCAGAGATAGGTGGGACTAAGTGATTCTCAGAGACAGGGGGTACAGTGAGCTACCCAAGGGGGTTAAAATTATTGAGGCGTGTCTTTCAAATACTTGTGGCAATAAAGCTATACTAACTGGTGAGTTTTTGCAGGAACTTTGTGGGCACTCAAGGCAATCAAAGCAAGCTAGCAAGGGTGAGTACCGGGCTTGGGAGAAGGCTTCCTGGGCTTGCATAGCTGTCGGGTCAACCAGCTGATTGAGGTTGGAAGATCTCATAACCCTCCTTTGTCAATTCCTAGCCTAGGCTAAGTACGACTTAGGTGTGGTAATTAACTAGGGCAACGTTAGGCACGAATCAAGTCCAAGAGAATTAATCAACCAAGTGCAAGAAAATAAATAGGTCTTAAGTGCGAAAACACTAAGGGACAAAAAGGTAAACGGGAATCGATCACTCATCAAGTGCGGAAATTCACTTAAGTACTCCTGACGACGCAATTTCAGACAAGACCATAAACATACTATTCAACTAAAAAGAACAAAGTGATTGGTGCAAAATCAACCTGCAACGAGAGCGTGCTTGGGATCCAGGGGGTGAATAAATCAGGCATATGAACCTTAGATCAGGCAGACATTTAGGCCAAGACAGACGAAGCCTCAGATCATCTGAAGCTAGTGTCAATCACACTGCCAGGTCTTGGGCCCAGCAGTTGAGCGATAACCCATACACTCCCAGGTCAGAAACTAGTGATTCTGAAATGTCCTATCACATGGAGAGACCAGTAGGGGGTTCAGGGTTGGCTTATCTAGAAAAACCAGAGGGGCCTTATAAGACTCAATTGGAATATATCAGGACGAATCGTCTAGGTGCTCGCATCTACGAAGACGGACTGAGAAGATCAGTGGTCCAGATTAAGAACCCCGACCAACCCCATGGAATAGGCCACCCGGTAGTCAAGTTTGAGAATGGAGCATATCTAGATAAAGAGGGGACTATATATGTAGTCACCACTCTTCCTGATAGAACTGATGAGTTTGGAAATGTGATTGCGGAGACCGACATGGGTGATATAGAGCAAGGGAACTTAGAGAGAGAGCCAAGAACTCCCCGTGGTAAGTCTGTCTTGACCAGAATCATGAATCCTGAGTGGATTCCACAAGATAATAAAAGCATACATCTGCTTTTAAATCGGGAAACCGATGAGGCTTTTTGGAGATATAGAACTTCTTAACCTCAGGAGGTGAATACCCTCACAATCTACGAGTTTAAAGACCCTGATAGTCCAGGCCAAGTAACCTACCTAGACACTGCATCAGAGAGAATCTTCGTGGTCACTGAGCAGGGCAGACATGCCTACACTTGGAAGGGTGAATTTGTTTTTCCCCAACCAAGGTCTAATGTGTCCTTTGGTCATCAAGGAGCTGGGACCTCCCAAGCTCATGGCGCTCAAAGAGATAGAGGTAGAGACAAACTTGAGGTAAGTTTTGCCAACTCCCTGGGGAGAGAAAGAACGGGAACAGAAAGGAATAGAGTAGAACCTGAGAGACATAGAACCCCATGGAATCACCGGGACATTGATGACTTTCCTTTGCCAAGGCCGAGAGAACACACTAGGACCCTACGACCAACCCAACTTGTGAAGTCCATGAAGAATTATTTCGATGGCACGGGAGACCCCTATGACCATGTGGCAGAATTTCGACAAGTGTTGAAAGTTGAACAAGTGGAGGACCTATTCACACAATATAATGCGTTCGGTCTGACCCTTAGGAACACTGCCCTTACGTGGTTCCAACCACTGAATGAGAGGCATTTCAGAAACATAGACCAACTCTTGGAGGCATTTATTGTGGAGTTTTCTAAGAGTGGAATCAGGCATAACACCTCCTCACTAATTCATAGCTTCAAACAAACACCTCAAGAGACGGTCAGACTAGCTGGAAGAAGATTTAGACAGTACCTGGAGAGATGTCCTATGCCGGAGTTACCCACACCAGCCAAACAAGTGGCCTTGTTCCTAGACGGACTGTTGAGCACTAAGCTCAGGTCATATGTGTACCTGAAGGACCCTAGGACGATAGAGGAGTGCGTGCGCATGTGCATAGACATTGAGGACAATCTAGGTGTGGAGTTAGAACTATCAAAAATCTATAAGGATTCTGACAGCTCTAGTAAACAGACATCTGGTCAATCCACATCCATCGAGGAACTTGCAGAAAAGGTAGCCCAAAAACTAGGTGTCTCTAGCAAGCAAATTCCGAGATTTGCCCCAGTTAAGCGGTGTTACAATTATGGCGGCGAACATATGGCAAGTGTATGCCCCATTATGGTCCAACCTCAGGTGAATCCTAGTAGCCAGTACTGCACCATAGAGCGCAGGTACACCAACCACACGGCACCAGACTGCCCATATAACAAACAAACTGTTAGGCAGAATTATCCTCAGCCATATCCACAACAGGGTAGGTACCAGAATCAGTACCCATCACCACACTACAACAGACCGCAACAAACTTATCAGCCACCTTATCAAGGGCAGCAGAGACCTCAACCAGTCCTAGTGCAGCAACCCCCTACTCCAACCAATGTGATCCCAGTGAAGTATGCATCCACTGAAGAGAATCCGAACAGAGCCATAGTCCCAGTCACCCCATTGCTATCAGACAGTGACCCCAGTGACCATAGTTTTGACTCCGCACATATTGATAGCCCACAGGCTTACTACATGCAGTCACCCGAGCATAACGAGTCATACTACTATGAGGACCCAAGTGAAAATAGTGGGGAACCGGAGTATTCTAATGTCATGTTCACAAACCCTAACTCTAGACCTCAACCTAGGCAGGGACGACCCCCATTTCCTAGAGGGCCATGTTTCAGATGTCAGGGAGATCACCTTGTACGTGATTGTCCACTACCGATCCCTACACTACCCCAGCCAGTAACCATTCAGGGCTTTTGTCAAGACTGCGGGAAAGAGCATCTCCTACGAGATTGCCCAAAAAACCCCAATAACATGCCTAAGATCACTCCTATCAATGTTGTGGGGTTAGTTGTAGACTCCATAGGAAGTGTGACTTCCACTGCACCTGTGCAGGTGATCACGAGAGCCCAGGCATTTCAACAACACCTAGGTGTTGGTCCCGAAAAGAGCCCCGAGGTGAGTGAGACAGGGAGCATACCCAAAAAGAGGACTAGCGCCTGGAAGGATAGTCGTGAAAGAATGAAGAGACAATGGGCAAAAAAAATAAACGAACTTGAAGAAAGCGTGAGAGAAACCAAGGCAAAAATCACAGAAATCACATCTCAACCACACTCCCACACACTTCCACCACTACCATCCCCATCACCCTCCATTTCTCCACCCTCTAACACACCCCTCGTAACCCACCCACCACCCCGAGTAGGATCAGTATTAGCTGACCCCACTCCTGAAGGCTTGGACATGATGTTTAAAGCCTACCAGGCTCGACTTCAAGAAGGGCCAACAGCTGTAAACCTAGACAAGAGTTACCCTAGAGCCGACTTAGAGATTGAACGGATGAAGATGTGCATGAAACTGGTAGAACAAGCTCAAGCTATACTTGAGACTAGCCAAAAGTTCAATCAGACGAACTCTGTCAAGCCGTATTTGCATTTCCAAGGCTTACTAGAAAGATTAGAGCAGTCGGTAAACAAATCACAAGTTTCTTTACCTCCTCAGGCTCAACCAGTTATTGAAAGAGGAAGCTCACCACACATGGTAGCTTATGTTCCTAATTCTACGGATGCTGGAATACCTCCTTCAATACAACAGTACTCTCCAGAGTTCTTGCGGGAAATACAAGAAGAGAAATGGGCCAAAGAGAAGGGTGATTCCCCTCCTATTCTTGAGATTGATGATCTTCGTGATCAATTTCCCCAAGACATTCCCTCTATCTATGGGGATCAAGCAGAGCAACAAGAGGATGAAAGATTAGATTTTGAATCTAATTCTTTACAAGAGTTGCCTCATTTCACAGGCCCATGGGAATCTGAATCTCTCCAGATCAGAGCTCCCACGATATTGGTAAGAAATGAAGACTCAGTGATTCCCAGGAACACTGATGTTGTGAAGAACACTAAGGTTCAATGTCACCTCACTGTAGAGGAACTCCTCAAGGCAAAACCGGAGCTCTGGAATCATGTGAAGGATCAGGTCCCAGAACTTGATTCCAATGCACCAAAATTAAGCGCTAAACAAAAGGTACCCGAGGTACCTCTCGACAAGATAGGAGACATGAGTGAAGGTGAAGAAGGTAACACTTATCTTCCGATCACCTATCAAGGTTACACAACCAAAGCAATTGTGGATTCGGGTGCGGGTGTTGCTATTGCAACTACCTCCTTGTGGAAACGATGGGGCAAACCCACCTTAAGACCAACGAGAATGAAACTTCAAATGGCGGATGGTCATTTTGAAAGACCTCTCGGATTGCTTGAAGGGATAACCCTAACCACTTGTGGTGTAGAGTTTGAACATACGTTTGCCATATGTGACTTTGAGAAGAATAATGTTTACGAGATGATCCTAGGAAGACCCTTCCTACGACAATTACAAATAGTACAAGATTGGGGAACCAACTCCTTGTACTTACAGCACTTAGGGGTCACCACCAAGGTCAATCTGAAGGATCACACCTTCAGAGATGTACCACCCCTACAGTGGAATCCTATCCACAAAGCGAAAGAAGACTCTATCTCCGTGCATTCGGGAAGTTCACCTGAACCATCCTGGTTGCATGAAGATACTCACTTGTGGATGTGCAAGGTCGCGGAGGAAGAGGAAAAGCGCCGAAAAGCGAGAGAAGAAGGAGCTCCCCCAGGAGATAGACCAATAAAAGACCCAGCCTATACTCCGATGATATTTCCTGATGAGGAATTTGAGCCTCATGGTTGGGCAGAAATCTTAGCTACCATGGACATTGCAGTCAATGAGGAACAATGGACACCCCATTGCGATGAGGAGGGTTATGATATTTCAGTGTTCATGTGTCAGCCCTTGTTGGAAGAGTGTGATCCTAGTGAGTTCATAGGAGAAGAAGAGAATGACGATGATCTAGAATCCATTGTGATGGATACATACTTTGACTCAGAGGAACACTACTTAGAAGACCTAGGGGTGTTAACCTAAAAGGAAGAAGAACCCCTTGCGAGTATTAAAACGATAAGTGCAAAGAAAGGAAGTGAAGGAGGTCAAAAGAAAAAGAAAAGGAAAGTAGTGAGACAAGAAGAGGAAGAATCATTGTTTGAAGTACCAGAAAATTTCAAGAAATATGAAGTGGAAGACCGAAAAATTTTGGTACGAATGCCTAAGAGAGAGGCCATTATAGGAGAAGCATATGACAATAAAGAGAATACTAAAAAAATTGTAGTGACCATTGAAGGGAACGAAGAGCGATGTACGTACATAGGAGACGACCTAAGTGCAGAAGAAGAAGTAGAGCTTGTAGCTCTATTAAGGGAATATAGGGATGTGTTCGCATGGCATTATAGAGACTTGAAAGGAGTAGATCCAGAGATTTGCTCTCACACGATTCCGATGACTGCTGATGCTAAGCCCACCAAACAAAAACCCTACACATATAATGACAACTATGCGGCCAAAATAAAAGAGGAAATTGACAGGCTGATTGAAGCCGGATTCATCTATGAGATTGAGCACACTGAATGGGTGTCCCCTATTGTAGTGGTGCCCAAGAAGAATGGGAAATTGCGAGTGTGCATTAACCTTAAAAAAGTTAATGCCGCTACGATTAGAGATAGTTATCCACTTCCCATCACCGAACATCTTTTGGAGCGTGTTGCAGGCAAGGAAGTTTACAGCTTCCTTGATGGATTTTCAGGTTACAACCAAGTAGCCATTGCCCCCGAAGATCAACACAAAACGGCCTTTGCCACAGAATGGGGAATCTTTGCATTCCGTGTGATGCCATTTGGGCTCACCAATGCACCTGCAACATTCCAAAGACTCATGTGTCATGTCTTCAAAGAGTTCTTGCGAAAGAGCTTAGAAGTATATGTGGATGATTTGTGCGCTCATTCCCAAGAGAGAAGTTACCACATCCCTGAACTCAGGCAAATCTTCAACAAGTGTAGAGATTATCGAGTGTGTCTGAATCCAGAAAAGTGTGTGTTTATGGTACGCCAAGGTAAGATCTTAGGTCACATTGTTTCGAAGAATGGAATATCAACAGACGAAGACAAGGTAAGAGCAATAGCAGAGTTGGCCAGACCAAGAAATGTGAAAGAGGTACAAGCCTTTATGGGCCATTGTGGATATTACCGTAGATTTATCCACATGTATGCCATCATAGCTAAACCTCTTTATGGGCTGTTGACGAATTTTGAATGGAATGAGGAATGCGAGACTTCCTTCAATGAGCTGAAGAGACGTTTGTGCACAGCACCAATATTGACTACTCCGGATTGGAGCAAACCCTTTCATGTCCATGTAGATGCCTCCAATCATGCAATAGGATGTGTGCTAGCACAACCCACAGGTGAAGGAAACCTAGATTTGCCGATAGCATATGCTAGTAGGCAATTAAATGCAGCTGAACGAAATTACACCACAACGGAGAGAGAAGGCTTGGGCATGATATATGCTGTGAAGAAGTTTAGACACTATCTATTGGCCAATAAGTTCAAGTTTTTCACTGATCATCAAGCGCTACTATATTTGGTCAATAAACCTTGCAATACAGGTCGCTTAGTAAGATGGTTTCTCTTACTAATGGAATACGACTTTGAAGTTGTTGTCAGGAAAGGTAGAACCCATCTTAGGGCAGACCATCTTTCTCGCATCACTTCAGGAGAGCCACCGCAAGGAGTGTCTGACGAATTGCCCGATGCTTATCTGTTCAATTTAGAAGTTGTTCCTAAATGGGCAAACAAGCTGGTACCAATCCTAACCTTCGGGCCTGCAAATAAGAATGTGAAAACCAGCAAAGAGGAAGTTGTAACATCATTAAAGTATCAAATCTTGGCTGGAAGTATGTACAAGCAAGATACAGAGGGAGTGTTAGCTTGTTGTGTCGAGGAGGATGAACATGCTAGTTGGCTGCAACAAGCCCATGAAGGACTGCTAGGGAATCACTACTCTAAACAGCGAACATTGCAGAATCTAAAATGCTTAGGAGTGTATTGGCCTAGCATGGACAAAGAAATACAAGAGTGGATCCACAATTGTCCAGTATGCCAGAAGAGACCCCCAGTGGAGCATGCCACTCTTTATCACGTGTCATCAATCCCCGATTGGAGTGCTCCATTGGTCGAGTTCATGAGATCGGGAACATTACCCAATCAGGCTAGTCTTGCAAGAAAACGGAGCATGGAGCAAGAGGCTCAAGACTATGCCTTAGTAGGGGATAACCTATATAGAAGAGGCAAGGATGGTTACCTAAGACTGTGCGTACATGAATCAGACTACCTGAAAGTCTTAGAAACGGCACACAGCGGTGTTGCAGGTGGACACTTTGGGCCTGACAGAGTAATTAAGACCATTCTATTCTCAGGACTGTGGTGGCCCACTCTTCATATGGATGCACATACTTACGTGAAGAGTTGCGACACATGCCAACGTGCCCAATACCCGACAAGAAAAGATGAAATGCCCTTAAGGCCAATGATGGGAGGACGTGCATTTTCAAAGTGGGGTATAGACTTTGTGGGTCCCATCAACCCCCCAGCTAGGAACTCCCATGCAGAATACATTATTGTAGCCACAGATTACCTTACAAAGTGGGTGGAAGTAAAAGCCACGACAAAGAATGATGCTCAAACGACGGCTAAATTCTTATTCGAAAATGTGTTCACTAGATATGGGTTACCAATAGAGTTGGTTAGTGATAGAGGTACGCACTTCTTGAATGAGGTCATTGAAAATCTCCTTCAAGAATTCATGGTGATGCATAAGAAATCTGCACCCTATCACCCACAGGCTAACGGGCAAGCCGAGAGCACGAATAAGATCCTGTGTAACGTATTGACGAAACTGGTCAATAATAAACGCTCTGATTGGGACAAACAAGTTCACCATGCTGTTTGGGCATACCGAGTTGCCTACAAAACGGTACTCAATGCCACCCCATTTCAGATCGTCTTCGGACAAAATGCGGTGCTACCCTTAGATTTCCTAATTCCAGCTTTAAGAGTAGCGCAAGAGCATGAGTGGAATGGACACGAGTTGTCCTCTAGGATCTTTGATCTAGAGCGCTTAGGTGAGACGAGGCTACGAGCAGCAGCAGGCATCTATGCTGCAAAGAAACGGCAAAAGGCATACTTTGATGCCCATGTGAAGGATAAGGGCTTGAAGGCAGGGGATCTAGTGTTAGTCTACACATTGAAACAACACGCAAGAAAGCTAGAAAAGAGAGGCTATGGACCTATGATCATTAATAGGATCTCCACGAGTGGAGCAGTACAACTAGCCACTTTAGAGGGGCATGTCCTCCCAAACTATATTAGCGGATGCAGAGTCAAACTGTATCAGGAACCCCTCACGGAGGAGATGCTAAGCCGACTCAATATTGCTAAGCAACGTAAAGAGGAGGAAAAACGAATTCGAGAAGAAGCACAGGCAGAGGCCTTAGAGCGTATCAGAAGAATGAAGTTGAGGAGACGAGGAAGGGACCAGCCTATGACTGACACCCAAGAGTCTCCAGGCTATCACATGGCCATGTGTGAGACTTCAGGTGAACGTACCCATAAGATAGTGGACCGACGACCATTTGTGACCCTAGAAATAGGACAAAGAGCTAACACAACAAGCTTGAGGGCTTTAATTGATTCAGGAGCAGCCACAAGTGCAGTTCGGCTTTCTTATTGCCAGCAGCTGCAATTGGAGGTGAAACCCATAGAAGCTTACCTGATAGGATTAGGAGGTGTTGAAACCCCTTGTATGGGAGAGGTGGATCTTCCCCTCTACATACAAGAGGTCCTCATGCCAGCAAAAGTACTAGTGTGTGAAGACGAGGATCTGATCGAACCTCTCGTCTTAGGCCAAGACTGGATCTATGATCACGCAGTCAACCTCAACCTAAGAAGTGGACTTCTTCAGGCTTGGGTAGGCCAAAGTCGCCTCACGGTTGAATTAGAAAATCAAGCGCTCCAACCAATAGAACAGGCACCAACTCCTGGTCCCTCCAGGAATCCACACGAAGATAACCATGTTGTGCTTGTCCAAACTTCTATGGTGCAGAGGAATGTCAAGCTTGCTGAAGGTTCAGGAGCCAAGAAGGAGTTCCTAAATGATCCAAAGAAGATCCTAAACGAACGGACCGAACATCACTCTACACTAAGGAGGCCGCTGATCGAGAGGCAGGAGCGCCAACCCGCACAATATAAAGCATCTCATGGCGTGAAGCAGATCTGGATACGCAAGGATGGAAAACCCACAGCTCCAATAGCAGATTCTCAAAGAAACAAGAAACGAGCCTCGCCATCAAGGAACAAAGTGAAGAAGCCCCCTAGGATAACCCCTAGGCATACTATTTCTATTTGGGTTCGTAAGCGGTCAATGAAGGCCACCCCTAATGCTAGACAGATATGGGTGCCCAAGGCTAGCTTACAAGCCCAAATTACTTCACCTACAGGCACGAGGATAAAGCAGCTTTCACAAGCACTCTTGGCCAACAACTCAGAAAGTGACAAGATACCTACACCTCTCACTGTCCCCACTCCCATCAACCCCAGGAATGTCCGGAAATGGGTACCCACAAGGTCCCACATACATCACACACTCAGACCGAAATCTTCAACTGTCCTTAGCTCTAAGAGCTACGACTCCTGTATCAAAGTGTGGAGAATTAAACGGTGTACTAAACCCCTGACCCTATTCTGTAAATCCGTCCACACTAACACAGAAGCATTCCGAGCCCATTGCATAACCAAAGTATGCATCTAGGATGACACTGACCTTTAATCACCACTCACACATATCATAAACACCTCACCACTAATCACTGACCTCTGGGATTGTCGTGTTAGTATTGTGAAGGGAACACCATTACATCTTGTTTCCTATGCAACACTAATGTGCCTTTCGTCTTCCAGCAGATAAGCAACCTACTCTCATGGCAACAGCGGCAGGCACAAGCTCTCAGGCAGGATCTGGTGCTCCTATCACTTGGGATGCCATGCCAGTGGAAGCTCCACCAACGGCTAGGCCTGAAGAATTCCTGAATGTGCGAAGAATTCCTATTCCAGATCCACCCAGTGGGCTAACCGAAAGAGTAAAAGGGCACTCCCATTGGTTCAATGAAATGCCAGGGGATTTGGGAGACGCAGATCACATCTGGGAGTCCAAGATGGAGTGTGGAGGGGTTTGGTGGACCTTCCAATTCTTTTCAAGAGAATTTGAGACCTTGCAAAATGCAGCTCCACTTCAAGAGATCTGGCAAAAGGCAGGACTTCAAACTTACTTCAGTGCAGCTCTACCAAAACCTGACTTCCTCAGGTGTTACTACTTGATTGCTACGATGAAACCTACCGGGGATAAAGATCATTCAGGCACATTCTGGGTGCCCTCCTTATCTAATCTGGAGGAGATGAGGAAGTTTGAACTAAATGTAACATTAATCAGGGAAGCCCTTCAAATGTATGGCACTCATGTGCCTTCAGATCGCGACCCCCTGATACCAGAATCAATGAAAAGCAATAGAGTCAAGAAGCTCAAAGACATGTGCGCCCTCACCCCCAACATCGCCATACCCCTGCGGATGTGCCTCCAGCACTTCGCATTTCCAGCTCAGGACCGTTTCACTCAGCCTCACAAGAAGATATGGTACGGATTGTATTTAGCAGAGACCGGAAGCTTGCCCATTAAGATGCCGGTATGGATCTTAGATCAGGTATATGAGGCAGGCAAGCGGGGGGTGAGGAAGCCCACCCTACATGGTTGCTGTGCGTTGACTAGAATCATCTACAGATGTCTGGCGTATGATGTTCCAGTTGCTCGAGCCCTAAAGTATGCACATCTGGAGTTGTTTAAAGGGCGAAAGTCAGGGAGTCAGCCTGCAAAAAGAATGCGTGGATCCCTTTCACAAGTCCTGATCCCTCCAGCAACCACTACCGAAGTCTCCACTAGAGAGGAAGCCCTGGTGGCACCAATCACAATCCATCTCCAGGAGTCTCAACCAAGAGAGGTGGTACAGCCCACTCCCTCTGCCCCTCCGCTACCTACCGATGCAGAATTTGCAGCGATGGCCACTTTCACCGAAGACCCAAATTTTGATTTTGAAACATTTCTGCAGACGGCTCATCTATCAGACAGTGAAGGTTGCCCTGACAATGTCGATCCGGGGACATCAACCCAAAGAGAACATGCACGAGGCGAGACAAGCAGCGTACAGGAGCTAGGAGTGACGCAACCTCCTCAAAGACTAAGCACACAAGCTCAGGAGCAGGCACCAAGAGATAACCCAGAAGAGAGTGAAGACGAAGCCCCTGCATATACGGCACAGCTCAAACGACTATACCAAACAATCAAGAAGGTACAAAGACGCCATAAAATGTCAGAAGAAGCAAATAGGGCCCTAGTAAACCAGATGTTACAGTCAGAGCATATCGACCCCCAGTTTGTAGAATCACTAAATCTGTTGGCGGACACTTGTGGCATCAGTGAAGCAATGAGAACCATGGTCTATCAAGAGAACCCTGCTTATGATCAAAGAAGAATTGACACACGGCCGCGACAAGGAAAGATGATTCAGATGGAAGTATCTACCGCGTTAGCTACGTCCACATCAGAAGATGTGCACATGATTAGCCCTAGGCACAATGATGAACCGGAGGAAATTACGCACGCCCCATCTCCCCCATCATCTCCTATCCCACCCTCAGAGCCTCTCTCCACGTGTCTTTCTACACAACCATTCTCCTCCTATAGTGAGACCATTGCACACACCCCCATTTCCACTCTCCTTCCTTCACCCTCGTCCATCTCTGTCACTCAAGTTTTTGAACCTCAATTAGGTCACCCTTTCTTCCCCCATGCCTTTGGACAACCATCTGTCACTAGTCAGACTCTTTCCATCTCTTTGCCCTCCATCCCTCCATTTCCTCCCCCCCAAACTCTACCTACCCCGTCCCTTGTAACTGCCTCGAGCACCACACTAACCACCCAACCCTCCTTCTGGACCTACCTTGTAAACATTCTTCAACAGGTTGAGGAACATAAGAAAAAGTCCCTTCCCCAAATTCACTCCCCCACATTCACGGCCACCACTATCACACCACCCACCGTCCCGGTGTTCACATTTCACGAATCACACTCACTCATGTCCGATCCCATGGACATCTCACCATCCACTGGATCACCCACCACCACTGTTCTCACAACACCATCACAGGTTATTACACTCACATCACCACTTCCACACACGGTAGGCACAACATCCACTTTTCCCATTCCCACTTCCCAACCCCCTGCATCTTCCACCTCATTTAGTCTTGCACTCGACACGATGCTCGAAGCTGCCACTCAGCTTAAGCACGAATATACATTATTGGAAGAAAATAACAAAGGGCTTTGCACCCTCACAGCAACACTCCAAGAGCGTGTCAATGCTTTGGAGTTCATTCATACGGAGTCACAAAGCAAGATATCCGCCCTCGAACAGGCAAATGCGCAACTCAAAGCGAGGCATATGGAAGAGAGCAAAGCCATGGAGGAACAGCTGCGCGATCAAATGGGCCGCAATGCACGGCTTCAACGAAACATGGCTTTGCTACGACGACATCTGGCAGCAGCGCAAGAAGAGAATAGACGGCTTCAACAACAAAACCAAGAGAACCTCGAGGCTGCCATGGAGAACACCCCGGGAGCACCCATAGACCCGGTCAAATTTCAAGCGGTCCCCTCAGAAAGCATACAACAAATATTGGAAACGTATGCCAATCTGTTAGAAGCACATGATCAGCTTGCCGACCAGCTAAAGGACTTACAGAGACCCCAAGAGTCTACACCACACCGACAGGAACATAAAGAAATGACAGGCGCTGCTACTTCAACCAAACCTGAACATTCAACGACCAACGAGGTGCTGGAGTTACGGCAGCAGATCGCAGAATTAAAACTGAAGTTGATGCAGTACGAACGACCCCCTTCCCCACCAGAGCAACCGTCAGAAGAAGAAGCAGTTACCATCCCAGTGGAGGAAGCATTCGACGACGCCTACGAGCCTCAACCACTCCCAGGAGGACGCGTAACAGAAGAAGGTCAAGATACCTATGAGGAACCCCCATCGGCATGGATGAAACAAGTAGAGGAGATGGGGCAAACTCATCACGAGCGGATATCCACTCAGATGCTGGCAATGAAGGCCATTGAGGACACCATCCTTCACTCAGAATACTTCAGGCACATCGCCCCTAGACGCCTTATCACTAGTTCAGAACTGCAATACAAGCCCTATTTTGTATTGTTGGCTGACTACAATGCAGAAATCAAACGAGTCACCAACAAGTGCCCAACATTTGCCACACAGTTCGAACCAGAAGACATACCAGAAGCGGCACGAAAAGGGGCCATATTCCAACCAACGTGGAGGCAAAAGTTACTCGAAACTTACCCAGAAATGCTTCGAACATGGGATCATGCCCCCATGCATTTGAAGTACAATCCGTGTTTTGGGCCAGTGCAAAGACGCAGATCATGGAAAGCTTTTGCCATCAAGGTTCAGAATAACGCAAACTGTAAAGAATGGCTCAACTACCCCGCTATCGCCCCCCCAACCGGTACTCCTACAGTGTCATACATGATTGCAACCATCAGACATTGGATACCATGCCTCCACCCTATGCCAGATGTCGCTGCCCAGATGATGCTCAAGATCCTCGACATGATGCAGGTCGTACTCAAAACTTTTCGCAATGTATGCCGTATTCAACCTCCTATTCCCGGGTTTATTAATGGTAACTACGACCTGCTATATGATATGAGCACAACCCCGAGCATACGAGTGGCTTACGCATGGCATGCACGCATAAGATATCTCCCTGCCTGCTACAAGCAAACATTTGACGACATGTTCACCACGGGGTTTTGGGAAGCACATTCAGAGGTATTTGCGCCACGGCCTACGCATCTACTCCATCTCTTTGCATGCGAGCAAACGATGCATTCCGAGCTTTACACGATGCCACAACCTGACATGCCTGGTACAGTGGATTGGGAGGCCTTGCAACGAGATCTAATCAGAGGTTTAAAAATCAAAGAACAAGAATTGGCAACCGACCTCCTGCAAAAATACATTGATCAAACGGCGGAAAAGAGGTCTCTCAGAGGCGACAGACCCTAGGGGGGGGAGAGTGTTGACAGGATGCGGGAAGAAGCAAGTATGGACACACATGCAGATCTAGCACTGAGGCTACCCTTCATTTTTTTTTTCAAAACCCTAACATCATTCTAAAGTGATTCTCATCACTACAAACCCTTGTAAATATCATTTCACCTTTTTGTAGCTCCATTTTGTACAAGCCGAGGAGTCCTCGAGCTTGGGGAGCCTTAGATGTAAGTGCCTGCCAATTTTCATAATTTTTAGATCTCGTTTGGGCCCTCAAATAAGCCCCAGAACCTAATTTTTAACTAGGCCGGACACTAGGTCTGAACAGGGCCAAAGCTAGTCAAAAACTATAAATAGAGCTAGAGAGCTCATTTTTGGGGTTGGCTTCTTGTAGTTTGAACTTGTTTGAGAGCTTTCTTGCAATAGAAGTGATTCCATTGTCTTCCTCTCTTTGTTCTTACTGTGTGTGCGCGTGTGTGTGTATGTGTGTGCATGCTTGTGTGCTTCTCACTCACGCACTTGTGCTTCCACTTGCTCGTGGTCTTCATACCATCCTCATGTCTTCCCGGATTGACATTAAAGGAGGTGCTACTCATCACTGAGCTACAATGGGCTTTGCTTTCGGTTTCGTAGAGACACTAGAGAGCTTTCTAGGTGTCGCGGTTTGAAAATGAGGCCTTTTAGGGACCCATGTACAAGTGATTACATGCGTGCTCTTGGGTCTTGGTGTGTTCCTGAGTGTTGAGAACGAGTGAATACTGGCTGTACGCGTAGATGGGTTATGCTGCATAGGTTGTGGCCTTGGCGTCGCTACTTGTGCCCTCAAGCAAGCCTTAGGCACCCAAATTTGTCTTGATAGTGGGCTAGCCTTCACCGTCTTTTTGGGCACCCAAATGGATTTCACTTTAGCAGAAGAATTTCTGACAGACTTCTTAGTGGCGTCACGTTGTGGGTTACTAGTAAGAGGCTTTGCCCGTGTGGTTGTCGTGAGTGCAACCGGGTGTTCGCCTTTCCACACCCACACTTGGTTTACTTTCTGGGTCATTCTGCTGTGCAGGTACTTTTGATCTCGGACATAGGTAGTACTCTGCTTCTTCTGCCTTTGATCCACCTTTGGTTGCTGCCTCCTTCTGGCCTTTGGAAAAGAAGGGAGTTCCGTTGCATCCCTGACTCCTTTTTTGCAAATATCATTCCTCTGCAACACATGGTTTTGAACAAGAACAGCATGGTCATCTTCATGTGTACCCCTGGAAGGACCAGGAGTCTGTGCCTTTCCTAGTTCCTTGAGTGCTCCATTGTCTAATTCTACTGTAACTCGACTATGATTGACCCAAACCTGGAGAAGTCCACTTCTTAGGTTTAGATTGACTGCTTGGTCATAGATCCAATCTTGACCCAAGACAAGAGGTTCAGTGAGATCCTCATCTTGACACACCAGTACTTTAACAGTCATTTCCTCATCCTGAATGTAGAGGGGAAGTTCCACCTCGCCCATGCAAGGGGTTTCCACGCCTCCCAATCCTATGAGATATGCTTCCACAGGATTGACAGTTAACTGTAACTCTTGACAGTAAGACACTCTAACAGCACTAGTGGCTTCGCCTGAGTCAATCAAGGCTCTTACGTTCCTTGCACTCTTTCCTTGTCCTATGTCTAGGGTTATGAAAGGACGTCTATCAATTATCCTATGCGAGCTTGTTCCTGCAGCTTCACACATGGCCATAGGATATCCGTGATCTGCATAGTCATTCGCTCTAGGCTGATCTCTACCTTGCCTTCATAACTTCATCCTTCTGATGCGTTCTAAAGCTTCTGCTTGAGCTTCTTCTCGAACTCGCTTTTCTTCCTCTTTGCGTTTCTTAGCAGTGTTGAGTCGGCTGAGCATTTCCTCCGTGAGGGGTTCCTGATACAACTTGACTCTGCAACCGCTAATATAGTTTGGGAGAACATCACCCTCTAATGTGGCTAATTGTACTGCTCCACTCGTGGAGATCCTATTGATAATCATAGGTCCGTAGCCTCTCTTTTCTAGCTTCCTCGCGTGTTGTTTCAGTGTATAGACTAAGACTAGATCTCCTGCTTTCAAGCCTTTATCCTTCACATGGGCATCGAAATATGCCTTCTGTCTCTTCTTGGCTGCATATATTCCTGCAACTGCTCTCAGTCTTGTTTCTCCTAATCGTTCAAGGTCAAAGATCCTAGAGGAGAGCTCATGACCTGTCCATTCATGCTCTTGTGCTACTCTCAATGTAGGGATCAGGAAGTCCAAGGGTAGCACAACGTTTTGGCCGAATACCATCTGAAAGGGGGTGGCTTGGAGTACCGTTTTGTAGGCAACTCGGTATGCCCAAACAGCATGGTGTAGCTGTTTGTCCCAATCAGAGCGTTTAGTGTTCACTAATTTCGTCAGTACATTGCATAAGATCTTATTAGTGCTCTCAGCTTGTCCATTAGCTTGAGGGTGATAGGGGGCAGACTTCTTGTGTATTACCAAGAATTCTTGGGGTAGATTTTCAATCACTTCATTTAAGAAATGAGTGCCTCTATCACTTACAAGCTCTATAGGTAGCCCATATCTCGTGAATACATTCTCAAACAAGAATTTAGCAGTTGTTTGAGCATCGTTCTTTGTCGTAGCCTTTACCTCTACCCACTTGGTGAGATAATCTGTTGCAACAATGATGTATTCCGCATGAGAACCTTTAGCTGGGGGATTAATAGGACCTACGAAGTCTATTCCCCACTTAGAAAATGCACGTCCACCCATCATAGGTTTCAATGGCATCTCATCTTTTCGTATAGGATACTGAGTTCTCTGACAGACATCACACCGTTTCACATAGGTATGAGCATCCATGTGAAGGGTAGGCCACCAGAAGCCCGCAAATAGTATTGCCTTGATCACCCGATCCGGTCCAAAGTGTCCTCCTGCTACACCTTGGTGAGCCGTTTCTAAGATCTTAAGATATTCACTTTCACGGACACATAGCCTCAGGTAACCATCTTTACCACGCTTATATAGAGTATCACCAATGAGTGAGTAATCCTGAGCTTCTTGTTCTAAACTCCTTTTCCTCGCCAGAGTCATGTCTGGAGGGAATGTGTTTGTCCTCAGGAAGGATACTAGAGGGTCGCTCCACTCTGGCACAATGGATACTTGATACAGAGTGGCGTGTTCCACAGGTGGCTTAGTGCAACAGATTGGGCATTCCTTGCACAAATTTTGGACATCCGCTTCCATAGTCGGCCAATGCACTCCGAGTCTCCTTAGGGTCTGTAAAGTTCTTTGCTTTGAATGGTGTTGCTCTAGTGCACCTACATGTGCTAATTGCAACCATTTAGCGTACTCGTCCTCTTCTACGCAACAAGCCAAGATCCCTTGATCTGTGTGCTTGTACATGCTTCCTGCCATTATGTGGTACTTTTGGGCTCTTACAACCTCTCTATTCCGTGTGTTTACCACTGGATGGTTAGGCCCGTATGTCAGTACTGGTACCAATGGCTTAGCCCACTACGGCACCACTTCCAAATTAAACAAGTAAGCATCAGGAAGGTCATCTGATACTCCTTGTGGGGCTTCTCCCGATGTGAGCCTAGAGAGATGATCTGCTCTTAAATGAGTCCTCCCTTTTCTCACCACTACCTCAAAGTCATACTCCATTAGCAAGAGAAACCATCTTACTAATCTTCCTGTATTGCATGGCTTGTTTACAAGATATAACAATGCCTGATGATCAGTAAAAAATTTAAACTTATTTGCAAGCAAATAGTGTCTAAATTTCTTAACTGCATATACCATGCCTAATCCTTCTCGCTCTGTAGTGGTGTAATTCCGTTCAGCCGCATTCAATTGTCTACTGGCATAGGCAATTGGAAGATCCATATTACCTTCACCAGTAGGTTGTGCAAGCACACATCCAATAGCATAATTGGATGCATCAACATGAACATGGAATGGTTTATTCCAATCTAGTGTGTTTAAGATTGGTGCTGAACATAATCTTCGTTTAAGCTCCTGGAAGGAATTCTCACATTCATCCGTCCACTCAAAGTTAGTCAGAAGTCCGTACATGGGCTTTGCAATGACAGCATACATGTGTATAAATCGTCGGTAATAGCCACAATGCCCCATGAAAGCTTGTACTTCCTTGACATTCTTTGGCCTAGGTAGCTCTGCTATGGCTCTCACTTTTTCTTCGTCGGTAGATATGCCATTCTTTGACACTATGTGTCCTAGAATCTTGCCTTGCCTGACCATAAAAACGCACTTTTCTGGGTTCAGGCAGACTTGATATTCTCTACATTTGTCAAAGATTTGTCTGAGTTCAGGGATATGGGTTTGTCTAATGTTGGAATGAGCACAAAGATCATCAACATAGACTTCTAAACTCTTCCTCAGGAACTCCTTAAACACATGGCACATCAGCCTCTGGAAGGTAGCTGGTGCATTGGTAAGCCCAAATGGCATTACTCTAAAAGCAAAAATGCCCCATTCTGTGGCAAAGGCTGTCTTATGCTGATCCTCTGGAGCTATGGCTACTTGATTGTAACCCGAAAATCCATCAAGGAAGCTGTACACTTCCTTGCCTGCCACTCTTTCTAAGAGATGTTCTGTGATGGGAAGCGGATAGTTATCTTGAATTGTGGCTGCATTAACCTTTTTCAAGTTAATGCACACGCGTAGTTTGCCATTCTTCTTGGGCACCACTACGATGGGGGATACCCATTCAGTGTGCTCAATTTCATAGATAAATCCAGCTTCGACCAGTTTATCTATCTCTTCCTTGATCTTAGCAGCGTAATTATCGTTATATGTATAAGGCTTTTGCTTAGAGGGTTTGGCATCTGAGGTCATGGGGATAGTGTGTGAGCATATATCAGGATCGACACCTTTCAAATCCTTGTAACTCCAAGCGAATACATCTCTATATTCTCTTAGCAAGGCAATCAATTCGTGCTCTTCTTCCTCTGTTAGGTCATGGCCTATGTACGTGCATCTCTCCTCTCCTTCTTCTAGGGCCACTACTATTTTCTTGGTGGTTTCTTTGTTATCATAGGCCTCTCCTGATTGTGCCTCTCGTTTAGGCATTCTTATCATGACTCTCCTGTCATCTATCTCATACTTCTTAAAATTTTCTGGGACCTCAAACAAAGATTCTTCCTCTTCTGGTGAGGCTTCTCTCTTCTTTCGTTTCTTTCCTTCTTCCTTCGAGGTCACACGTGTTGCTAATCTTACGTCATTTGTAACCTCTCCATGCCTCTGGGGTTGAAATTCTACTTCATGGAAGTATTCTTCATCTGATGCAAATGGTGGGTCCATAATGATTGACTCTAGATCGGAGTCACTTGCATCCTCAAATGCATCAGGGCTAGGTTCGCATTCTTCTAGTACTGCCTCTCCCATGATTGGCTCTATGGAGAAGACTGAAATGTCATAGCCATCCTCATCACAATGAGGTGTCCATTGTTCTTCATTGATGGCTACGTCCATTGTTGCTAAAATTTCTGCCCAGCCATGGGGTTCAAATTCCTCGTCTGGAAAAACTACAGGTGCATAGGCTGGGTCTTGAATGGGTCTATGAGTTTCGTTTGCACCTGTTTCTCTGGCTTTCTCTCTCTTCTCTTCTTCTACTGCTACCTTGCACATCCATAAGTGAGTGTCTTCATGCATCCATGAGGATCCAGACCCTATGGAATGCACCGATTTTGTATCATCTTTGGCTCTATGGATGGGATTCCATTGGATGGGAGGGAAGTCTCTATGAGAATAATCCTTGAGATTGACTTTGGTCGTAACACCCAAGTGTTGCAAATACAAGGAGTTGGTTCCCCAATCCTGTACCACTTGCAATTGTCGCATAAATGGTCTTCCCAAAATCATCTCATAGGCATGATTTTTGCTGAAGTCGCATATGGCAAATGTATGCTCAAACTCGACACCACAAGTGGTGAGAGTTATTCCTTCTAGCAATCCTAGGGGTCTCTCTATGTGACCATCGGCCATTTGCAATTTCATCCTCGTGGGCCTGAGTGCTGGCTTGCCCCAACGCTTCCAAAGGGAAGTAGTGGCAATTGCAACTCCTGCACCTGAGTCCAAAATTGCCTTGGTGGTGTACTCCTGATAGGTGATGGGAAGATAGGTGTTCCCTTCTTCACCTTCACACATATCTCCTATTTTGTCCAAGGGAATTTCTGGCACTGTCCTATGGGATCCTACCCGGGAACGAGGTTTTGCAACTTCAGTTACTTGACTAGCTACATATTTCTGCGCGTTTGGTCTATCCTCAGGCAGTTCTTCCAAAGTGAGATCGTGTTGCACCTTGGTGTTCGTTACTACCTCCGTGTTCCTTGGTATGACTGAGTCGTCGTTCCTCACCATGACTCTGGGTGCTCTCATACACGTGGACTTTGCTTCCCATGGGCCTGTGAAGTGGGGTAGCTCTTGTATGGAATTAGACTCAAAGTCCAATCTCTCGTGAGACTGAGTACTCTCATGTTCCCCGTAGATAGATGGGATGTCTTGTGGGAATTGGTCGTGTGCATCGTCCACAAGTTCAAAAGGAGGGGCAACTTCACTTTCGTTATCCCATTTGTCTTCTTGAATCTCTCGTAGGAAGTCTGGTGCAAACCGATTCATAGAAGAAGAAGTGTCTGGCTCCGTAGAATTAGGCACATAAGCAACTTGGGAAGGAGGGCTTATTCTATTGTTGACTCTCTCCTTGTTCTCATAGATGGCTGGAGCACAAGGTTCCTGGGGAGGATTACTTATTCTATTACTTTTCCGAACAGGCTCATACGCTTCCTGAGAAGGAATGTAGGCAACCCGTGGAGGTACGTAGGTTTCCGAGGGAGGCTCATCTGCCTTTTGAGGGAAAGGATCAGCTTCTTGAGGAGGCACCTGGGCTTCCTGAAGAGGCTGGCTTTTCCGTTCTCTTGTCCTTTCCTTTCTTTGAGGGGCAGGTTCCTTTTCTGATTGTGCAATTAGCATCTCTATTCTTTCTAGCAGTCCATCAAAATGTAACTGCGTCTTAGCTGAGCTAGAGATGTTAAAGAGGCGGCTAGCTTCGAACATGGCTTGAGCCAATTCCACCATCTTAGCACAAATTTTAGTTCGTTCAAGCTCTAGCTCGGCTCTAGGGTAGCATTTTTCATGATCAGTTATGGTTGGCCCTTCTTGGATTCTGGCCTGATAAGCTTTAAGCATCATGTTTAGGTCCTCGAGAGTGGGATCTGCTAGGACTGATCCCACTCTAGGGGGTGGTGGGATTATGGAAGGCGGGTTGGAAGGTGGCTGGTCGGATGGCGATGGGAATGGTGGTGGTGGGGTAGTGTGAGAGGGAGTTTGAGTTGTGAGTTCGATTATTCTGGCCCTTGTTTCTCTTACGCTTTCCTCGAGTTCACTCATCTTTTTAGCCCATTGTCTTTTCATTCTTTCCCTACTATCTTTCCAAGCTCTAGTCCTTTTCTTGGTTATGCTCTCAGTTTCACTCGCCTCTGGGCCCTTTTCCTGGCTTGCCTCTTGGTTTTGCTGCAATGCCTGAGCTCTAGTGACTACCTGTACTGGTGCAGTGGAAGTGACACTTCCTGAGGAATCTACAACCAAACCAATCACATTGATAGGAGTGATTTTTGGCATATTATTGGGGTTCTTTGGGCAATCTCGTAAAAGATGCTCTTTTCCACAATCTTGGCAAAAGCCTTGGATCGTCACGGGCTGAGTTTGTGTAGGTGGAGGTAAGGGACAATCACGAATGAAGTGATCTCCCTGACATCGGTAGCATGGTCCTCTAGGAAATGGTGGTCGTACCTGCCTAGGTTGAGGCCTAGGGTTGGGGTTTGCATACATGACGTTTGTGTAGTCTGACTCCCAACTAGGTTCACTCGGTTCTTCACTATAGTAGGACTCACCATGTTCTGGAGACTGCATGTAGTAAGCCTGGGGACTATCGACATGTGTAGAATCAAAGCTATGGTCACTCGGGTCACTTTCTGAGATCAATGGGGTTATTGGTACTATGGCCCTATTCAGGTTTTCTTCTGCCACAGCATACTTTATCGGAATCACATTAGCTGGGTTTGGAGGCTGTTGAACTAGCATCGGTTGGGGTCTCTGTTGGGCCTGATATTGTGGTTGGTAGGTTTGTTGGGGTCTAGCATATTGTGGTGGTGGATTCTGGTTCTGGTATCTGCCTTGTTGGTAGGGCTGCGGGTAGGGTTGCCTAACTGCCTGCTTGTTGTATGGGCAATCTTGTGCGGTGTGATTGGTGTATCTCCGTTCTATGGTGCAGTACTGGCTACTAGGATTAACTTGGGGTTGAGCCATAATGGGGCAGACATTCGCCATATGGTCACCACCGCATGTATAGCACCTTTTCACAGGAGCAAACCTTGGGATTTGTTTGTTAGTTACTCCTAATTTCTGAGCTACTTTCTCTGCAAGTTCCTCAATTGATGTGGATTGCGTGGAAGAGTGACTAGATGCACTATCTGAATCTTTGTAGATTTTGGAAAGCTCTAGTTCTTCCCCTAGGTTATCTTCAATGTCAATGCACATGCGTACACACTCTTCTATAGTCCTAGGGTCCTTCAGATACACATAGGATCTCAATTTCGTACTCAGCAATCCATCGAGGAACAAGGCTACCTGTTTGGCAGATGTGGGTAGCTCCGAAACAGGACATCTTTCAAGGTATTGCCTAAATCTTCTTCCTGCAAGTCTCACGGTCTCTTGAGGGGTTTGCTTGAAGCTGTGAATCAGTGAGGAGGTATTGTGTCTTATGCCACTCTTAGAGAACTCTACAATGAAGGCTTCTAGGAGTTGGTCTATACACCTGAATTGTCGCTCATCCAATGGCTGAAACCATGTAAGTGTTGTGTTCCTAAGGGTTAGACCGAAGGCATTGTACTGTGTGAATAGATCCTCCACTTGTTCAGCTCTCAGGACTTGCTTGAATTCCGCCACATGATCGTAGGGATCTCCTGTGCCATCAAAGTAATTCTTCATGGACTTAACTAGCTGGGTTGGTCTCAAAGTTCTTGTGTGCTCTCTAGGCCTCGGCAAAGGAAATCCATCCACATTTCTTTGGTTTCTATGAGCTCTAAGTATCTCAGGTTCTACTCGATTCGTCTCCGTCCTCGTTCTTTCTGTGCCCACTGGGTTAGCAAAGCTTACTTCTGGTCTATCTCTGCTTCTGTCTCTTTGCATACCATGAGCTTGGGATGTTCCAGCCCCAGGGTGACCATAGGATACATTCAATCTTGGCTGGGGGAAAATGAATTCACCCTTCCAAGTGTAAGCATGCCTATCATTTTCCGTAACCACAAAGATCCGTTCTGAAGCGTGATCTAGGTAGGTCACTCTGCCTGGGCTATCAGGGTTCTTAAACTCGTAGATCATGATATTCCCTATATCCGTTGGCTGATTAGATTTATACCTCCAAAAGGCTTCGTCAGTTTCTCGATTGAGGAGCAACTCTATGCTCTTGTTGTCTTGGGGAACCCACTCAGGCGTGATAATCCTCGTGAGAACTGATTTACCTCGGGGGGTTCTAGGTTCTACTCCCATGTTTCCTTGTTCCAAGTCACCTAAGTCTGCTTCTGAGATTACATTTCCAAATTCATCTGTCTGATCTGGGTGACTGGTGACTATGTATATGGTTCCTTCTTTGTCCAAGTATGCACCGTTTTCAAACTTAACAACTGGGTGCTCTAGTCCTATGGATTGGTCTGGGTTTTTAATCTGGACCACGGATCTTCCTAGGCCGTCCTCATAGATACTAGCACCTAATCGGTTGGTCCTAAGGTATTCCAACTGTGTTTTGTATGGGCCTTCTACCCTGTGCAAGTAAGGCACTCCTGAACTTCCTGTAGGTATGTCCATGCCTTGAGACATCTCTGACTCACTGGTCTCAGAGCTAGGGTAGTACGAGTGGTGGCTCAACTGCTGGGCCCAAGACCTAGCAGTGTGGTTAACACTAGCCTCTGAAGACCTAAGGCTTTGTCTCTCCCTTACTAGATGTCGTCCTGATCTAAGGTTCATATGCCTATCTAAGTAGCCCAATTCTTTGCCCAGAGTACAACCTCGTTGCCGATCACTTGGTATCAGTCACTTGATTCTTTTTAGTTATTTCTCGTGTTTAAGGTCTTGTCTGATATTACGTCGTCAGGAATACTCGAATGTTCTTCGTGCTTTCAGGTTGATCGTTCCACGTTAGGTTCTTTTCCTTTATGTTATCGACAGTACAGAGATTAAGTTTTTAGCTTGAACTTGAGTTTTTAGGTAGTCTTCAACTTGATAACTGCCTATCGTCGCCCTGACTTACTCCTACCTCTAGTCGTTCTTAGCCTAGGCTATGAATTGACAGAGGGGGTTAAAAGTGTCCAACCTTTGGTTTCCTGCTCGGTTGCCCTTGAGTGCCCAGGAAGTGTGTTCCCAAGCTTGCACTTACACTTGCTTAGAACGCCTTTCGATGCTCTCAATAGATCTGTAAGTATTCCACAGTTAGCTTTAAGATTTAAATTCCAATGACAGAACCAATGATTTTCATTCCTATAGCACACACACAAACTTGCATAGTGATTTTTAAGAAAACAATCCTAAAGACCCCTGACTTTGATCCCCCTGGATATGGTCAACTTCAAAATACTCTATCTGAAAGTCAACGTATTATCTTTATAAAAAACAGTTGAGGGCTTGTAGTAGATGCCACGAGCTTTCCAACAAGCCCTAGAGCTTAAAAAATTGATTTCGTATGAAGAAGTTATGACTGTTCAGGGTTTAGGGGGTTAAAACAAGATTCAATCTGGCTGACAGATCCAAGGATTTTCTCCCAAAACACAAGTGTAGGAACTTCAATAATGCTAATGGATTGACTATTTTGCCCCAAAATTATCCCCAATTTTGAACAAAAACAAACCCTAATTTTTGGCCGAAAAGCCTGTCAATCGCGATCGACAGGTCTGTCAATCGCGATTGACAGAGGTGTCCGTCGGGCCTGTCAGTCGCGATCGACAGTGTCAATCGCGATCGACAGAGTCGATCGTGGCTGTCAATCGCGATCGACAGTATCAATCGCGATCGACACGTCTTCCGGTTTTTTCGCTGAAATTTCAGTCAATCGGGGGCCTATCAGTCGCGATGGACACGTGGCTACGCGTAAAAGTCAATCAATCGTGGAATTTCAGTCGATCGCGATCGACGGTGTCAATCGCGATTGACAGAGGTGTCGGTCGTGGCTGTCGATCGCGATTGACGGTATCAATCGCGATTGACAGGGTCCTACGTGGCAGTCAGTCGATCGTGGAGGTCTGTCGATCGCGATTGACAGGGTCTGTCGGTCGCGATTGACAGAGGCTGTCGGTCGCGATTGACAGAAAACCTCAGAATTTTTCTACTGTTTTTAATGTTTTAGGATGTGCTCTTTGTGCTTGTTCTAGTGGTGCACTCAATTTTGTAAAAAGCCAAAAATTTATGTCAGTCGCGATCGACAGAAGCCTACGACCGCGAGACAGTTTCTTCGAATTTCGTACCTGCGCAGGAAGCTGGGGATGATGATACAGCAAGTTCCTGCAAAAAGCTCAAGAAACATGCAAGAAAACACACATGCAATATCGCTCTCTTGCTCTCTCTCACAAGTGAAATGAGGGAAATGAGGTGGGGAAGGTGATATGATCAAAAAACAGAAATTTTCGCGATGATGGAGATGGAGGTGGGAGATGATGATGATGATGATGGAAATGAAGATGGAGAAGAAAGTAAAAGAAAATCGATGAGAGTGAAGAAAATACCTACAACTCCAACGCGTCAACTCTATGTCTTACCATCACACGCTCGTCCTCAAAGCTCGATCCCCGGCAACGGCGCCAAAATTTGGTGTAGCTCTATGATGAGTAGCACCTCCTTTAATGTCAATCCGGGAAGACGTGAGGAGGGTATGAAGACCTCGAGCAAGTGGCTGCACAAGTGCGTGAGTGAGAAGCACACTAGCATGCACACACATACACGCACACGCGCACACAAGGCAAGACAAAGAGTAAGAATCAATGGAGCTTTTAGATTACTTTCAAAATGCTCTTACAAGTTCGTTTCAATTACAATCTAACCCCAAAAATGAGCTCTCTAGCTCTTTTTATAGTTTTTGGCTAAGTTTTGGCCCTGTCCAGACCTAGTGTCCGGCCTAGTTAAAAATTAGGTTCCAGGGCTTATTTGAGGGCTCAAACGATATCTAAAAAATATGAAAATTGGCAGGTAGATACTTCTAAAGCTCCTCAAGCTCAAGGACTCCTTGGCTTGCACAAAATGGAGCTACAAAAAGATGAATTGGTATTTACAATGGTGTTTAGTGATGAAAATCACTTTAAATGGGTGTAAAGGATTTGAAAATTTAAAGGTTGCCTTAGTGCTAGATCTGCGTTGAGTGCTCGTACTTGCTTCTTCATGAGGAAAATTACTGGCCTATTTGCCAGATCTTCGTTGACTCCCTTGTCTGCTGCTAACATTGCCCTCCACTAGGTCCACGAGCACTGATATATGCTCACTGTTCTAAACTTTTATCTGCACCAATATAGAGACTTAAAATGACATTTTGGAGAATTACAGTGTACTATAAGAGCTACCCAAAAAGCTTTAGATCATCCAAAATGGATATTCCAACGCAGAGAACCACCCTCTACAAAACAGGCTACCTTTTTGCAACATTCTCTGCCTATGTGCAGAGATATACCTTCATAAAGTTGGCAATTTCTCACAACTCACTCAGTCAAATAACTTGAAACTCTGGAGAAGATCAGGGCACTATGTGAGAGACCAAATGAAGCTTGAAATCAATGAAAATGAGTACAATGAGAGAGCAAACAATGCTCTGCAATTTGGTACAATTAGATTTGGAAAAACCTAACTACACCTCTAGATAGAGCAAAGCAAAATCATGAGAAAATGAGGTAAGCAAGCAAGGGGGCTGCTTGCTTGAGTTTATGACTTCACTAAACTAAGTGGGAAAATCTTGGAATGCATACAACTCAAGAAACAAAGGTGGGATTGTTGGTGCAAGTGCCAAGCCTACACACTTGGCAAGGCATGAGAAGTCTTTATGTGCAAATGATTGAAGACCCATGAGAACCATTCCTATGGAGTTTTATCTTTAACCATTTGTAAAAGTCAATTGACTTGGAAGATTCTTGTAAATCCACTAAACTCGTGGAGTTAGATGGAATGAAAAGCTACAACTTCATTTGGGGAGAATATCTCCTAGATTAGGGGATCACTTTTCTAGAGAGAGCCAAATTTGAATTTAAATTCAAATTTGAAGAAAAACATTATAGAAGAACACTTCAAAACTCACGGCATAGATGCCCCCATTACTGAGCTTAGAGTTTATCATTTGATGTAATAGAGAGTCTCATAATATAGCCTACATTTCTCACTATCATTGGGAATTGATTATCATGCCAATGATCATGTACAACATTGTCATATAATACAATAGATCATTGCTTATATCTGTTGATCTCTCTATCATTGTCACTCAGAACAGTGTTCTTGTCTTGCCATATCTCAGTCATTACTCCACCATTTTCAATGTTGTATGGCTTGTTGGTATCATCTTTATGTCTATTACATGCTGACGAATTTGAAGACATTCCATTTAGTGGATTGGGAGAAAAGCACCTCGAAGTGGTCACTGTTCATTCTCTGCAGAGGTCCTAAAAAATCGGGGATAATGCTACACTTGTTAAATTGATTGCTCTGTGTATAGTCAATCATTTTAAGTGATTTCACTTGGAATCATTGTTGATATATTTAGTTAGTGATGTGTGTGAACACACTAGGACTGTCGGGGCACTTTTTTTCCTCTTTAGGAGGTTTTTTTCCCCCGGCTTGTATATACGCCTATTGCCCTAATGGGCTACTAATCTTTGTACATTCTCTAGTAATACATTCAGTATTGTGTGTTGTGATCCAAGCTTCTTCTTCTTCCTTGTGTTGTTCGCATGCTTCCGCAGACGTCTAACTCCAGCAATTGTCAGAGCAGGTCGTTGCTTCATCTAGGGCACCATCGACACTCCTCCATTTATAGTTTCAGATTCACACGAAATTTGGTGAGCATACTGAACGTGTTTCAGAGATCAAAATAGCTTCGTTGTGTGGTGCCAAAATCACGATCTGAGCTCGTTTCGGCCTCCGAACGCATTATCACAGTGCTTGTGCAGGCTATTTCATCTTTTTGTGCCAAAGGTATATACCAATTTCTGTTCGCCAGTATAAGCATCTCAAAGGTTGCTACAGGTGTAGCGGAATAAGTCTGGACAGTTCTGTTCAACTTTTTTAGATACAACCAATTTTTTTGCATCAAGGTATTTTAGTCACTGGCCATGGCTGAAAGCAGTGATGTATTCTGTATGTTGGCTGTTGAGGATAAGTTGGATGGTACCAACTACCCGTTATGGGCTTATATGATGCGACATGTGTTGGTTGCAAAAGGACTGTGGAACATTGTGCAGGGTGTCGAAAAATGTCCTATCACACCTGCAACTCTTACAACTACAGGTACTAAAGCTGATGCAGAAGGTGTCAAAGATGATGGTATTCTACATATTCCTGTTTGTGCTGTAGTTTCTATTGCACCTACTGCAGAGCAAATTTGTTGGGATGGCAGAGATGCCCATGCACATGCTTTGATAGCTTTGTTTGTCAAACATGCCATTATTCCTCATATTCACTCTTGCAGAATAGCTAAGGATGCTTGGGATACACTTACCACATTGTACCAAGCTAGGAATGAGGCTCGTGTTGCTTACCTCTGAAAACAGTTGGAGAGTGAGCACATGAATGAAGGTGATTCTATGGAAAGTTTCCTAAACAAAGATCAAAGACTTGAAGGAACACTTGATTTCTGCTGATGAGGTTATACCAGATAGCTCACTTGTGCAGACCATTCTGAATGGTCTTCCTGATTCATATCAGAGTTTTGCTTCTACTCTTCGGTTGATGATGAAAGGCAATCCAAATCCCTTGTCATTTGAGAAGTTAGTCTCTATTCTGTTGCAGGAAGATTAGTCCAGGCAGAACAGGTCCATTATGCGTGTTGCAGATCAAGCTTTCCTGGCTAGTCAGAAGGGCAAAGGAAAATGGAGCTCTTTTACTAGTAAGCAGAAATCTACAAATGCTTCACATTCGAAGAACCAAGACAAAGATGAGAAAAAATAAAAAAAGCAGAAATTGTTTTGTAAGTACTATAAAGGGAATGCTCATATCATAAAGAACTATCCAAAACTAGCTGCAAAAGAGGCAAAGAAGAAAGAGGCTAGAATGGTTCTTACAGAAGTCTCTACACCAAAAACGGAGTCTGCTAATCTTATGCATGAAGAAGAATGGGTGTTTACTATTGTTTGCAGTTTTGACCCATCTTCTCATGAGCAGTGCATGTCTACAGTAGACTCAGATGTTTGGTACTTTGAGAGTGGGGCGACCAAACATATTACCTCGTAGTGCAGTTTCTTATCTTCAATCGAGCCTGCCCCTACAAGGAATATTGTTACATGTGCCAACAACTCCTCTTATCCTATTATGGGAGTTGATAAGATCATTTTGATTACTGCTGATGGTAGTTCTTTCACCTTGTCAAATGCTTTATTTGTGCCAGGGATCAAGAAGAACCTGTTATCTGTTTCTGCATTAGCCAAGATTGGCTTGGTTGTGAAATTTGTTGATGACACATGTACAGTTCATGATCTGTCAAATGGCGATGTGATTATTGCTTCTAGCATTTTATGTCGTGGGTTGTATAAGCTCATAGACTATGAAAGATTTTTGAATGATTCGGCATGTGCAGTACATGATTCTCAGGCTATCTCAGATACAAAGCTTTGGCATGCACCCTTTGGTCATCTGAATTTTGCTAGTTTGCTACGCCTGCAGAAATCTGAAATGGTGTCCTCTGCCCAAACTTGAGGCACCTGGAAAACATGTTTGTGAAGGCTGTATTTTGGGTAAAATGCAGCGTTCCTCATTTCCAAAAGATGGTTCAGTTCGGGCTACTAAAAAATTGCAGCTTGTACATAGTGATGTCTGTGGTCCTATGCAGACACCTTCTTTTGGAAATTATCTTTACTTCGTGACTTTCATTGATGATTTTTCCAGGCATGCATTGGTATATCCATTGAAGGCAAAGTTCAAAGTGTTCATGTGCTTAAAATAATTTTTGGTTTTGGCTGAAATCTGTCAGCATGTAAAATGGGCACCCTCTGTTCTGATCGAGGGGAGGAATATATGTCTTCTGATTTTAATGCATTCAGGCTTTACCACATAGTTTCTGGCTTGAGGCTGTCATGTGTGCAGCATATGTATTGAACAGGGGTCCCACTAAAGCGCTGCAGTCTATCACTCCATATGAGGATTGGCATGATCGCAAGCCATCTGTTGCTCATCTGCGTGTTTTTGGTTATTTGGCATATGCATTAGTGCATGAACAACATCGCAGAAAATTGGATGATAAAGCAGTAAAATGTATTTTTATTGGGTACAATTCAGAAAGTAAAGGCTATCGTCTGTATCATCCATAGACTAAACACATTCTGGTTAGCTGTGATGTTGTTTTTGTGGAAGATGCTATTCAGCCATTGCTTTCATGTACTAAGGAGACATATGTTAGCTCTAAAGACATGTATGATACTTTGCTGCCTCTTTTTATAGGTGGACAGTCTAGTGTTGGTCCTAATGAGGCAACTTCTCAACCTTTGTAGGTTTCATGTGATGATGCAGATCATTCCATTTCAGATGCAGATTTACATGATGCACTAGTTGATAAGAGAGCTGATATTGAGCAGGCAAAAACTATGCCAAAATGGCTGGTGCAGACTTTGCATGACAACAAATTAGATGCACCTCTGTCATATTGTACTTTTTCACGCTCTCATAGTGCCTCTTTTGCATCAGATTGCTATGCTATGGCTGCATCTAGTCTCTCTGATGAGAATGAGCCTTTTTCGTTTGATGGCGGTAGTGGTACTCGGCTACTTGGGTTGTTTTATTCCAAGGGGGGGTCACTACCGCCAGATTTGCATGCTTTTTCTGACTCTGATTGGGCTGGTTGCTATGACACTCGTGTGTCCACTAGTGGCTTTTGCTTCATGCTTGGTAGCTCATGTATATCTTGGTTGAGCATGAAGCAGCCTACTGTCGCCACTTCGAGTTGTGAGGCTGAGTATAGGGTAGCTTTCACAGGGACTATTGAGTGTGTGTGGCTCAGATGCCTTATGGCTGATTTGGGTGTTGGTCAGAGTTCTGTCACCACCATCTTCACTGACAGTTAGAGCACATTGGCAGTTGCGAGGAACCCTGTGTTCCATGCTCGCACTAAGCACATTGAGGTGCATTATCACTATGTTAGGGATAGGTTCTCTGCTGGGCAGATCAGCTTGGCATATGTGCCCACGCAGGAGAACATTGCGGACCTTTTCACGAAGGCTCTGCCTAGGGAGAAGTTTGAAGCTTTCCGCAAAGCTTTGGGCTTACTTCCTTTTGTGGAGTGATTTCCATGTAGCTTGGCACTTCCTTATACATGAGTGTCAGCTCCTTGTTCACCGCATCACTGCCAGGGGGGATTTGTTGATATATTTAGGTAGTGATGTGTGTGAACACACTAGGACCATCGGGGCACTTTTTTCTCTCTTTAGGAGGTTTTTTCCCTCAGCTTGTATATACACTTGTTGCCCTAATGGGCTACTAATCTTTGTACATTCTCTAGTAATACATTCAGTATTGTGTGTTGTGATCCAAGCTTCTTCTTCTTCCTTGTGTTGTTTGTGTGCTTCCACAGACGTCTAACTCCAACAATCATTAGCTCTTTAAGCAAATTTGATATCTCCAGAAGGAATTTTTTCTAATTCCTACTGTGCTAGGAGCATTGAGCTTAACAAGCAGCAGGTGTGTGAACCAAAATAGAAGGTTTTTGATGAATTGTGAATTGTGAAGTTATTTGTTTTGGATCAATCATTACAAGGATCATCTCCAAAGTACATAATCACTTATTTAGTGTCATTGGAAAGCTAAAAGGGCCTACAACTCAACTCTGAAGTGAAAGAGGGCTGGTACAAAGCAAGGATTAGCAGTACCAACTCATTTCTTGGAGTGTCCATCCATCTTTCCCAACAGTGGTATCAGAGCAAAGCTAAGGTAAAATGGGAGATGGTTTTCATTCATTCATTGATAAATTGGACAGGAACAACTACCAAGCATGGTCCTTGAGACTGAAGACATACTTGCAAGGAAGGATTCTCTATGGATATATCTAAGGAGATGAGGACATGCCCATGTTCAGAAGCAAAGGACAACCTACAAGAGAGGAGAATGAAAGAATCATGGTGTGCGAAAGATGCATTAGCAAGGTCATAATTACTTAACTCTATCTCTGACTTTCTTCTTCCACACATTAGGAACTGTAAGACATCCCAAGAAACTTGGGAGACATTGTCATCATATTTTTGTTCCAACACAAGGGCTAGGAAGAACCAATTGTGGATTGAGTTTACCACTCAAAGAAAGCAACCCAAGCAAGGCAGACCTTGAGGAACCTAAGGGAAAGCATCAAGTACAAACAGGTGATGACACCAAGCATTGAGTGGGCAAGGTAAGAAATGTTAAAGCCTTTGATGGAAATAGAAATTTGTTTAGTAGGTTTCTATATGTACCTGCAATCACCAAGAATTTGATGAGTGTTGGGCAGATTGTGGAAAAAGGTTTGCAAGTCAAGTTCAACAAATATGGAGCATTTGTGGAGGATCCTCAACATGGATTCAAGAGAACCGCCAGGGAGAAAAGACACGTAGGTTATTTACATTTGAACTTGAAGATACAAAGAATATTGCACTTTATAGCTACAAAGATCAAACATTGTCAGAGCTTGAAATTTGGCATAAGAGATTAGGGCATATTGGTGAGAGAAACTTAAAGCAAATATGTAGAGATGAATGTGTGTTTGGGATACCTAATGTATCAAAGCAACACATGATCTATAAATGTGGTGCTTGTCAGTTTGGAAAATCTCATAGGTTACCCTTCTCAAAGAAAGGTTACATGCATGAGGACTACTTGGAGCTTGTCCATATAGATGTATGGGGACCAAGTAAGGGTCCCTCAATTTCTGGATCAAGGTATTATGTATCTTTCATTGATGATTTCAGTAGATGGACTATCTTATATTTTGTGAAGCACAAAGATGAAGTATTCAATTGCTTTAAGAAGTATCTTGCACTTGTGGAAAACCAAACAGGAAGAAGCCTAAAGAGACTAAGGTCAGATGGAGGAGGTGAGTACTTCTCAAATGAGTTTGATGCATTCTTGCAAGATAGAGGAATCAAAAGGGAAATCACAACAAGGTATACCCCTAAGCAAAATTGGGTGGCAGAGAGGAGAAATAGATGAATTGTTGCCCATGCCAAATCAGCTTCTAATTTCTCCTAGTTGATGGCCTGAGGTTTGTCTGGGGGTGGGAGCTAGTAATTTGTAGAATACATTAGTTGTTCATAGGCAAATAACTACAGAAGGTGGGTTGGTCGACTTATGAGAACTTCAAAATGATATTCCTAGAATCCAGTCGTAAACATTTCTTTTAACATCATCTTATAGTAGGCAAGCAAATATTTTATCAAGAGTGCCAAGCATAACACACCCTGATCAATGGCATTTTGCTCATATCACATGCAAGGTCTCCACTCGGGGTGTTCATGTGTGGTGCCTTAATTGTGTGAAAGCTTTTAAATACTATTTGCATCATGTCAAAAATTTTAATGATCATTTGCGTGGCTACATCGGTTGTGCTGTGAAGTTGGGGAAGCCAATGGCATATGGTCGCCATCATGTATCCTACTATCGGAGTTCCATGCAACATTGCTAAACAGGGATAATTCAGCTAATCCTAGCACTACTTATTGTTTTGAACCTTAATAGCGAATGCAGTCCAGGAGTGATGCCATGAAACTAGACCATAGCATGGATTGTACTTTAAATGTAGTGGGGCCTTGGTCCATGTATGCATCATTTTGGGGTATTCTTGAAGGAGTTCCTTGCACCAATTTTGGTTGAAAGATTTTGCCTATTTTCGCTTCAGGGGGTAGGTATTTGGGCTCAAACTAGGTGGCATGTGTCGGTTTCTTCCCCGTTTCCTTTTCAATAGCCAATTGGTATTCTACCATATACAAAAAATAAGGCTTCTATTGATTTTCATTGATTGGTACATACCTTTGTGGTGCAAGTTGTGCAAAATAAGGCGATTGCAGTATGCGTTTTTCTATGAGGGTCATCGCATGGACTTGTACTTCTACCCTTGCGGAATGGGTTTGACCTACCATGCTAGAGTGGGGAGTTCAAAGGTATCTTGACGTTCTTCAGTGACTTTTCCGCCTAGGGCCGGTTGTGGTTCATATGCTTTTTCGTATGTGTTTTCCACCGAGATAGAAGTGATTTCTTTGTCGATGGGGATCTCCGGTGGGGAGTCTGGCTTGGGAGGTTTTGAGTGAGGTGCAACTTGAGCCCAAAGATCGAGTACACATGCCCGTAAGGTAGTGAGTTCTTCTAGGATTTTTGGTGGTGTGACTTTGTGGACACTTTGTGGCTCTACAGGTTCTCACAGTAGTAAGGCTTTATGATCGGTCTTTAGCTTCTCATATTCTTCATTGATCCTATCATAATCTTCTAGTAGTCACACGTGATCATCCAATAGTAATTGCATGGTTTCGGAGGGGACTGCTTTGAATATGCTGGTACTCAATGGTTCATCAAGTCTATCCATCAAAGCTTCAAAGTTCTCTCGATTTTGTTCTTGTAGCCTTTGCTTCTCTTCTTTGGCGGTTGCGAGGTGTCTTCATAAAAGTCCCATATTCCTTGTTAGCATGGTGTTGCATATTATCTCGGCATTTAGAAGATTCTCAACATCCGTGAGGGTTTCTTTTGTTTGGATTTTAACTCCAACGAGTGATAAGCCTCACATATTCCTGATTGTGTGCATTAAGATAAGCATTCTCAATGCTCAAAGAGTTTAATTGAGCCTGCAGTTGTGTGGTGATATGTTGCAAGGTCTGGTAGTTGCTTTCGAGAGAGACAAATTTGTCTCTGACTTGATTCATACATGCAAACATTTGACGAAATGTGGTGTTGATAGTGGGTGATAACAATGGTGTGGTGTGTGAAGATGATGCTAGTGTGGTTGTAGATGCAGGGGGAAGGAGGATGGGAGGGTGAATGCTATGGTGATTGTAGAAAATTGTGGTGTGCCAATATATTGTGGTGAAATGGTGGAGGTGAGTGGTGAAATATCCATGTCTCTGGACATGGCCTCTAGTGCACTGATAGTGAATAGTGGTGTGACGGTGGGTGCATTAGTGGGTTTGAACACATGATTTAAAAATGTGGAGGAATATATGACATGTTGAATTTTGTAAATTAGTGTTTGGAGAGGAGAAGTCTGAGTTGATGTGGTGAGACTAGGAGGGGATACAGGTGAGAAGGTCATTGGAGGAGGAATTGGAAAAATGGGTCGTGGAGGAAGGAAAAAGGAAGAAGTGGAAGGGGTGAGGAAGGGATTCATTAATGGGAGAAATGGTGGGCGAAACAATATGTGTAGAGGTCTCAAGTAGAGTTTGGGATGGTGGATGTACAATAGTTTCAACTGCGGCACTCATGATGAATAGGGGTAAGGGAGGTGAGCTAGGATGTATTAGTGAAGCTAGAGGTGTAGGAGAAACAAGGGTTCTGGTTGATGTGGAGGTGGTTGCTATAGCTATGGTGGGAATGGAGGTCGAGGGTTGTGGAGGGGAGTTGATGAGGATTGTTTCTTCTACTCGTGGTGATTTAGGTGGTGGTTCTGGTATTAATCATGCTTCTTCTGGATGTCAGGAGGATTGGGCATTAGTGGGCACATAGATGTATTGGCCTAGCTTGGACAGCAGACACATGCGTTGAGGGTGGAATTGTGGCAATGGCTTCCTCTTTCAGAAATAAAGCATTTCAATGATACCTACTGATTTTACTAACTTGTTAAACCCTTCTACAAATGAGACCTTGAATCCTCCACTAGCAAGCTCTTGTTGTAAGATTTCTTGACTTTTCTCCTTTGATAACTGTCCACGTGCCCACATGGCTTGCACATTGCGATATAGTTTCTGAATAGCCAACATGTATGTTGCAGCTTCAAAAGTGTCCTCCTCGTAGGTGCTAGTATTGCCTTGAGTCTCAGCCTATTGCTCTTGATCTTCATGTTGGTCATCATCTTCAGAATCTGGACTTGTTTGGCTGGCTTTGTCGTCACCGTCTTCCTCGTTAGTTACCGTTTGGTCTTCCTCATCGGAACTTGACACTACTTGTTCTCATTGTTGGTTAGGTGGTGAAGTGGGGTGACTAGACCATTTGTATTCTTGAGATAAAAATTGTCCTTCTAACAACTAAAATCCACTAGAAAATGTGTCACGCATTTTGAAATCAAATGTGGTGTTAATGGGCTCTACCTCGAGACTAGGTATGGGGCAAGTGAATGCGACCACACCAATGGTGGTGGGAATCTTGCCGGCTTCTGCAGTAGCTGCTTGAGTGGGGGCTTCCATAGGAATCACTACATTGGTGTGCCTTCAGTTATTATAGGGTGCCAGAGTCGGATGCATATCAGTGGTACAAGTGTAGGAGGTTCCGTGGGAGACTGTTGATGGGATGGTTGTGGCGAAGGTGACTCAAGGAACTGTAGACATGGAATTGAGCATCGCATGGGCTTTTGTGCTCGTGCCTTGCTCGATTTGCGAGCTTTCTTGGAGGTTCCCTTAAATTGCATCAACTCATCACTAGTCATAGCTCTCTCAATTGATATGTCATAGGCCAGACACATGTATTCTATTCTTGTGAGGGCACAACAACCATGGATGACATGCTTTTAGGCCCATCTTTGTTGTGCTAAGTATAATTGATCTTGAATCCAGCTGGCAAGATTGATCGTTTGAGGGCCTATACTTACTAAGTACAATCCAAACCAAATGTGCTTTTGTTGTATCGTGAAATGATCTTGATCGGGGAAAGAAAAAGGTTGCATACAAATACGTAAGGGTTTTGATAATTCCAGTGTGATGATAGAGATATCAGAATCTTAAGTGCGGCATAGATGAGATCATTCGAGAGATAGAATTCCTTATAAGGGGGATCATTAACAAGCGAGGACAAAATGAAAGTTCCTAGCAATTCCTTTCTTACAGGGGGTTCAAGAGTGGTTACCAAATAGAAACAGTGATACAAATCTGGTTTAGGTAGGGGTGCACTATAAGTGCTCTGGGAATCTAACCCTGGCCCAAATAATTTGTAATTCCTCTGAATTTTGAAGGTCCTCAAACTCTTATGAGAACAACTAATATCTTCAAGCAAAGTATTGCATCATAAAAGTAGTTTGCATTGGTTAGGAGGCCTGCCAATCCTTGGAACCAATGGGAATTCTTGTGTACATTTTTGTTCTGCAAAGGGGAGGATCGTCGACGGGCATGGGCCCATAAAGTCTTGAAATTCAGGTGGCTATAGACTCCGCTAAGAAATTATCAAAACCCACTAATGGTGCACTGGTGCTAGCCTCTGAGGTTCCTTCCTTTTGTACTGCGATTGACTATGAGTGAGTAAGTTCTGCTAACAAAAGGATAACACATTAGTATGGAAATTAATTATGATCCCAATAAAGTGAGACCGCAATCCCTTTCCATAACTGATGTGTAACCCATGTAGCCATATGTTGTGAGGTGATTTATGTAATGTCCCTTTAGAAACTAATGCAGGTCGCTATACACTTACATGCCTTGGATTGATGCATACATTGCTTTGATGAGATTTTATTACAAGTGAGGGTCGATTAGTGAGGATGAATTTATACGTAGTTTAGTTGTGGGTGAATTATTACACGAATGAGTTAGGTGGGAGAGGTGTTATGTGTTGGTACATTTGGCAAGCCTTGATGTTTGACCAAATTTCAAAGGCTTACTTCACATCTTGAGTATGACTATTCATAAGTCACACATGAACACCTCTTGTAAAATCTCTTGAGTTTAACTCAACATAAATGTAAAAGGAAAATCTTGATAGAATCTCATAGCATTAGGAGTTGCAAGTCACAATAACCAAGTGGTTGGAATCAAATCAATTAGAATCCTAAAAGGTAGGATCACTTTTAGGTGGCAGATTCGAAATTCAAAATGGGAACACATCTATAAAAGACTCTGATTTTTCATCGCGTGTAAGAGAGCACGAAGAAGGACACATTGAGCTTCAAGCTTGTAGGTACACTAAGCCCACACATGTATGAGTAATCCTACATCATCTCCTTTGCATTATACATTCATAATATTAAATATTTGATTCAGATTATGCAACTTATCTCATACCTATTGGTCTGCTGCTAAGCTCTCATTTTAGTGAATTTGTTTTGAGGAATTCTCTACGTATACTTATCCAATCAATGTGATTCAACCTGATATATGTAGCTTAGACCATCTAGTTTAAGGCTGTCAAGGTTCATTTCATTTGGTTCAGTACTTTGTGAGATACGTTCTCTGCAAGCTACCTATGCCTGCTCATTGTCATCCTCCTAAAAATTCGGGATTGCACCCCTAACTTCTTAATATGATTTCTCACCATACACTCATCCTAAATTAGTGAAATAACTCCCTGTAACAAGCTTAGAAATTCAATTACGTATGTCTAGAAGCTCTTGGGTCAATTGTAATCATTGAGTGTGCATTGAGTGAAATACTAAGCAGGTGCAAGTCCTAAAACAGCAAGTTTTTGCAACTCTTCAATCTTGGAAGTAGTCTGTTTTGACATAACTATTTGAAGGTGATGCTCCAAAGTACATTATGGTTCCAAATGCATATTTAAGAAGCTAAAGATTTCTACTAAGGTACTCTGAAGTTACATTGGTAGGTGTAGAGCAGGATTTGTGCAGCACCACCTCATTTCTGGAGTGTATTGAATTATCTCCTCACAGTGGTATCAGAACTATCATCAACTCAACTATCTCCTCACAGTGGTATCAGAACTATCTCCTCACAGTGGTATCAGAGCTAGCATCAATGGACGAATTGGATCAAGGTAATTACTCTGCTTGGTCTACTAGAATGGAAGCATCTACAAGGTAGAAATCTCTATGGTTACATATCTGGAGATGAGTCAATGCCAATACTCAGAAGCAAAGGGCAACCCACTCAAGAAGTCAACATGGTGCTCAAAGGATGCCTTGGCCAGGTCATATCTTCTCAAATCACTTTCTGATTTCTTGCTTCCACACATTAGGAAGTGTAAGACATCACAAGAAACATGGAATGCACTTGAAGCATTCTTCTCTTCAAGCACTAGACCAAAAAAGAACCAATTGTGGATGGAATTCACAACACTCAAAAAGATGCCCAAATAGAATGTGACTGATTATGTCACTAAAATGAAGGACTTAGCTAATCAACTTGGAAGCATTAGAGAATTCATTGATGAGGAGAAAATTGTGAGATAAGTGATCAATGGAATCAAGGAAGATGCCAAATGGGAAGCATTCACCACTGCAATGGATCTATACATGGACATGTAGGTACCTGACTTCAATACTCTAATGGGACAACTATTCACTCATGAAGCCAAGCTTGTTAAGAATAATGAAAACTCAAAAGGTAATAAATCCTATTCCTTATATACTGATAAGAACAAGAGTAAGGATGGTAAAGGTAAAGGCAAGAAATCTGATGAGAAGCTAGTACCTCCCAAGCTAAGTTTGCAGGAAGAGGTAGAGGTACAAGAGGAAGAGGCGGAGGAGGTAGACAAGGCACGGGGAGATTCCAAAGCACCTCTCCATGTATGTGATTGACTAACCACACAACTGAGAATTGTTTCAAGAAACCTAGAAATTAGAGAGGAAGAGGCTTCAATAGAGGAAGCTATGGAAGAGGAAGATCAAACAATTTCAACTACTACAACAACAACAACTACGACACCATAAGCAAGGAGGCTATAGAGGAAGAAGAGACTACAACAATTACACTGAAGAGTAGACATAAGAAGAATCACTTTTGTTGATGAACATGGCCATGAGGCAAGGTAAAGCAGATGAGCATGTGTTCTATATAGATTTTAGTTATTGAAATCATGTAGCAAGAAATGTGGCATTGCTATCTGACTTGGAGGATCTAAGGAACAAGGATGAGGTACAAGCAGGAGATGACACAAGGCACTCAGTTGAAAAGATTGGGAATGTGAAGACCTCATATCGAAAAAATCTACTCAGTTTGGTATTGTATGTACCTACCATAACCAAGAATTTGATAAGTGTTGGACAAATTGTAGAAAAAGATTTGCGAGTAAGGTTCACAAGAAATGGAGCGTTTGTTGAAGATCCTTAACAAGGGTTCAAGAGGATAGCCAAAGGAGAAAAGACGGGTAGACTCTCTACATTTGAGCTACAAGATACTAGAAATATAGCACTTTTCAATTATGGAGGACAAACCCTATCAGAATTAGAAATGTGGCACAAAAGATTAGCTCACATAGGAGAAAGAAGTTTAAAGCAAATATGCAAGGATCAGAGCATGCTTGGGTTTCCAAACATACCCAAGCAACATATGATATATAAATGCAGTGCATGTCAATTTGGGAAGTCTCATAGACAACCATTTATGAAGAAAGGTTACATTCATGGTGATCTATTGGAGCTAGTCCACATAGATGTTTGGGGACCTAGCAAAGACCCTTCAATTTCAGGATCCAGGTATTATGTATCATTCATTGATGATTGTAGCAGATGGACTATAGTTTATTTTATGAAACACAGGGATGAAGTGTTCAATTGTTTCAAAAAATATCTTGCTCTTGTTGAAAACCAAACAAGGAAAATATTGAAAAGGCTAAGGTAAGATGGAGGGGGAGAATACTTGTCCCATGATTTTGATGCATATCTCCAAGATAGAGATATCAAAAGAGAAATTACTACTAGGGATACTCCAGAACAAAATGGAGTAGCAGAAAAGGAGGAATAGGACCATTGTGGAGGCAGCAAGCTCCATGATTAATGAAAAAAAATTGTTGCGCAACTACCTATGGGCAGAGGTTGTGTCTGCAGCCACTTATCTCATCAACAGACTCCCATCTAAAGCATTGGATGTGATAACACCATATGAAGCTTGGAATGGAAGAGGGCCCAGCCTAGATCATTGCAAAATCTTTGGGTGCATAGCTTATGCACATGTTCCATCACAAATCAGAGGTAAAATGGATCCTAAGGCAGAGAAATGTGTATTCATAGGATTTGATCTTAATAAAAAAGGGTACATGTTGTATAATCCAAGTACTAAAGGCTTTATTGTTAGTAGAGATGTTTTCTTTGATGAAAAAAAAATCATGGTTTGAAGATGATTGCAAAAAAGTCAAGTTACCTTATGACCTAGAGGAAGACTTTCCTACAATTCAAAATGCAAATGATCAATGTAGCTCAAGCATAAGCACCACCTCCTTTACTTGTTAATCCACAGAGACATGAGGACTGGTATGAAGACCATGAGCAAGTGAAGGCACAAGTGCATGAGTGAAAGCACACACAAGCATGCACACTCATACACACACATGCGCACATGGTAAGAGCAAAGAGAGGAAATGGAAGGACTTTGATTACAAAAGAAATCTATTACAAAACTGAAATCTACAACAAGCCAACTCTCTAACAAGCTAACCCCAAAAATGAGCTCTTTAGCTCTTTGTATAGTTTTTGGACTAGTTTTGGCCCTGTCGAGACCTATTGTCCAACCTAGTTAAAAATTAGGCTCCAAGGCTTATTTGAGGGTTCAAACGGAGTCTAAAACTTATGAAAATTGGTAGGATGATCTCCTCAAGCTCAAGGACTCCTTGGCTTGAACAAAATGGAGTTACAAAAATATGAAATGATACTTACAATGGTTTTTAGTTATGAAAATCACTATTTTTATAGGGATTTCTTCTGAAAATTTGACATGTACTTCTTGGAGCTCCCTATATGCTCCTCTTCTTGGGTGTCCACCTCTTTGATGTGCTTCCATGCTTGTGTTTGACCTTGAGTTCCAACACTCCCCCCCCCCTAGAGTCTATCGTCTCGAACAGACCCTTGTTGTAGCAGTTGTTCCATGTAGTGCTTTGAGAGGTTGTGCCCATCCTGTATGAACAAGATCCATCTATCTTCCAAATGTAGCATGGTCGGTTGTTCGATTCTTCATTTTTCATTGCTAGCTATTGTAAGTCTTAGTTCTAATGTATATGCTTCTTCCTTGGATTCCAGTGAGAATGTGTCGTTGTGAGCTGCCAAAAACTGCTAGTTGCTCAAAAGAGGTTGTCAAGGTTGAGTTGGAGCAACTGTTGGCTTCAAGTTGCTTCGTAGGTATTGATGTTGTGGCCTGGATGCCCTCTGGCTCTTCCAAACACGGCTTTATAGTTTCTATGCCAAGTAATTGTGACCCATAATGAATGATGGCTAAGTGCTTGAGTGCATGGGTTGAAGAAAATATGTGCCTTGTGCACGGCCTTGTAATGTAGCCCTATGCATGCTTACTTGGGGAATGCTTTTTTTTTTTTTTGTTGTGGCCTATAATATGGTTGTTGGTATTGGTTCTGATACCTACCCTGTTGGTAAGGTTGTTGATAATTTTGTCTAACAGCATGCCTATTGTACGGGCAATCTTGAGCCATGTGGTTTGTGTATTTTCTTTCAATAGTGCAGTATGGAGCATTCATTTCTTTAATGTTCTGGTTTTGCATTGGGCATACATTAACCATGTGGTCCCCTCCACAAGTATAACATCTCTTCAATGAGTTGACTCTGTGTGTTTGTCTAGTTTGAACTCCTAGCTTCTTGGCAACCTGCTCTGCTATCTCATCTATCGTAGTGGAGGTTCTGGAAGTATGACTAGTAGAGCTTTCAGAATCCTTATAGAGTTTGGACAACTCTAGCTCCTCACCCAAGTTGTCTTCTATGTCGATGCACATCCGCACACACTCTTCTATGGATCTAGGCTTACACATATGATCTTAATTTGGTGCTTAGTAAGGCATCTAAAAACAAGGCCACTTGTTTGGTTGATGTGGGTAACTCTCGAACACGTCACCTTTCTAAATACTGTCTGAACTGTCTTCCTGCAAGTCACACTAGTTCTTGCGGTGTCTGCTTGAAGTTGTGGATCAAGGATGATGTATTATGCCTGATACCACTCTCGAAAAATTCTACAATAAATTCCTCTAGCAGTTGAACTATATCTCGATAGTTATGACTACTCAAGGATTGAAACCAGCCTATGGTAGTACTGTTAAGAGTTAAACCAAATGCCTCGAACTGGGTGAACAGGTCCTCCACCTATTCGGCTCTTAATACTTGTTTGAACTCGACCACATGATCATAGGGATCTCCTGACCCATCAAAATAGTTCATTGCCTTGACCACTTGAGAGGTCTAAGGGTTCTTGGGTACTCTCGGGGTCTAGCCAATGGAAAATCATGTTCATCTCTTTGATGCCTATGTGCTTGATGTCTCTCTCTTTCATGTCTTTCACCTTCCAATCTTGATCTGTCTCTACCCACATTGTGTGTAAATCTTACCTCAGGTCTCTCTCTAGTTCTTTTCCTCTGGGCTTCATGGGCTAGAGATGATCCTACTCCTTGGAGGCCATGTGAAACATTGGATCTTGGTGGAGGGAAAATCAATTCACTCTTCCAATTATATGCATGTCTATCATATTCTGTTACCAAGAACATTCTTCCCAAGGTGTTATCCAAATAGACAACTTTGCTCGGTGTCTCCGGATCCTTGAACTCGTAGATGGTGACTATGCCCAAGTGGCTAGGTTGATCTGGCTTGAATCTCCAAAAGGCTTCCTCCATTTCTCTATTTAAGAATAGTTCTATGCTTTTGTTGTCTTAGGGAGCCCACTCTGGCATGATCACTCTGGTCAAGACAGATTTGCCTCGAGGAGTCTTGGGTTCTTGTCCTAGGTCTCCCTGCTCTAGGTTTCCTATCTCATTCTCAAGAATGACATTTCCAGTACATAGTTCCTTCCTTATCAATGTATGAACCCTCTTCGAACTTGACTACTGGGTATTCAAGTCCAAAGGGTTGATCTAGATTTTTGAGTTGGACCACTGATCGCCTCAGGCCATCATAGATGCGAGCACCTAATCAGTTGGTCCGAATATATTCCAACTGTGTCTTATAGGGACCTTTTGGTGTTTGTAAATAGGCAGTTCCTGAGGTACGTGTGGGTCTCTCCATGCTAAAAGACATTTCTAAGTCACTTGTTTCTGAACTTAGTGTATAGGGATAACCACTTGGTTGTTGTGCCCAAGACTTAGCTGTATGGTTGACACTGGCCTCAGATGATCTAATGCTTTGTCTATCCTTGCCTAGGTGTCTACCTGATCTGAGGTTCATATGCCTTGGTTAAGAGTCCAAAATTTCCCCTTTACACTGCTCAAAATCCTTTGGATCCCCCTTGGTTTCCTAATCCCACCTAAAGGTCATATTCAAATTATTCTATCTGAAAATCAATGCATTATTCTTAGCAAAAACAATTGAGACCGTATGAGATTCAAAACAAGCTTTCCAACTAGCTATAGAGCTTAAAAAATGGACTTTTGATAAAAAAGTTATGTCAAATCAGACTCCTAGGGATCAAAACAGGGAAACAAGATGTTATGAGAAAATCACGATTTTGAGTAAAAATTGCGATCCTGAGACAACTTGGAAATCATGATTTTCAGTGAGAAACATGATCCTGAGAAATCCCAAAAATTGCGATCCTGACAGAAAATCAAGAAAAACGCAATTTTGATAGAAAATCGTAAAAAACACAATTTTGAATGAAAATCATGAAAAAACGCGATTTTGAATGAAAATTGTGAAAAATGCAATTGTGAATGAAAATCGTGAAAAACGTGATTTTGAATGAAAATTATGAAAAACACGATTTTGGTTGAAAATCGTGGAAAATGTGATTTTGAATGAAAATCGTGAAAAAACGTGATTTTGAATGAAAATCATGAAAAATGTGATTCTGATGGAAAATCGTGAAAAATGCAATTTTGAGTGAGAATCGTGAAAAATGCAATTCTGAGTGAGAATCATGAAAAATGCGATTTTGAATGAAATTTGTGAAAAATGTGATCCTGACATAAAATCATGAAAAACGTGATTTTGAATGAGAATCGTGAAAAATGTGATTGTGAATGATAATCGTGTTTTGTCAAAATCATGTTTTTTGGCTTGAAAATCGTGTTTTGTGAAAATTGCGATTTTGAGAATGATCAGAAAATCGTGTTTTTGACATGAAAATCACGATTTTGATTGAAAATCGTGTTTTTGCTCAAAATCTTGTTTTTTATATGAAAATCGTGATTTTTGCTAAAAATCATGATTTTTGAGAATCGCCAAAAAACCCCGACTCTAAGAATGACCAAAGAATCGTGTTTTTGAAAAAGAGCACAACTAGAGAATCACAATTTTGAGAATGATCTCAAAATCTTATTCTTTTCAAAAAGCTTTTAGGTAGGAAATAGAAAATCAGGATTTTCAAAAATTTGAATTTTTCACAGAATCGCAATTTTCATCACAAAATCATGATTTTCTATTATTTTTGGTGGGAACTTCGAATTTCAACGTCGAGGTGTGCGCGTCGAGCTTAGGGTAATGGAAATCACAGAAACTTGCACACACAAGCACTTTGCCTCTCCCTCTCTCCTTCTAAGGTGGAAAATTGAGTGAAAAACAAAAAATTTCAGTGAAGATGAAGATGGAACAAGATGGAGATGGTGATGATGATGAAGATGAAGATGAAGAAGAAAAATCAGAAAAATAACAAAAAATGACTATTTTTTACCTTCCAACATCGCAATCTATGATCTTACCATCATAACGACTCATCCTTGAAGCTCTCTCCCCGACAACGGCGCCAAAATTTGTTGTAGCTCAAGCGTAAGCACCACCTCCTTTACTTGTCAATCCGTGGAGACGTGAGTGCAAGTACTCCTATGGAGGTCAATCACAAGTTAAGTGCTCATGAAGGAGAACCTATTGAAGACATTACAAGCTATTAAAGTCTAGTTGGAAGTTTGAATTATACAACCCTAACTAGGATTGATATTTGCTATGGAGTAAGTGTGCTTAGCCAATTTATGCACACTCCTAGGAAACCTCACATGGATGCAACCAAAAGGATATTGAAGTATCTAAAGGGAACAATTAATGAAGGCCTATATTATCCTAACACATCTGATTTAAGTGTAAAACTATTCACTAATGCAGATTGGGCAGGATCAAAAGATGATAGAAGAAGTACATCTAGATATCTATCTTTTGCAGGTACAAAGATCATTTCTTGTTCTTCAAGGAAACAACCTACAGTAGCACTCTCTTCAACTGAAGTTGAATACGGAGGATTGGCAAATGCAACTCAGGAGGCAATGTGGATCAAGACCCTATATATAGATTTAGGGCTAGATTTTGGCACTCATATATATTTGGAGACAACATGAGGTCTTTGCATTTAGCCGATAATCCTATCTTTCATGCCAAGACTAAGCATATAGAATTCCGCTATCACTTTGTTAGAGAAAAGATTGCAAGCAAAGAGATACAATTGTCTTATGTATCTACACAGATGCAACGTGCATACATGATGACCAAAGCACTTGATGGAAGCAAACTCAACAGGTTCAAATCAATGATTGGAACCTATGGAATGAAGACTCAAGCATCTTAGGCTTGAGGGGGAGTTGTTGGTACATTTGGCAAGCCTTGATGCTTGAACAAATATCAAAGGCTTACTTCACATCTTGAGTATGACTATTCATAAGTCACACATGAACACCTCTTGTAAAATCTCTTGAGTTTAACTCATGATAAATGTAAAAGGAAAAGCTTGAGAGAATATTGTAGCTTATGAGTTGCAAGTCACAACAACCAAGTGGTTGGAATCAAATCAATTAGAATCCTAAAAGTTAGGATCACTTTTAGGTGGAAGATTCCAAATTCAAATTGGGAACACATCTATAAAAGAATCTGATTTTTAGTCATGGGTAGGAAAGCAAGAAGAAGGACACATTGAGCTTCAAGATTGTGGGTACACTAAGCCCACACATGTATGAGTAAGCCTACATCATCTGCTTTGTATCATACATTCATAATATTACACATTTGATTCAGATTATGCAAGTTATCTCATGTCTATTGTTGTCTGCTCTAAGCTCTCATTTCAGTGAATGTGTTTTGAGGGTTTCTCTGCGTATACTTATCCAATCAATGTGATTCAACTTTTATATGTAGCTTAGACCTTATAGTTCTAGGCTATCAAGTTTCATTTCATTTAGTTTAGTACTTTGTGAGATAACTTCTCTACAAGCTACCTATGTCTGCTCACTGTCATCCATCTCACCCATGCAAGGGGTTTCCATTCCTCTTAGCCCTATGAGGTATGCCGCATTTCTAGTCCTGAATCCTTATAGTGGGACCACCTAATCACACTAGTTGCAGCACCAAAATCAATTAAAGCCCTAAGCTCTTGGAGGGTGTTGCCTTGTTCTAGAATGATTGTAATGAATGGTCTCTTATCCACTATGCTAGGATGAGCAGTTGACATTGTCTGACACATGGCCATGGGGTATCTCGATGTTTCCTTGAGATGGTTATAACATTCTCTCCCTAGCCCTTGTCTTCTTAATTTCATGCATTTAATGCGTTCTAGAGCTTCTGCATGCGCTTCCTCTTGCATTCTCTTTTATTCCTTGCTCTTCTTTGCCAATGTGAGTCGTCTAAGCATATCCTCTAAAAGAGGTTCCTAATAGAGCTTGACTCTACAACCACTAATATAATTCGGCATTATCTCTCCTTCTAGAGTGGCTAATTGTACTGTCCACTTGTTGAAAGTTTGTTGATAATCATAGGTCCATAACCACATTTCTCTAGCTTCCATGCATGTTGTTTCAGTGTATATACCAGGACTAAGTCACCTTCTTTTAAGCCTTTATCTTTAACATGTGCATCAAAATAGGCTTTCTATCACCTGCTAATGCTTTTAGCCTAGTTTCTCTTAATCGTTCCAAGTCATTTATTCTTGATGATAATTCATGGTCGGTCCACTGATGTTCTTGTGCAACCTTAAGGGTGAGTATCAAAAAATCCAAAGGGAGCACTAGATTTTGACAAAAATCCATCTGAAAGGAAGTTGCATTAAGTATGGTCTTGTAGGCCACTCGATATGCCCAAACAGCATGATGTAACTATTTGTCCCAATCTGAACGTTTGTTGTTTATGAGTTTCATCAATACATTACAAAGGATGTTGTTAGTACTTTCTACTTGACCATTGGCCTGAGGATGATATGGTGTGGATTTCTTGTGAATCACCATAAAATCCTATAACAAATATTCAACGACGTAGTTTCGAAAGTGAGTTCCTCGATCGCTCACTAGTTCTATAGGTAATCCATACCTTGTAAAGACATTTTCATACAAGAATTTTGCATTCATGTGTGCATCATTCTTTTTGGTAGCCTTAGCTTTTACACATTTAGTAAGATAATCTATCGCTACTATGATGTATTCAACATGAGCACCTTTAGTAAGGGGGCTAATGGGTCCTACAAAACTATACCCTACTTAGAGAATGCACCTCCTCCCATCATGGTTTTCTGTGGTATTTCATCTCTGCAAGTAGGAAACTAGGTTCTTTGGCACACATCACATCTCTTAACATAGTTATGTGCATCCATGTGAGGAGTGGGCCACAATAATCCTATGAATAGTATGGCTTTGATTACTCTATCGAGGCCAAAATGATCTCTTGCAACACCTTGGTGTGCACTCTCTAATACGCTCAAATAATCACTCTCATCAACACACTGTCTCAGGTATCCATCTCTCCCTTGTTTGAACAAATTATTGCCAATACGTTTGTAGTCTTGAGCTTCTTGCTTTAGACTTGGTTGTCTTGTTAAAGTCAACTTGGTTGTCTTGTTAAAGTCATTCCTTGAGGGAATGTTTTCATCCTCAAGTATGTCACCATCGGTTCACTCCATTCTGGTGTGAGAGACACATGGTATAGCTGGCATGTTCCACAGGTGGTCTTTCACAACAAACTCGGCATTCTTTACATAGCCGATAGACAACTGCTTCCATAGAAGGCCAATACACTCCTCGTCTCTATAGAGTCTCCAATGTATAGTGTTTTGAATGATGTTGCTTTAATGCACCTACATGTGCCAATTGCAACCAATTCTTGTGTTCTAATTCATCTACACAACAAGCAAGAATTTTTTTATATCTTGTTTGTACATGCTTCCTGCTAGTATGTGGTATGTTTGTGACTTGGTAATCTCTCCATTGCCAATCATAATCCTAGGATTCTTGGGTCCAAATGTGAGGATAGGGACAATAGGCTTAGCCCATTGAGATACTATCTCAAGATTAAACACATATGCATCTGGTGGTTCATCCATTATGCCTTGAGGGGCTTCTCTCGTAGTTAACCTTGAAAGATGATTGACTCTAAGGTGGGTCTTTCCCTTTCAAGCTACTATTTCAAAGTCATATTCCATTAATAATAGAAACCAACATATCAATCGTCTAGTGTTGCAAGGCTTATTGTCTAAGTACAAAAATGCCTGATGATCCAAACTTGAACTTGCTCGCCAATAAGTAATCCCAAAATTTCTTTACTCATAAATCATTCCCAATCCTTCGTGCTCCATTGTGGTGTAATTTCTTTTTGCTACATTTAACTGTCTACTTGGATAAGCTATGGAGATCTATATTTCTTTCATTCCTGGGTTGTGTCAGCACACATCCTATGGCATAGTTGGATGCATCCACATGCACACGGAATGGCATACTCCAATCTAGTGTTGTCAGAATTCATGTTGAGCATAAGTGTTGTTTGAGTTCATTAAATGATTTCTCACACTCATTCATCCATTCAAACTTGGTCAAAAGTGAGTATAGAGGCTTGCTATAATATTGTACATGTGTATAAATCATCGATAATAACCACAACGTCTTATGAAAGCCTGCATGTACTTCCTTCACATTTTTTAGCCTAGGTAATTCCCTGATTACTCTCACTTTCTCTTCATCCATAGAGATTCCATTCTTTGACACTATGTCCTTGAATTTTGCCTTGCTTGACCATGAAATCACACTTTTCTAGGTTTAGACAGACCTGATATTCTTGATATTTATCAAAGACTTGCTTTAATTCACGGATATGGGTTTGTCCCATGTTAGAATGAGCACATAAGTCATCCATGTAAACTTCCAAGTTTTTCCGTAGGAATTCCTTGAAAACATGATACATTAAGCATTGAAAAGTGATGGGTGCATTTGTCAGCCCAAATGGCATCACTCAAAATGAAAATATGCCCCACTCTATGGCAAAGGCTGTCTTATGTTGATCTTCAGGGGCAATGGCTACTTGATTATAGCCTGAGAATCCATCAAGAAAGCTATAGACTTCCCTACTGGCAACTCATTCCAATAAATGCTCTATGATAGGAAGAGGATAATTGTCTCTAATCATGGCAGCATTAAATTTTTTTTACGATTAATACACACGTGCAATTTTCCATTTTTCTTGGGCACAACCACAATGGGAAATACCCATTCAGTATGCTCAACTTCATAAATAAATCTTGCTTCTATCAATTGATCTATCTCCTCTTTAATCTTCGCAACATAGGTATCATTATAAGTGTATGGTTTCTGCCTAGAGGGTTTGGCCTCTGGGGTCATAGGAACTCTATGGGAGCATATATCTAGGTCCACTCGTTTCAAGTCCTTATAACTCCAAGCGAACATGTCTCTATATTCCTGCAATAGGGTAGTTAATTCTTCTTCTTCCTCCTCCATCAAATCATGCCCTATGTATGTGCATTTTTCTTCTCCTTCTTCGATTGTAACCACTATCTTTTTGGTTTTTTGTCAATTATCATATACTTCTCACGTGCCTGCTTCTCGTTTAGGCATCCATACCATAATTCTTATGTCTTCTATTTCATATTTTTAGAAGTTCTCTGGTACTTCCATGAGTGGTTCTTCCTCTTTTGTCTGAGGTGCTCTCTCTATCTCTCTCTTCTTTTTGTGCTTACTTTCTGCACTCTATGAGTGACTCGAGTTATTCAGTTTGATTTTACTTACCCAACTTAGGAATATTGGCTTCTACAAAGTAAAGATACTCCTCTTCTGTTGAATAAAAGGGTTCCATGATAATGGACTCTAAGTTCTTGTCACTTGTCTCATCTGGTTCTTGATCCAAATCCATGCATTCCTCTAGGATGGGCTCTTCTCTAAAGGCTCTATCATAAAGATGGAAATGTCATATGTCACTCATCTCATCTGGTTCTTGAGCCAAATCCATGCATTCCTCTAGGATGGGCTCTTCCTATAAAGGCTCTATCATAAATATTGAAATGCCATATCCATCCTCATCACAGTGAGGGGTCCATTGTTCTTTGTTTACTGCTATATCCATGGTAGCTAAGAACTCTACTTAATCGTGAGGCTCAAATTCCTCATTAGGAAACACTATTGGTGCATAAAAATGATCTTGAAGGGGTCATGGGTGTCATTTTGAACTTAAAGTTCTGGCTTCTAATCGTTCTTCCTCTTGCTTGGCTACGTTACACATCCATAGATGAGTTTCCTCATGCAACCGTTAAGGATCTGATTCCAACAAATGCACTGACTCTGTTTCTTTAGGGGTCCTATGGATGGAATTCCATTGTATTGGGGGTACATCACGATGCAAATAATGCTTGACATTAACTTTGGTGGTCACTCCTAAATGTTGCAGGTACAAAGAGTTGGCTCCCCAATCTTGTACGATTTGCAACTATCGCATGAATGGTCATCCTAAAATCATTTCATACACATGATTTTTTCCAAAATCACAAATGACGAAGGTGCACTCAAATTCTACACCACAAGTGGTGAGAGATATCCCTTCTCATAAGCCTAATGGTTTCTCAATGCATCCGTCAGCCATTTGCAGCTTCATTCTAGTGGGTCTCCAAGACAATCTTGGCTAATGCTAAAACGGATAACATATCTTTTTTTTATCCTTGGGACAAACAAAGCATCTAACAATGTGAAAGAACTACCATCACTAGTAGTCACAATGATCTTACCAACTTCCATGATAGGATAAGAGGAGTTGTTGGCACATGTGATAATATTCCATGTAGGGGCAGGCTCAAGTGAACTGAAGGCACTATGGTACAAGGTAATATGTTTGGTTGCCCCACTATCAAAGTACCAAACATCTGAGTCTACTCATGACATATAGTGTTGATGAGAAGATGGGGCATAACTGAAAACAATAGTAAATGTCCATTCTTCATTCTGCACAAGATTAGCATACTCTATTTTAGTTGGAGAGGTCTTTTGAACCACAATTTCAGCCTCTTTTTTCTTTGCCTTTTTTGGAGCTAGTTTTGGACAACTCTTTATGATGATCATTTCCTTTATAGTATTTGCAAAACAATTTATGCTTTTCTAATTTCTTCTCATCTTTGTCTTTGTTTCTTGACTATGCAAAATTAGTAAATTTTTTCTCACTAGTAGATGAGCCACATTTACCTTTGCCCTTCTTACTATCTAGGAAATCTTGATGTGCAACATGCATAATGGACCTTTTCTGCCTAGATTGATCCTCCTACAATAAAACAGAGACTAACTGCTCAAATCTTAAGGCATTTGTATTGCTTTTCATCATCAAATGAAGAGTAGAAGCAAACCTCTGATATGAATCTAGAAGACCATTAAGAACAATCTGCACAAGTGAGTTATCAGGTAACACTTCATTAGCAAAAATCAATTGCTCCTTCAAATCTTTGATCTTTGTCAAAAAACCATCTGTGGAATCTCCTTCATTCATGAATCACTCTTCAACTATTTTCAAAGATAAGTAACACAATCCTCATTTCTTGCTTGGTATAAAGTGGTACGTGTGTCTGAGCATCCTCTATTGTTTGTAGGAGTGAATGTGAGGGATAATGGCACATTTGATAGACAAAGCTATCAAAGCATGTGCCTGAGCATCTTTGATATCCTAACAAACTTGCTCTACAATAGGTGCAACACAAACACACAACACAAATAGGAATTTGAAGATCATCATCTTCAATGCGATCTACATCACCTACGAGAACTGTATTTGCAAGTGTAATAGGACGTTTTTCAATGCCCTGTAAAATATCCCATGATCCTTTTACAACCAATACATGATTCATCGTATATGCCTAGAATGGGTAATTAGTACCATCCAATCTATCCTCATCAGCCAACATACATAATACATCATTGCTTTCAGCCACAGCCACTAATTAAAATACCCTGATGTAGAAAAATGACTATATCTCAAAAAGTTCAACAAATTACACTATCAAGCTCTACTAGATTTGTAGGATACTTTGAAGTGCTTGTACTGGAAAACTGAAACCTCTATATATTTTGGAACAGTATAAGTTGAAATTCATGTCGTATAGGGCTACTCCAACAACATGGTGTTGATTTCAAGGAAATCATTCTGGAACAGAATAAATTGAAATTCATGTCGTATAGGGCTACTCCAACAACATGGTGCTGATTTCTCTCCAATAGTAAAGATGAATATATTGTGCATGTTAATTAGTACCATCCAATCTATCCTCATCAACCAATATATAGAATACATCATTGCTTTCAGCCATAGCCACTAATTAAAATACCCTGATGTAGAAAAATGACTATATCTCAAAAAGTTGAACAAAATTACACTATCAAGCTCTACTAGATTTGTAGGATACTTTGAGGTGCTTGTATTGGAAAACTGAAACCTGTATATATTTTGGAATAGAATAAGTTGAAATTCATGTCGTATAGGACTACTCCAACAACATGGTGTTGATTTCAAGGAAATCTTCTCTCCAATAGTAAAGAAGAATACATTGTGCATGTTATTTGGAGCACTAGAAGACTTAGATCTAGTCCGAATGGAAGTGAAATTTGTTTTCTTATAGATGAGATCTATATGGAATAGCTAGAGGGTTATGTAGTTCTTGGCAAAGAGAGTCTATGTTGTAAGCTCAAGAAGAGCTTATATGAACTTAATCAGTCCCCTTGACAATGGTAAAAAAGTTCGATGCTTTTATGAAGTCCCAAGGTTATTGTCAAAGAAATTAGGATCATTATGTCTGCACAAAGAGGTGTTTAGAAGGCCCTTTGATATGCTTGATAATTTATGTTGATGATATGTTGATTGTTGGGAAGTCCTCTAAATGACTTGTCATTTCTCAAAAAGAAGTTGAGCAAGACATTTGATATGAAGCATTTGGGGGATGTCAAACATATTCTTGGCATGCACATTACTCATCATAGGAGTAAACGATGGATATACTTGTCTCAAAGTGAGTACATATGAAAAGTACTTCATAGGTTCAATATGTATGGTGGAAAGGCATTGAGTACACCTTTATCTAGATATGTAAAATTGAGCAAGGATGATTGTCCCTAATTAGATGAGAAATAGGAATCATGGATAATATTCTTTATCATTCTGTTGTTTCTAGTCTCATGTATGTTATGGTAGTGCAAGTTGTGAGGAGATATCTCTCTAATCCTAGGAAGAAGCATTGGGAAGCGATCAAAATGATTTTGAGATATTTGAGTGGAACTAAGGACAAGTGTTTGTTTGGGTAGAGGAGTGGCATCCATTATTGGTTACACAAATTCAAATTTCGTTGGTTGTGTAGACAGTCAAAAGCCTAAATCAGGGTACATTTTTCACTTTGTTGGAGTTTGCATCTCTTGGAGATCTTGTCTTCAACAATTTATAATTGTTTTCACTATAGAAATTGAGTATGTTGCAGCAAGTGAGGCATGTAAGGGAGCATTGTGGTTTTCTTGTCTTGCTTGTGATATGGCCTACCTTAGCATGTACCTGGTTTGCTTAGTGATATCAAATGCCACTACTTCAGCTAAGAACTTGTTCTATCATGAAAAGATCAAGCACATTTAGGTGAAGTATCACTTCATTAGAGACTTCTTAGCCACTAAACGCATTATTCTTGAGAAGGTTCATACTCAAGTTAATGTTGCAGATGCTTTGAATAAAGATATGCCATCGGATAACTTTTGACAGTGTTGCCACTTTATGGGCTTTACTTGATTCATGATCTTACATAGCTACTTGAACATTGTGTGGCATGCTCATCAGGTGGGAGGTATAGTTTGTATACTTACACTCGAGTATCCTTATCATTGTTTCTTTTTTTCCTCCCATATATCACTTTGGCCATATTGGCCTTTAGTGGGATGCTTTTATCATTAGTTTCCATGTGAAAGGCCAAAGGGCCACCACACACTTTTGTATATGCTCTTTAATAGAACATATAGTGGCATGTTCAGCTACAATCTCAAGTTTCGATCACATTTGTAAAACCTAAAAAATATGATTTCATGCTCTTTGTATATTGTATAGTTTTACATATTTTGCATGTCTATGCAAGTACCATACACATCGTTTAGAGATCATATTTTTACTACACGGGTATCATCATGCAACTCTCACAAAGGGGAATCCATTTTCTTGCATCACCATCACAACACTTCAGCCAATTGTTTAATGCAAGAAGCCATAACCATGTCAAACCACCAAGATTAGGAGATAATTTTTCAAGAATGGAGGATATTGGTAATTCGAGTCACCCACCGAGAGAAACCTACGTAGACTTCTCATGCTTGAACCTCCATTAAACCCCACCCTCAATCTAAACATAAGCCTTGTACACACAACCCCACAATTCTTTATAACTGGTGCTTAAATGACCCCAAGACCAATTCCATACCTCTCATAAACAACAACCTCCTCATGTACAAGTAACTATAATTCTTCCACATATCATTGTAGCTATAATTCTTCCACATATCATTGTAGTTCCATAGGGAAGCATAAAATCTCACGTAAACCTTGTAATTTTAGCTCAGACCTTACAAAAACCTAGATGATATTCCTTTAGAGTGCCTCCACCATGCTAACATTGTGCACAACCAAAGTATGCATACATATGAGTTTAGGGACACACACTAGAAGGGAGTTGAGCCCAACTACACAAGGCACAATGAGTGCTTTGTATGTGGATCCCATGTCAGTATTAGAAATGGATTGTGGTCTCACCATACTGGCATCAAGTGTCTCAAATAATATTAACATGTGTTTTCCTTGTCTTTGCAAGTTGTAACTATAATTCTTCCACATATCATTGTAGTTCCATAGGGAAGCATAAAATCTCACGTAAACCTTGTAATTTTAGCTCAGACCTTACAAAAACCTAGATGATATTCCTTTAGAGTGCCTCCACCATGCTAACATTGTGCACAACCAAAGTATGCATACATATGAGTTGTAACTATAATAGTTGTAACTATAATTCTTCCACATATCATTGTAGTTCCATAGGGAAGCATAAAATCTCACGTAAACCTTGTAATTTTAGCTCAGACCTTACAAAAACCTAGATGATATTCCTTTAGAGTGCCTCCACCATGCTAACATTGTGCACAACCAAAGTATGCATACATATGAGTTTAGGGACACACACTAGAAGGGAGTTGAGCCCAACTACACAAGGCACAATGAGTGCTTTGTATGTGGATCCCATGTCAGTATTAGAAATGGATTGTGGTCTCACCATACTGGCATCAAGTGTCTCAAATAATATTAACATGTGTTTTCCTTGTCTTTGCAAGTTTTGAAAGTGTCATCAAAGTGAAGCATCATGGAAGAAACAAACCCTAGTAGCATGCCCATTTACTACTGATCCATACAATTGGATGAGTACCCAATAATCCCACCCAAAAAATTCAGAGGTCTTAGAGAGATACCCATTGAAGATCCACCTATAAACAAATCCTACATCTCCTTATACTAATATGGGCCCCATGTACAATAATTTTTCCCAAATACTCACCACTATACTACAAACTACACCACCACTCACAAGACAATCATCCGCATAGCATGCACCTATATCACTCTTCACCATTTGCACAACACCACCACTCACTATAGAACTTATGGACATCTCACCACCTACATCTATTTCCCCACTCCCTACTTCCCCCTTTCCCCAATCCCTTTTCCACCATCTCCATCCATTATCATGTTCACCATCCCCTACACAATTCCTTTGCCCTATGCACAACCCATTCCCCGTTGTGCATTCATACACAACAGGCCCATATACACATCCACGATCATAGATATTGCACTATATTTCAACCTAGTTAGCAAGCACAACTATCAAAAGATTATGCACAAATGATGGAGACATGGAGCAAAGTTAACCTACATGTATTGTATAATCCATGTTATGGACTACTCTTGAGAAGAAGAAACTGGAAGTCATTTGCAATCAAGGTAAGGAATGGCATGAAATGTGCGAAGTGGCTGAATTATCTTATCTCATACCACTTCAAGGTCCATAGATTATTTCTCATATGATGGTTAATATGACACTAGTTATCCCTCCTTTAAAGATGCTAGATGTTGTAGCTTTCATGATGGTCAAAATCTTTGATATGACATAAATAATTTTTAAGGTCTTCAAAAAATTCAAGTATTTGCATGTTAACACACCAAGATTTGAACCCGACAATCTAGACCTTGTCTATGACCTGAGTAGTGTGTCATCACAAAAACTTCTCTATGCTTGGCATTGTAGAATAAAATATCTCTTGACTTCTTATAAACAAACCTTCTAGGATGCCTTTACAACAAGCTTTCAAGGCTATCATTTCCCACACATCTACTCCATCCTTTTGTATGTGAAATGATCCAATATTCTGAGCAATACTACATATGCCAACAAGAAACTTCATGTGTCATGGAATGAAAAAAATTAGAAGAAAATTTGGCCAATGGCATTAGGGTAGTTGAACACACCATTGCACTTGACCACCTACCAACATACATTGATCAATCCCAAGAATAAGGGTTTTTCATGGATGACAGACATGAGAGTTTGGGGAGTGTTGATAGAGGGTAGGGATGTGGACAAAGCAGTCAAGGTACAAGTGATACATGTACAAACTCAAGTGCAAGTAGGCACAAAAGAGGAGGTAGTATGTAAGAAGGCCCCATAATTCTTTCTCGATAAAAAAACCATATATTCTTCAAAATAGTGATTTTTATCACTACCCACCTTGTAAAATATCTAACTTTGTAAATTATAGCTCCATTTTGGCATACGATGAATCCTATAGCCTGGGGACCTTAGGTAGAATGCACATACCAATTTTCATAAGATTTGGAGCTCATTTGAGCCACGAAATTAGTCCAAGAACCTATTTTTTTAACTATGTCACACACTAGGTATGATTTTTTTTCGTGAGACCCCCCGAATCCCACAAAGGAGGGATTGCCTATGCATTTCTAGAGGAATTTACAAAGAAGTTTGATAATCCTTTCGTCTCCCTCATGTGGGGTCCACTTGCTTTTAATCTTGTTGTTCTCAAGGAAAAACACTTTATGATATCTAAAAGGTGTTGATATATTGAGATAGTGATGTGTGTGAACACACTAGGACCGTCGAGGCACTTTTTTCACTCTTTAGGAGGTTTTTTTTTGTTGGCTTGTACATATGCCTATAGCCCTAATGGGTCACTTATCTTTGTACATTCTAGCGGTAATACATTCCATATTGTGTGTTGTGCTCCAAGATTCTTCTTCTCCTTGTGTTATTCGCGAGCTTCCATAGACCTCAAACTCCAACAATTGGTATCAAAGCAGGTCACCGCTTCATCTAGGGCATTGTAGACACACCTCCAATCACAGTCTTAGAATCGCATGAAATTCGGTGAGCATAGTCAGGGTGATCTGAGCTCGTTTTAGCCTTTGAATGTAATATCGTAGTGCTTGTGTATGCAATTTCATACTTTTTGTGTCAAAGATATATACACATTTTGGTTTTCCAGTATAAGCGCCTCGAAGTCTGCAAAAAGTTTAGTAGAACTTGATAGGGTATTCCTCTTCAAATTTTTGAGATGTAGTCATTTTTCTGCATTAGGGTATTTTAGTCAGCAGCCATGGCTGAAAGTAGTGATTTATTCTGTATGTTGGTTGTTGAGAATAAGTTGGACGGTACCAATTACCCATTGTGGGCTTATATGATGCGCCATGTATTGCTTGCAAAAGGATTGTGGAATATCGTGCACATTATTGAAAAATATTACACCTGTAAATACAGTTATTGAAGGTGATGTAGATGGCATTGATGATGGTGATATTCGTCATGTTCCTATTCATCTATGGTTCCTGTTGCACCTACTCCATAACAAATTTGTTGGGATGGTAGAGATGCTCAAGCACATGCATTGATAGCCTTATCTATCCAACGTGCCCTTATTCCTCACATTAGCTCTTGTAGAACAGCAAAGGATGCTTTGGATACACTTACCACTTTATACCAGGCAAGGAATGAGGCTCATGTTGCTTACCTTCGAAAATAGTTGAAGAGTGAGCACATGAATGAAGGAGATTCCATGGATAATTTTTTGACAAAGATCAAAGATTGAATGAGCAATTGATTTTTGCTGATGAAGTCCTGCCTAACAGTTCACTTGTGCAGACTATTATGAATGGTCTTCCAGATTCATATCAGAGTTTTTCTTCTATTCTTCGATTAATGATGAAAGGCAATCCAAATGCCTTAACATTTGAGGAGTTCATCTCTGTTCTATTGTAGAAAAATCAGTCTACGCATAATAGGTCCATTATGCATATTTGAGCAAGGTGATGACCTGTTTAACAAAACGATAGAGGTAGAAGGGCAGAGTGGGAAGTTCCACCCACATGGAGCATTTAATAGGCTTAGTTATGTTTGGGACGAATGTCGAGAACCATCTAAACAAGCACAACATAGTTCTCTGAATTTTCCACGTGTTGAGGGCTTGAAAAGCCATAATTTCCTTTCCGAAAACCATAAAAAATTGTGGCTTGCTGGAAGGACCTCACATTTTGTTATTATTAAGCCTCTTTGAAACCATTCTTTTTTAAGCCATTGCCATATGCCATCGATCAAGAGGCAGAGAATAAACAATAGGCCGATTAAGCAAGTTTCCCTTAGTTTGTCTTGGACTTTCCCAATTTTGTCATTTCTAAGTAGCATCATTGGGGGCTTCACCCTGAATAGTGGGAGAGAGTCTCGATTGCTTTCGATGCGACTAGGAGATCAACATTGCTTATGATGATTGAAGCTAGCACCATGAGCAAAAATGGCAAGAGAGGGAGAGAGAGAGAGAGACAGGGGAAGGGAGAGAGAGAAAGAGAGAGAGAGAGAGGGGGGAGAAAAAGAGAAAGAGATAGAGAGAGGGAGAGAAATAAGGAGAAAAAGAGAGAGCAAGAGAGAGAGAAAGGGAGGGAGAGAGAGAGAGAGAGAGAGGGAGGGAGAAAGAGAGAGAAGGAGAAAAAGAAAGAGCAAGAGAGAGAGAGGAAGAAGAAAAAAGAGAGGGAGAGAGAGAGAGAGTGGGGGGAAAACAAAGAAAGAGAGAGAGAGAGAAAGAAAGAAACAGAAAGAGAAGAGGAGGGAAAAGCAACAATGAGAGAGAAAGAAAAAGAGAGAGAGAAAGAGAGAGAGAGACGCGACCAGTAGCAAAGACAAAGCCCAAAACTAAGGACAGAAACGCTCACGGATGTAAGCTCATAAAGAAGTGTGGGTCCTCGTCAAGGAGATGACCGTCTATAAAGCTGCTTTTCGATTCTCTACAAAATTCATTTATATATTTTTGCATGTTATATAATTTAAAGTGTGTGTGCTGTGAAAAATAGCACTATCGTGATCGTTGTCGATTTTCGAGATAACGAGGGTGCATGCACGTTTGGGCTTTCCAGATGGCCTAACACGATTATTTATATGTTATTTAGAAAACTTGCAAAGAGATTCCCAAAATTCTCCTCATGTGAAGTTCCCACATGAGTGATCTTCACTCCTTTGCACGTCTAAGCTGGATAATGGGCATTCAGGTGGGTTGAGATGGATCTGGCGGAAATTTCATGCTTTTCCATCAGTTTTTTTTGTTTTTTGTTATAAGGAGGTTTGGCAAGCGCATATTTCCTCAGCTTTTACTTTGAAAGTACAATTGTACAGGTGCATGGGTATAGTACCTGCAGGACCTTTTTATCCCACAAAGCAGGGGTTAAACTGGTTACAATTGGTTTAAACTGGATTTGTCTTTTTTAAAGAAAAAGTTGGTTGAAGCTTAATTTTTTGGGCTTCAATCTATTGAAAGAACACTTTTACAAGTGAAAGGCATAATACCTACGAGACCTCCCATATCTCACAAAGCAAGGGTTAAACTACCTTTGAGAAATCCTTTCCTTGTGATGCTCTGCCAATCTAAAAGCTCACTAGCTTACAACAGTTGAAAAAATGTCTACTTATGTCCTCACATATGTGTACATCTACTTTGTTGGACAATGAGTATTATGGATGGGTTAAAATGGGTATGGCAAAATTATCCTTTTTTCAATTATATTTTCAATGGAACAAAAAAAAACTTATCATCTCTTTTTTAAATGGAAATTGGATAATTGAGATCTACTCTTTCGGATTAGCTTGAATTAATTTAAAAATAGAATGAAAAGGGGGCATAGTATTGATTGGACCCTCCAAGTTCCACAAAGCAAAGGTTGGATGCATAGCAAATACTAGGTTATAGAGTCTGAAGGCTCACTAACGTAAACATTGGAAAAGGACAGACTTCAAAACCAAAAGAAGTAATTGATTTGAATTGATTAGTCTAGAGGCCCAACGATCCCTCAATGAGCTGGTATAACATCTCACTATCCAAATGATTAAAGATATCATGTGGCAGCCTACAAGGTTTGAACCCCCAACCTTGAGACTCAAAAGGCAAAGGCAACTTACACATATGAAAAAGTGTCAATTTATGCCATATATATATATATATATATATATATATATATATATATATATATATATATATATATATATATATATATATATATATATATATACATATACATATACATATACATATACATGCACATGTACATTGTGTACACAAAACATAGCATGACGAAGTTATTGGATGCAGAGTTGACCAATGCTGCAAATAGACAATGCATGTTCATGTGGAAGGTGGAACACTTCTGAGGCAAGCAAGAGATATGTCCCTCAAAAGAAAACTCTAGCAGTTGATACTAAAAAAGATCAGCAATTGAGATTTAAGGTGATAGAGTGACAACGATGGCATCTCTGTCCACATGCCTTAGGCGAGCTGGTTGAGCACCCACCTTTTGAGACAGAGGTCATTTGTTCAATCCCCCTCTGGGTTGCTAGGCATGCTTAGGCTAGTGTGGTCAGTTTATCCAATTGTAATGCCCTTGGGCTCTTGAAACCAGGTGCCTTCGAGTAGTCCTTTTCTTGTGATGCTTTGCCAATTTAACCCTTCTTTTGCCTCACAAAATTAAGCTTCAGCCAAACTTCCTCTCAAAAAAAAATGGCATCTCTATCGTTGGTTTCTATGGATGTATGAATGCCTGAAGAATAGAAGAATCTTGAGCCCCCCTTGCCATCATCTTTTGAATCCACCCTTGGGTGGATTGAGATGCATCAACAACAATAATCTTCTCTCAAATTTGGATGCAGTAGAGTGATAGGCTAGCTTCAGGAGAATTTTTAAAAGAAGTTTGATCAACGATCTACTCTTCCTGATAGTTGGAATTAGTGGAAAGTACAACAATGAAGGGCATAGCACTCATGTGACCCCCAAATCCCATACAAGCACGAGTTGAACTCCTAGCACCTACTAAAAATGATAGAACCCAAAGGCCCTCCAAGGGTAAGAACTGGGTAGGAACGGCCCTAAAGCCAGACAAAAAGACTAATTTCAACCAGTTTGCAAAGACCCACAAATCCCCCAAGGAGCTGTATTTCACCTCAGCACATCAAGTGGATGAATGATCTCTTGCAACTCCAGCCCATATCTGCATCCAGCCATAATGTGGGCTGAGATGGGGTAACGACAACACCCCATCTTCACCTATGCTCTACACACAGAGGCCACCTATGCTCTACACACAGAGGCCAGCTTCAAGAGGATCCTTTCCAGGTTCGCATCGGAATTGAATGACCTCCCTACAGAATGAAACTTCTGAAAATGAATAGAAAAAACTCAAACAGTGACCATGATCTTCTAGCATGGATATTCAAGAATTGAGATAACTTAGAATCCACCATTCTACATTGTCTCTTCCTCGCTCTGCAAATGCACAGATAGAGGCAGTTTAATCAAACATACACAGATCTCCTACCACCATACTCCTCCATATCCACCCATAGCTTCTCTCGATCCTGCACCATAGCTGAAAAGGCCTGTTTGCATGCAGAGATGTACAGATAGAGGCAGTCTACTCAAACATACACAGATGTGGCAGTCTACTCAAACATACATAGATCTCCTACCGCCATAATCATCCAGATCCACTCGTAGTTTCTCTCGATCTTGCACCATAGCTGAAAAGGTCTGTTTGCATGCAGTGCAAATGTCAAGGTCATAGTGAACGTAAGACTTTCAGTCAGCTGAAATAGACTCAAAAACCAAAAGAGAAGCTCTCAATAGAAAAGCGAAGGGAAAGTACTCAATCAATCAGTTCAAGGAGCACAAGGCTTTCCAGCTGGGAAATGTCACTTGTAAGCACCTTGCATGTGAGAGAGAGAGAGAGAGAGAGAGAGAGAGAGAGAGAAACCCACATTGCATGGCTTTGAGAGAAAAATCCACATGTGAGAGGAGAGAGGAAATTTGGCATTCTATGGCTTCATAGAAATGTTACGGATAAGCGCTTCTGTGTGTGTTGATTCTGTGAATGTCAGGCAACTTTCAAGAGTACCGAGCCATGGTCCAGAGCAATAATCAACAACTCTATCTAATATGTCACCAATCTTGGAGAAACTTGGAACTAGAAGCAAAGGCAAGAGCTTTAACATCCATGGACTAACACACTATCGATTGCAATAGCTTTTTAGAAATTCCAGATATTTTTTATAAATCTAGCTTTTATAAGTTCTTATAACCTACTCTGCACCTAGTTTATCTACTAAGAAATCCATCTACCTATTGCTCTACAACTATAGAGATGATGAAGGTGAAGAATGACATAAGAAAAGGCTGATTTTATAAAGGATTTTTAATTATTTCTTTTACAAAATCTCACCAAAAATCAATCTATGGGCGTAGAATGAAAAGGATGCAGCAGCCATGTACTAAGCTCAGTCATGAAAATGGAAACAAACAGGATCAAAGGGCATGTACCTCTTGCAAAGAGCAAACCATCAAGCACAGCCACCAACAAGCTCGTCCCTAACAAGAGCACTAATTGTTGAGATGTAGACCACCTCAAGTTCTTACGTACTCAAACTCGCATCAAGTATAGCATCCATAACCCATAATGTCAATTCAAGGAGACAATCCATGGTGTGAAGACCTCCATGCTTATGATATGCTACTCAAGAAAGATATATGCACACATACACACACATACAATTACACACATGCAAGTCTCTATCATGAGCAAAAAGACAAAAACTATATGCACACATACACACACACAATTACACACATGCAAGTCTCTATCATGAGCAAAAAGACAAAAACTATATGCACACATACACACACACAATTACACACATGCAAGTCTCTGTCATGAGCAAAAAGACAAAAACTCCAGAAAACTTGCTTCATTCACTAGAATTTAGAGGAATACACACGCTAACCCTAACAAATGAAAGTCCATTGTCTTTTACAGACATTATAAGTTAAAAATAGCCCTAAACCTTCATTTGACCTCCCATTTGAGATCCAAAAAATTCATAACAATTCTAGTGGTTTAATATATTAATCTAGAGGCTCAAAGACTCCTTAGCCTTTACATAACTGAAGTATTTTTACAGTATTTGAATTAGGATATATTCAAATAAGGGAATTTTTATATGGCTTTTGGGAGAAACTTGAAACTTTTGATCCTCCTTTGACTCCATCCATGTCCTTCTACGTTTCAATGATTCTTCCATGCTTATTTTGCACAACCCCTTCTAGCTTCTCATTGTTTTCTTCATTTATCACTACTTCTATGAGTTTCTTCTCCAACATATGCTTGCGAACATAATAAGCTACTTATCTTTATATATTTTACACTTATTCATACACTTTATGTTGTGCTCTTAAGAGTGTTCTTCTTCCTTGTGAATTTGTGTGCATTCTCACTTCCAAAACTCCAACAACAAGTTACAATGACCGTGTTGGCCCCCTTACCCCTTACACCCAACACATATAAGTTTATCTTGGTAAATAGTCAAGTCATTATGCTAACTTTTGGCAATAAATACAAAGTTCACCACTCAAAGAGATGTACCCAAGCCTTATCTCTAGGGTTAGAATATCCAAATATTGAGAATTAGGAGAACTTTTTCCAATTCCTAGTTCTTGATAGGAAACAAAGCTTTTTTATAAAGCTATAGTCATTTCAAACCATTCCACCTAATTTTTTAAATAAAAAAATATACTTGTGCCTTTGTAATTTTTTTGATAATATGATATTTTGTTTTTTTGGTATCTCAAGTGATATTTATCTATGAAATGAAAAAGCGTTATGATTGTCTATTGGTAGAGTTTAGATCACCAACATTATAGGGGAATCCAAATAGAACCCATGGCACAAGGAACATCCAAAAGCCTTGTAAGTGTAAAAGCTTGTCATGAATGGACAATATCAAAGTCATATCTCTCACTATTCTATAGTGACTGGGGGATTATTTTTGTACTTCAGAGCCTAATAAAAAACAAACTAAGTTTTCTTGCCAAATCCTAGTCATCACCAATGTTGCACCTTCGAGAAGTCTTACCCTTGCTTTGTGGGATACGAATGATCCCAAAGGCACTATCCCCCTTCATTGTACAATTGTTTTTTTAATTAATTCAAGCAAGGGAGACTAAGCTTCAATCGAACTTCTTCATTTCAAAAAAAAAAATCAAATGCTTCTCATGGAATGATCTAGCGAGTCTGGTCGTGATGGGCACTTTTTTTTTTGTGGCGTTGGATCATAAGGATTCTAGACAAACAAAACTTGCCAAAAAACCTTCTTAATTGCAAAAACAAAGAAGGAATTTGAAATTTATAGGTTCCAATAAAATAAGCATTCACCATCGTGTGACTAGATCCGATTCGACCATGTCAAACTAGCTTTTCTTTTAGAGTACAAGAAATTTTGGAAAGTAACCACTATGAAGGGGTGGGTAGCCCTCAACGTATGGATTCCATTGGAAATGTGAAGTCTATGTAGGACTTGAACTCGGGACATCGTCCCAGCCACTTCATGGCATAAACCACTTGGGCTAAAGCCCCTCAACCAAGTCAAACTAGCTTTGGTCACACCATGGCGAAAACTTATTTTTCTTTAATGTTTTTTTATACACCATGAAAATCCACGTGGCACAGATCCATGCCCGAAATCCCTCTATATTATAGGAATTTTGGTGTTTGTCGTTTGTCGTTTCATATTCTTGATCAATTTTCCCACAACTTGCAAGACTTTTTCCACTTGGTTTTGCTAATGCTACACAAACATACACGGAGGTCATGTACTAGTAAGCAAAAAATTGCTAATGCTGCACAATCAAAGTAAGAAGGATAAAAATAAAAAAGTGAAGTTTCATCACCTCATTTTAGCCTACCCTACAAGGAGTATTGTCACATGTGCTAAGAACTCATGTAATCGTTTCATGGGACCTAGAAAGATCATTCTTATTAATATTGATGGTAGTAATTTGACAATAATAGATTCCTTATATATGTCAGAGATCAAGAAAAGTATGTTATCAGTTTTAGCACTACCCTAAATTGGATTGGTAGTTAAGTTTGTTGATGATAGATATATAGTTCATGATCTCTTAAAATTGTCATGATATCATTATTTCTATCATTTAATGTAGTGGGTTATAAAAAATTATAGATTATGTGAAATCTAATAATTGTTTAGCATGTGTTGTTCATGATTTTCAGGCTACTTCATATGCAAAACTCTTTCATGTGTGCTTCAATTGTCTAAGCTCTGCTAGTTTTCTTTGCCTGCAGAAATATGAAATGGTGGCGTCTTTGAACAAACTTGAGGAACCTTCTAAGAACTTCTATGAGGGTTTCATTCTCGATAAAATGAACCATTCTTCCTTCCCCAAAGATGGTTCAATTAGAGCTTCACATAACTTGAAGCTTCTTCACAATGATGTATGTGACCCTATGTAGATGCCTTCATTTGGGAATTAACTATACTTCATGATTTTTTTTTATGATTTTTCTAGGCATGTATGTGTTTATCCATTGAAAGATAAGCCTAAAGTATTTATGTGATTTAAACAAATCCTATGGCCAAAAACCTATTAATATGTAAAATTGGCATGCTATATTCTGATCGGGGGGTATATATCTTCTTAGTTTAATGCATTCTTGGTTGAGCATGGGATAAAAAATCAATTTATAGTGCCATATATTGTTGATATATTTAGGTAGTGATGTGTGTGAGCACTCTAGGACCGTCGGGGCAGTTTTTTCCCTCTTTCAGAGGTTTTTTTTCCCTCGGCTTGTATATACACCTATTGCCCTAACGGGCTACTTATCTTTGTACATTCTAGTGGTAATACATTCAGTATTGTCTATTTTGCTTCAAGCTTCTTCTTCTTCTTCCTTGTGTTTTTTGCATGCTTCCACATACATCTAACCCCAATGATTGGTATCAGAGCAGGTCACCGCTTCATCTAGGGCGTCTTCGACACCTCTCTGGTTGCAATCTCATAATCGCATGAAATTTGGTGAACATACTCAGGGTGTTTTTGAGATCAAAATGGCTTCACTCTGTGTTGTCGAAATCGTGATCTGAGCTCATTTCGGCTTCCAAATGCACTATCGCAATGCTTGTGCAGGCTACTTCATCTTTTTGTGCCAAGGATATATACATGTTTCAATTCTCTAGCATAAGCACCTCAAAGTTTGCTACAAGTCTAGTAGAAATCGTTTGGGTAGTTCTATTCAAATTTTTCAGATATAATCATTTTTCTGCATCAAGGTGTTTTAGTTAGTGGCCATGGATGAAAGCAGTGATGTATTCCATATGTTGGTTGTTGAGGATAAGTTGGATGGTACCAAATATCCATTGTGGGATTATATGATGTGTCATGTATTGGTCACAAAAGGACTATGGAATATTGTGCAAGGTGTTGAAAGACGTCCTATTACACCTGGAAATACAGATACTGCAAATACAAGTACTTAAAGATGGTGATAGTCTACAAATTCCTGTTGGTGTTGTAGTTTCTACTGCACCTACTGTAGAGCAAATTTGTTGGGATGGCAGAGATGCTTAGGCACATGCATTGATAGCCTTGTCTGTCAAACGTGCCATTATCCCTCACATTCGCTCTTGCAGAATATCTAAGGATGCTTGGGATACACTTACCACATTGTACTAAGCTAGGAATGAGGCTCGTGTTGCTTACCTCCAAAAACAATTGGAGAACGAGCACATGAATGAAGGTGATTCTATGGAGAGTTTTCTGACAAAGATCAAGGACTTGAAGGAATAATTGATTTCTGCATATGAAGTCTTTCGTGACAATTCACTTGTAGACTTTCTGAATGGTCTTCTTGACTCATATCAGAGTTTTGCTTCTACTCTTCATTTGATGATGAAAGGAAATCCAAATGACTTAACATTTGAAGAGTTAGTTTCTGTTTTGTTGTAGGTTGACCATTCTAGGCAGAACAGGTCTATTATGCGTGTTGCAGATCAAGCTTTCCTGGCTAGTCAGAAGGGCAAAGGTAAATGGAGCTCTTCTAGTAGTAAGCGAAAATCTGTAAATGCTGCACATTCAAAGAAGGAAGACAAAGATGAGAAGAAATCAAAAAAAAGCAAAAATTATATTGCAAATACTATAAAGCAAATGATCATGTCATTAAAAGCTATCCAAAATTGGTTGCTAACGAGGCAAAGAAGAAAGAGGCCGGAATGGTTGTTGCAAAGGCCTCTACACCAAAAACCTAGTCTGCTAATCTTGTGCAGGATGAAGAATGGGCATTTACTACTATTTGTAGTTTTGACCCATCTTCTCATGAGTAGTGCATGTCTGCAGTAGACTCAGATGTTTGATACTTTGATAGTGGGGCGACCAAACATATTACCTCGTAGCATAGTTTCTTCTCTTCACTCGAGCCTGCCCCTACAAGGAATACTATTACATGCACCGAAAACTCCTCTTATCTTGTTATGAGAGTTGTTAAGATCATTCTGACTACTACTGTTCTTTTACATTTTCAGATGCTTTATTTGTGCCAGGGATAAAGAAGAATATGTTATCAGTTTTGATTTTAGCCAAAACTAACAGGTGTTATATGCACAACATATGTACTTAACATGTGTTCTGGCTTGAGGCTGTTATGTGCACAACATATGTACTTAACAGGTGTCCCACTAAAGCGCTATAGTCTATCACTCTATATGAGGCTTGGCATCGCTGCAAGCCATCTATTTCTTATCTACAGGTTTTTGGTTGTTTGGCATATGCATTAGTGTCTGAACAACATCACAAGAAATTGGATGATAAAGCAGTAAATGTATTTTTGTTGGGTACAGTTCTGAGAGCAAAGGCTATCATTTGTATCATCCATAGACTAAATGCATTTTGGTTAGCCATTATGTTGTTTTTGTGGAAGATGCTATTCAGCCTTTACTTTCATGTACGAAGGAGACATTTGTTAGCTCCAAAAACATGTATGATACTTTGCTGTGTATTTTTACAGGTGGATAGTCTAGTGGTGGTTCTAATGGGGCAACTTCTCCACCTTTGCAGGTTTCATGTGATGATGCAGATCATTCCATTTATGATGCAGATTTACATGATGCACTTGTTGATGAGAGAGCTGATATTGAGCAGGAAAAAACTATGCCAAAACGGCTGGTGCAAACTTTGCGTGATAGAAAATTAGCTGCACCTCTATCGTATCGTACTTTGTCAAGCTCTCATAGTGCCCTTTTTGCATCAGATTGCTATGCTATGGCTACCTCTAGTCTCTATGATGAGACTAAACCTGTTTTGTTTGATGAAACAAAAAATTCTAAACATTGGATGGCTGCAATGCAATTTGAATATGATGTTATCATAACAAAAGGTACCTAGCCTTTATGTGACTTGCCTGCTGGCAAGAAGGCCATTGGCACTAAGTGGGTATACAAGCTGAAGTGTAAACCTAGTGGAATAGTTGACAGGTATAAGGCTAGGCTTGTTGCAAAGGGTTATGCACAGGAAAGAGGCATTGATTTTGATGAAACCTTTGCTCCTACTTGTTGAATGACTACTGTTCATAGCATCTATGCACTTGTATCTCATCATGGTTGGAATGTACATCAGTTGGACATTAAAATAGCATTTTTGAATGGTGACTTGCATGAAGAAGTGTATGTTTTTCATCCACGTGGCTTTGTGCAGAAAGGGCATGAAAACCAGGTGTGCAGGTTAAAGAAGGCATTATATGGTTTAAAGCAAGCACCACATGCTTGGTATGAAAAGACACATGCCTATCTGATTGCACATGGTTTTGGGAATGAACAGTCCAAGTGAAAGCACCTTATATCTTAAACATGCTAATGATGTGTTTCTGATCATTGTGGTGTATGTTGATGACATGCTGCTCACTGGTCCTCATGACATACATACTACTGATTTTAAGGCTGATTTTCATGCCTCATTTGATACGTATGATTTGGGGCATTTGAATCACTATTTGGGCATTCACTTTATGCAAGTCAAGGGTGGAATGGCTTTGTGTCATACAAAATATATTGACATATTATTGCAGTGTTTTGGCCTTGAGGATTGTAAACCTATTGCCACTCCTATGGAGACAGGTTTACGATTGAGTCTTCATGATACTGGAGATGTATTTGATGTTGTTCTCTATCAGTAGACTATTGGATGTTTGATTTACTTATGCATTACTCAGTCAGATATTCAGTTTGTTGTCTCACAGATGAGCAGGTTTATGCATTGCCCAGGTGTCAAGCATTGGCAGGTGGTTAAGCACATCTTTCACTACTTGAGTGATACCCGGCTACTTGGATTGTTTTATCCCAAGGGGGGATCACTACCGCCAGATTTGCATGCTTTTTCTGATAGTGATTGGATTGGTTGTTATGACACTCATGTGCCCACCAATGGTTTTTGCTTCATGGTTGGTAGCTCATGTATATCTTGGTTGAGCAAGAAGCAACCTATTTTGTTCACTTCCAATTGTGAGGCTAAGTATAGGGCAACTTTCACAATGACTGCTAAGTGTATGTGGCTTAGACGCCTTATGGTTGATTTGGGTGTTGGTCAGTCTTCTGCCACCACCATATTCACTGACAGTCAAGGTGCATTGGCATTGCGAGGAACCCTATGTTCCATGCTTGCACTAAGCACATTGAGGTGCATTATCGTTATGTCAAGGAGAGGTTCTTTGCTGGAGAGATCAGCTTTGCATATGTGTCCATGCAGGAGAACATTGCATAGCTTTTCACAAAGGCTCTGCCTAGGGAGAAGTTTGAAGCTTTCCACAAAGCTTTGGGCTTACTTCCTTTTGTGGATTGATTCCACATAGCTTGGCACTTCCTTATACATAAGTGCCAGCTCCTTGTTTAGCGCATCACTCCCAGGAGGCAGTTGTTGATATATTTAGGTAGTGATGTGTGCGAACACTCTAGGACTGCCAGGACACTTTTTTCCCTCTTTAGGAGGTTTTTTTTCTTGGCTTGTATATATGCCTATTGCCCTAACGGGCTGCTTATCTTTGTACATTCTAGTGGTAATACATTCAATATTGTGTGTTGTGCTCCAAGATTCTTCTTCTTCCTTGTGTTGTTCGTGTGCTTGTGTAGACGTCTAACTCCAACATATACACCTCAATGAAATGGAATTGATGAGAGTAAGAACATTTCTCTCATGGAAATGGCAAGGTGTATGGTCAAAAGTCAGGCTTTACCACATAACTTCTATCTTGAGGCTATTATGCATGAAAGATATGTACTTAATAGGTGCCCCCCCAAAGCATTGAAATACATTACTTCATATGAGGCTTGTCATGGTCGGAACCCATTTGTTTCTCATCTATATGTTTTGTGTTGTATGGAACATGCATTAGTGCATGATCAACAACACAAAAAACTAGATGATAAGGTTATGAAATGTATTTCCATTGGGTATATTTGTGAAATCAAATATCATCATCTATATTTTCTAGTGAATAAACACATTCTGGTTATTCATGATGTTGTTCTTATGGAAGATGCAATTCAGCCCTTACTTTCATGTACTAAGAACACATCAGCCAACCAAAATGATTTTTATGACACTTTGCTACCTTTTTGTAGGCGGATAGTCAAATGTTGGTCCTTACAAGGAAATTTTGTAGCGAATGGGGATGTAGATCATTCTAGTTTTTTTATGTTGATTTAAATGATGCACTCACTAATGAGAGATTTGACATAGAAGAGGAAAAATCTATGCCTAAATGGTTGGTGTATACTTTGAGAGATAGCAAGTTAGATGCATCTTTATCATACCATGTTTGTTCATGCTCTCATAGTGCTTCCATTGCATCAAAATTTCATCCAATGGCTATCCCTAGTCTTTCTGATGAGAATGAGTTTGTTTCTTTTGATGAAGCACAAAAATTGCAAAAATGGGTGGTTACTATGCAATTGGAATATTATGCTACAATGAAGAATGGTACTTGTTCTTTATGAGATTTTCCTCTTCACAAAAAAGCCATTGCAACTAAATGGGTATACAATCTTAAACATAGCCCTCATGGAAAAATTGATAGGCATAAAGCTAGGCAAGTTGCCAATAGTTATGCTCGAGATAAGTGCATTGGTTTTGATAAGAGCTTTGCTCCAACATGTCAAATGAAAACCATTCATAGCATTTGTGCACTTTCATCTCATCGTGGTTGGAATGTACATTAGTTGGACATCAAAATAGCGTTTTTGAATGATGACTTACATGAAGAAGTGTATGTATTTCAGTCCCATGGCTTTGTGGAGAATGGGAATGAAAACAAAGTATGTAGGTTGAAAAAGGCATTGTGTGCATTGAAGAAAGCACCACGTGCTTGATATGAAAAGATGCATACCTTCTTGCTAGCACATGGATATGAGAATACTCCAAGTGAGAAGACCTTATATGTCAAGCATGCAAATGGTAAACTTTTGATCATTGTTGCATATGTTGATGATATTTGGGCACTCGTCCTAACAAAAAGCATATTTCCAAATTTAAGGCTAATTTGCATGAATATTTTGAGATATTAGATTTAGGATGTTTACATAATAATTTGGTCATTCAATTTATGCAAGTTGACAAGGGAGTGATTTGTGTTAGACAAAATACATTGACCGATTATTGTGGAATTTTGGCCATGAAGATTGCAAATCTATTAGCATTCCGATGGAGATAGGTGTACGGTTGAGTCTTAATGATGTTGGAGATGCATTTGATGTTGCTCTCTATTAGTAGGATGTTGGATGCTTGATTTACTTATTCATTCTTTAGGTTGGTATTAAGTCTTTAATCTCTCATATGGGCAATTTTATGCATAGGCCAAGCTTCAATCATTGCCACGTAGGTAAGTGCATCTATTGCTACTTGAGTGGCATCCTACTAGTTAGATTGTTTTATCCAAAGGGACGATCATTATTGCCATGTTTACATGCTTTTTCTAACTTAGATTGGGAAGGTTTGTAGGATGTTCATGTATCCACTAGTAATTTTTTCTTCATGTTTGGTACCTCACTCATATCTTGGTTGTGCAAGAAATATCCTATTGTAGCCACTTCTAGTTGTGAGGTTGAGTATAGGGTAGCATTAACAACTGCTATTGAGAGTGTGTGTGTGTGTGTGTGTGCCTCGGATGCCTTTTCGATGATTTAGGTGTTGATTTCTCTTTTTCCACCATCATATTTACTAACAATGAGAGAACAGTGGTGCTCTTGTGGCAACCTTGTGTTCCATGCTCGTACAAAGCACATTGAGGTGCACTATCATTATGTGAAGGAGGGACTCTCCATTTGAGAAACTAGCTTGGATTATGTAAATGCATAGGAAATATTGCAAACCTTTTCTCATAGGCTCTGCATAGGGAGAAGTTAGAAGCTTTTTACAATGTTTTGGGTTGACTTGCTTTTGTGGATTGATTTTATTTCACATAGAATCCTTACACATGAGTGCCAACTCCTTTTTCATTGCATCAATTTATTTTTTCAGCTAGTATGTATGCATATAGCCCTAATGGGTCACTAAATTTTGTACATTCACTTGGTAATACATTTTCTATTGTGTTGTTCTCAAGGATTTCTCTTTTTCTTCCTTGCATTGTTTGCATACTATGGTGGTCCTCAAATTCCAACAAAAAGTTGTGAGAATCATGTGTAGCACTTGTGACGTTAGATTTTGATAAGTTATTAGAGCTCAACAATTAGAAGATTTCTTCATATAGTACCACACATTCGGATCGACATTTAAGGATCCTAAATTGCATGGTTTGAAATTTTGAGCTTAAATTATTCTTGAAGCATCGATGACCTCTTACATGTTTTTATGAATGAATTTATACCCACTAACATTAGACATGACACTCTAAATGAGGTCTTGAACTTCAAGAAAACTGCTACTAAATTAGTGAGAGATGTGGCAACAATGAAAAGCTTATGGCTTTATTTCTAGATGGTCAATAAATGGAATGACATGGACAAGATATCCTTTTATGCACCCCAAGTCACTGACACGTTGCATTTGGAAATGCATGAATGTTGAGGATGATTTAGAACTCACCTTGATCACACAAAAACCTGAGGAAAATTCATAGAAATGCTCAATATTAGGGCTTGTCACAAAAAAGGATTAGGAAAAATCATCATCAATACTTACACCTATGACAAAGTGTTTCAAAGCTTTGAAGATTTCATGGACTATTTCTATTGGCAATACTGGGAACCATCATAGGAAGAACCTTGTGTCACACATAAAAACCCCACTAGCCCATGCTTAACTACTCCTTTAAAATTTCTTGAAAAAATTTCCTTGGAACCTAAAAAAGTGACTCATTCACATCAAGATCTAGGAACTTATGCTTCAAATCCATATGTCACATGCTTCTACATTCATTCATGCATACAATTCACCAAGGAGCACCACATCAAATTGCATCTATGTGTACTCAATTTTGGTTTATTTCATCCGAGCCTAATACTTGATCACTCAATCTAAAGCATCATTTGTATACCCTCTCAATGAGAGAATTCATAGGAACATCCTGTTGTAATTCTTAAGAATAACTACCTTGAAAAGTAAAACTCATTTGAGAAAGTCATGGCCTTGATAGGCATGAATCACAAGCCAACGTTAGAAGAGATTGATTAGCAAGAGATTCCCGAAACTTTAGGAGCTTTTAGGTACAATACCTCCAAGTTTTTAAATTCAAAAATTCCTATATATACACATATGTGTAATCGTGGAAAAAAATAGAGCTTAAGCTACATTCAGAGCATGTTCTGCCCAGGCACCAGGCTATTAGTGAAGCACACATTGTGCTCCTCCTTCCTAAGCTTTATGGCTATTCATATCATGTACCATATGTGCAATATAGAATTATTTTTAAACCACATCTTGGAGTTCTTCTAATCTATTGCTATAGGTCTACATTCACATTTTCAGTCAACTTCAGTTATTGATTTCTCTATGTATACTTAATCTTTTGCTGAGATTTAAAGTGTTATAGATAACTTGATAAATCTATCTACACAATATAAATTTTCATTATCATTGGTTCATTACACTATGAGATACATTCATTTGAAGTCAGCTATGTATTTTGGTAGATAGTCCCTAAAATGTCGGGATGACACCCCTCTATTGCTAAACTTATTTATCTCAATATGCTTCATCATAATTCATCAAATTTGTTGCTTTAAAAATTCACTATATATCTAATTAGAGATGTGAAAAATATCTCTGGTCAATTTCTAGCAAGCTGTGAGCTCTGAGTAAATTTCCAGAGTGCATCTCATCCAAAAATAACGAGTTTTGCTTGATCTGTTTTGTGTCAAATAGTATGTCTTGATGAATCAATTTGAGATTGATGTTCCAAATCACTAGGATGATTTATATGCATCCTTAGCAATCACAAGGTGTCTACTTATCATCCCTGAAGTTATCTTAGCAGGTGTAGAGCAAGTTTTTGTAGCACTAGGCACATCTTTTGAGTGTATCTACTATCTCTTTTCACAATGGAATAAGAGCTAATTTAAATCAATATGGGATATGGTTTTCCTTCCACCATTGAAAAATTGGATAGAAACAACTCCCGATCTTGGTCTCTAAGGATGGAGGCCTACCTTCAAGGGAGAAATCTGTTTGGATACATATATGAAGATGAAGTCATGCCAACAATGAGAAGCAAAGGACAACGATCACATGAAGAGCAAGAAACTTTAGTGAACTTTTAGGTACAATCCCTCCAAGTTTCTAAATAAAAAAATTCCTATATATACACATATGTGTAGTCACAAAAAACAATAGAGCTTAAGCTATATTCCGAGGAGGTTTTGACCAAGCACCAAGCTATTAGTGAAGCCCACATTGTGCTCCCCTTCCCAAGCTTCATGGCTATTCATATGATGTACCATATGTGCAACACAAATTGATTTTCAAGCCATGTCTTGGAGTTCTTCTCATCTACTCCTATAGGTCTACATTCACATTTTCAGTCAACTTCAGTTATTGATTTCTTTGTGTATTCTTCATCTTTTTCTGAGATTTAAATTGTTATAGATAATTTGATATGTCTATTTTTACCATATCAATTTTCATCATCATTGGTTCATTACATTATGAACTACAGTCATTTGAAGTTAGCTATGTATTCTGGCAGATAGTCCTTAAAATGTCAGGATGACACCCTTGTATTGCTAAACTTTTTTCTCTCAATATGGTTCATCATAAGTCATCAAATTGTTGATTTAAATTCATTATATATCTAATTAGAGATGTGCAAAATATCTTAGGTCAATTTCCAGCAAGTTGTGAGCTCTAAGTAAATTTCCAGAGTGCATCTCATCTAAAAATAGCAAGTTTTGCTTCATCTGTTTTGTGCCAAATAGTCTGTCTTGGTGAATCAATTTGAGATTGATGTTCCAAAGCACTAGGATGATTTATATGCATCCTTGTTAAGCAGAAGGTGTCTACTTATCTTCCTTGAAGCTATCTTGGTAGGTGTAGAGCAGGTTCTTGTAGCACCAGGCACATCTTTGGAGTGTATCTACCATCTCTTCTCACACTCAAGGATTCCCCAAGATTAATAGAAGGCAAGGCCAACAACAACAACAATGCTTGCAGAAATGCATGAGTCATGTTGGGCCATGTGAAAATGATGGTACAAACATTAACCCCATGACTCAAAGAAACCTTCTATGAATGTACAATATTCGCAATGATCAATGCCTAGACTACCCTACTCACCCAAAGAATATTTGATAGACCACACCTATCAATGTTGTGAAATCTACCCCTAGAGATAGTAAGTGTGTTCAAGAAGAGTCACAAAAGCTCAAGTAAAAGAACAAGTAGTCCAAGTCGAGCGAAATGAGTTCTTAGAGTAATAGAAAATCATGACAAATGCTTCCCTAGAGGATACCTAGCAATGGATCAAATGGATATATTTACACACATGCTTCAAGTTGGATACAATCTCTCGAATGGTTTGTCCAACAAGACCCCCTAATGAGCTAATGGATAAAATTACATAGTAGAACCTAGATTATATGTGGAATTCCTAGTGACGCCCTTGACCTGGTGAAACCCTTGAAAATTATATGTATAACTGGGCTTACGAAGATCCCGGTGACCCCCTTCAGTATTCCAATAATCTTTGGAGCATGCAAATAAAAAGATAAGCTCTAAAGATTACAAGAATCCTATCAAGAGAAAACAATCAAGAACATTTCAATATGAGTGGCATTGTTGGAAAATAGTGTATTATTTCCTATGAAACTCATTTTGTACCTATCATAATGACAAAGTACATGTATTTAACCTTGAAATTCTACCCTTGATGCAACTCACAAGCTCTTTACATCTTGATTCAAAAAAAAGGTACCAAGGAATCTATCAAACTACAACTCTCAAGATTCCTAATACTAATCCTAATGTGTATTTACCAATAATCTCCAATTTACATTGAGATTGAAAATGAGCAAAAAGATATGGTTTTAGAGTGAGCCATATTTTTGTAGGATGAAAATTCAATTATCTTTAGTTCTAATAAGTTCTTAACTTCTTCCTTGCCTCTTTCCCTGTGGTAAGAAGTTAAGTCCGCTTGTGCTCCTTTCTATCGAAGGATCCACGATTGTAAGAAATCACCCTCCTTTAGACATCAGAGTGTGTTAGCTAAGAAAAAACAAATGGACCTCCAATAAAAAGGATAAAAAGGTTATTAATCTTTAGACCCTTTGAACACCATAGGGTGTTCAGAGAGTGTTTAGCTAAAAAACCAAATGGACCTCTGATGAAAGGAATGAAAAGGTTATTAATCCTTTGTGTAATTCTCTCTAATTCTCTTGTACTTTTGTTCCTTTTTGTATAACCTAAAGGACACTTTCAAGAGAAAAAAAAATATTATCGTCAAGCATGATACATATTTGAGAGCAACATTCCATCACCTATTCATGTACATACTCAAGAGAATATCTATAGAGTTGGCATATTATCACTGTCAAGGAATTCATTGTGGAATGAAATTGTAAGTAATTAGTCGTGTCTTTGAGAAAGAAATATCCGCTTCCCATATTAAAAAGAGCATGCAAAATTGGCTCCAATGACATTTTTTAAAGCATTAAGGAAGAAACATGAAAAGGAATATGACAACTCAAGTGAATTTTTTAAAGTGTCAAAATAAGAAACATAAAAGCGGATCGACAAAGAAACAAGAAAAAAAGTATTCTTATGTGACAAAACTTTGACAAAACCACTCTCATTACTGCACCATACTGAAATTTTGTATAGAATGGGAATGCATGAACCATCTAAGATAAAGGAACATATGAAATTACTCTTACTTTGTTAAAGGGAATGATGTATAAAAGATTGGGAAACCCTAGAAAGGGAAGATTTCTATAAATGTAAAACTTTTTCATGATTCACTCATGTGTGAAAACCTATCTAGCTAACAAGTTCAAAATACAAGTGGAAAAGGAGCTGCAAAAGTTCCCTTTATATCATTTTAATATGTACACATATATCCTAGTGTGACTTATAATAGATAGTATTGTGTGAAATCGGTGCATAGACTATCGTTCTCTCTCTCTCTCTCTCTCTCTCTCTCTCTCTCTCTCTCTCTCTCTTTGAGTTAATTTCTTCTTATTTCCTTATCATCATTCTTTTGGTGAGTTCATTGTGAGTGATAATGCGGCAAATTCAGCTTGGGAGGTGATGAATATGAATCAAAACAAGGTCAAAAACATCAATGAAAATGTGAGGGAAATGTTCCAATGAAGACACCCACAAAACAATGCTTACAAGAAAATTAAAGAACTATAGGTAGTGTAAGGATCTAAATTACAAAGTAACACTACTAACATGACATGAGTAAAGAGCACATTTACAACACAAAACATAATAATATGAGACAAGAATAAGGTGTCTTCTCAACCTATAAAAAATGCAAGGCCTAAGTATAAAAATAATAAGTGGATATATCAAAACCCTTAGGTCAGATGGGGTGGAAGAATATTTCTCCCCATGTGTCTTGTGACATCTTATAAGAACAAGGGATTAAAGAGAGAAAAAATTTTCATGGATTACAAAATAAAAATAGCAAAGGTAGCTAGAAACATGTTAAATGAAATGAATATTTCTTTCAATTTCTAGATAGATGAAGTTTGTACTGTTACTTATATTATATATAGGTTTTCAACCTCTAGCATGCATGGCATGATAGGTAAGTAAGAAAGATATTTTCGACATGAAGATCTTTGTATGTATTTGTTGAGCACATTTCTTGTAGGTCAAAGCTTGATGCAAGGGCCCATAATAAATCTACATTGGATATTTCCTTGGAAAAAGGGATTTTATAAATTATAAGCTCACTCAAAGGAACTTAAAGTTTTATAACATGGGTTTTCATGAACTTGAAACCTTAGTATAGCCTAAACATTGCATTGTAGGAAGAACACATAGAGGATTAGAGAGGGGATATGAAGAGAAGACTCAAGAACATTCGGAATTCAATGGTCTAAGCACATTTAAAAGCACAAGAGGATCAACTAGGGATGGAATAGTAAGTATTACAAGTTCAAATTCAGAAGGAAGCACAAAAAAAGTAGTAAAGGATGAATAAGTTCATGTAGGGGTAGACATACAAGAGAAGGACAAAGAACAAGAAGAAATAGAAACTCTAGGAATGTACAAAAATGAAATAGAAAGTTCATAATAGCTCCATGAATAAATAGATGTCTAGAAGAATAAGGTATCTATGTTCTCACTTATGATAGTTTTATTGCAATAAATCATGCATATATGACAAGTGTGATCAAGGACATGAACCAATTACATATGAAGAAGTTGGAGGCATAGAAGAATGATAGGTGGATATAAATAAGGACATCAAAGCTCTAGAAGACAAACATTCATGTTAATGTTTTTAGGTAGTAAGAGGTTAAACTAATAGGTAATAAATGGGCTTCGAAAATCAAAAGGAATGTAGCTAGGTACAAAACCAAACTAGTAGCTGGAGGTTTCCACAATCATTCATATGGGATAAATTTTGAAGAAACATTTAACCATATGGATAAAATGAAAACTACTAGGGGTTTCATTCCATTAGACTGATCAAAGAATATTCCTACATTTGAACCTGAAGAGAAGAATGTTTTTTGAATTATGATTCACAAGAAACAACCTACATGACACAACCTCTAAGGTTTGAGGATCCAAGAATTTCCAGGGCTTATTTGGTGAGGGCTTATGGCAAATCAAGTCCTAAAACCTTGGAACAATTTTAGTTAAAGATTCAAATTCAAATTTCAATCTTGGCTCTAACAAAAAGGCTATAAAAGAGGACTGCCTAGTCGTGTGGAAAAGAAGGAGATATAGTAGAGATTTCATAAGGATTTCATTTGAATTTTGAGCTCACACTATAGCTCTACCATTTCCCTCACATTGTGCACTCATTCATTGCCAATTTCAATGTAATCTATTTGCACTAATACATATAGTTTTATATCTCATATCTTCTACTCTATCATGTACCACTCAGAATAGTGAGCTTCTCTGATCTCTTTCTCGGCTTGTACTTGATCATTTTCAGTGATTCAAGTTGGTATAGATTTATTAGATTGTCTATTCTCTGGGTACAAAGTTTCATTTCTATTGGCTCAGTCATTCTCGCATTATGTGCAAAACATTACCTACTAGTCTGCATACTATTAGTGCCCAAAAATGTGGGGATGCATCTCTAACTTGCTAAGCATCATTCTCTGAGCATGATCTATCATTTCAAGTGAGATAACTTGTAACAGTTAGCTACCAAAGTTATGTAGATATGCCCGAAATGATTTTACTCAATTGTTAAGAGAGTAAGAGAATTCTTCATTTCTCTGAGCAGGTGTAGTGACCAAAATAGAAATTTTTTGGTTCACAATGAAACTCCAACTTATCTTTTTTGATCCAATGATTTGCGGATCATCTTCCAAATCACTTAGGAGATTATTTGTGCTTTCTAGAAAGCTCAAGAGCTCTAATTTGCACTCCTCATTGCAGTTTTGGTTGTTGTGAAGCAGATTTGCAGGATCATCATCTCTAGAAGGTGTCCACCATCTCCTCCAATAGTGGTATTAGAGCAACATCAAGGTAAAATGGGAGATGGATTTCCATCAAGGTAAAATGGGAGATGGATACATATCTGGAGATGAAGAAATGCCGACCCTTAGAAGCAAACATCAACCTACAAGAGAGGAGCAAGAGAGACTAGTTGCATGGTGTGCAAAGGATGCTCTAGCCAGGTCTTATGTACTCAATTCAATATCTGATTTTTTAGTACCTCATATTAGGAATTGCAGGACTTCCCAAGAGACTTGGGAAGTGCTATCTTCATACTCCTCATCAAATACAAGGGCTAGGAACAATCAGCTTTGGATGGAGTTCACAACCTTAAAGAAGCGACCAGAGCAAAGTGTAGCAGACTATGTGAACAAGATGAAGGATGTAGTTGATCAACTTGGTAGTATTGGAGAAGAAATAGAAGAAAAGCAGATAGTAAGGTAGATCATAAATGGCATCAAGGCTGATGACAAATGGGAGTCCTCTACCACATCAATGGACCTATATATGGACATGCAGAAACCTGACCTCAATACATTGATGGGGCTCTTCACACATGAGACAAAGCTCAATAAGAATGGAGATACTTCTAGAGGTAATCAATCTTCTACCCTTTACACAAATAAAAATAAGAGTAAAGATAAAGGCAAAAGTAAGAGGAATGAAGAAGAGGCAAGTACCTCTCAAGTGAATTTCACAGGTAGAGGAAGAGGTACTAGATGAAGAGGTAGAGGAGCAAAACAAGGCAGGGGAGAACATACAAATCTTCACCTTGCAAAATTTGTGTCTTAACCAATCATACCACATATGAATGCTTCAGGAACACAAAGAATCAGAGAGGAAGAGGCTTCCACAAAGGAAGCTATGGACAATCAAGAGGCAGGTTCAATAATGGAGGAAACAAGTACAATCACAATTACAACCAAAGCTACAACAACAACAACTATCAAGGAGGCTTCAGAGGAAGAAGAGACTACAAAAACTATAGAGATGATCAAGAGGATTCCCTATTACTCATGAATATGACACCCAAGCAAGGTAAGGATGATGGGTACCTATTCTATATTGATTTTGGTTGTTCCAATTATGTAGCAGACAATGTAGCATTATTGTTTGACCTTGAAGAACTTAAAGGAAAGCATGAAGTTCATTTGTTGCAGAGGCCTCTACATCAAAAACAGAGTCTGCTAATCTTGTGTAGGAAGAAGAATGGGCAACAATAACCAAGAATCTAATCAGTGTTGGACAGATTGTTGAGAAGGGTTTACAGGTTAGATCCACAAGGCATGGAGCATATGTGGAGGACCCTCAACAAGGCTTCAAGAGGATTGCAAAAGGTGAGAAATCTGGTAGAATATTTACCTTTGAAGTTGAAGATACAAGAAATATTGCCCTCTTCAATTATAAGGACCAAACCCTATCTGAATTAGAGATAAAGCATAAGATATTAGGTCATATAGGTGAAAGGACATTGAAGAAAATATGCAAGGATTAGAGTGTGATTGGCATCCCAAATGTGTCTAAGCAAAACATGATTTACAAATGTGGAGAATACCAATTTGGCAAGTCACATAGGCAACTATTCAACAAGAGAGGATACATGTATGAAGACTACATGGAGCTTGTGCGATATGTGGGGTCCTAGCAGAGAGCCATCAATTTCACGATCAAGGTATTATGTTTCATTCATAGATGACAAGTAGATGGACAATACTTTATTTTATGAATCATAAAGATGAAGTCTTCACTTTTTTCAAGTACTTGGCATTAGGTGAGAATCAAACAGATAGAAATTTAAAGAGGCTTAGATCTGATGGAGCTAGTGATTATTTTTCACATGAGTTTGAAGCCTTTGAGATATAAAGAGAGAGATTACAACAAGGTACATCCTTGAATAGAATGGAGTGGTAGAGAGAAGAAATAGATTAATAGTAGAGGCTACAAGGTCAATGTTGAATGACAAAAAGCTCCCTAACTATCTATGGGCAGAGGTTGTTTCCATAGCCACTTACCTTAGGCTTCCATCCAAGTCTCTGGATGGGACACCTTATGAGGCATGCAATGGCAGGAGACCCTCTTTAGATCATTGTAAGATCTTTGGGTGCATTTCTTATGCACACATACCCTCACAGATTAGAGGAAAGCTTGATCCAAAAGCTGAAAGATGCATATTTGTTGGCTATGATCAGAATCAAAAAGGTTCTAGGTTATATAATCCCACGAACAAAGGATTAATTGTTAGTAGGGATGTAGTATTTGATTAAAATAACTCCTGGTTTGAAGATGATTGCAGGAAAATTAAGCTACCCTATGATTTGGAGAATGATTTTTTATCCATTCACATTTGACTTGGATATAAAGCTATAATCTGATGCAGATTGGGTTGGCTCAAAAGATGATAGGAGGAGCACCTCTGACTACTTATCTTTTGTAGGATCAAAGTTGATTTCATGGTCATCAAAGAAACAACCAACTGTGGCATTTTCATCAATTGAAGCTGAATATAGAGGCCTAGCAAATGGAACACAAGAGGGAATGTGGTTAAAGCTACTCTACTCTCGCTCTCTCTCTCTCTCTATGTGTGCATTGATGTTGTCCTCTCATACCACTTCTTGATAATTTTCTCCCTCCGTGCTCCTTATAGGAGGAAAAGGATTCCATGTTGATCTTTTCCTTGTCCTCAATCTAGCATGGATCAAACCCTCTTCAACTCCTTGTTGGGTTCAGGTGATCAAATCAACTCAATAGAGGTTATGAAGAGCTCACAAAAATTAATAAAAGAAAGAAGAGAGAACTCTTTACACGGATAACCCACTTTGAAATAGAAATGAACAAAGAACATGTGGAACTTGAAAAATGCTCATTCTAAGATCAAAAGCAAGCTCATATATAAAGAGGTATCTTGTGGGGGGGAAACCCTAGATATGGCTGCCATGCAATCCCATCTATGGTGGGAGAGGGGAGTCGAGGTCCCCAGGAGTCTCGTGAAGTGCCCTTCAATGATCCCGAAATTATCTTCTTCTGTATTGCACACATTGCCATTTGAGTCTAGCAAAGAGGGATCGATTCTCTGCTTTGTCTCCTTTTAAGGATGCGGCACATCTCTTTGGTGGGTTTGTCGGCTTTGCCAGCCCACCACTCCTTGAAGAAAATTTGCAAATTTTTCCTTTGTATTTCTTCCTCGTATCTCAACAGTGCTCTGATTTTTCGTAGACCTTTCTGGGATTGAGATTTTCCTTTGTTCACTTCCTCCTCGTATCCCACCTACTGTCTTATTATGGCCATCTCAGGCTTCTTTCATTTACACTTCCATTACCAATTCAAGCTTCACTATAGTTATCACGTGCAAAAGCTCCCCTTTTTAGTGGTGAACATCAATCCTTGAGTTTAGGACTACTCTATTTCCTTGCTAATAAGTCTTAGATCTAAATGGGTCACTCAAAATTTTCCCCATAATATGAGAGCAAGAGTTCTCTATATGATGTGAATGAGAAGGAGGAGAATGCTATAGTGCAAGGTTTTATGGAAATGATAGTTTTGATCCTCTCTTGTGTTCCAATTAATGTGCTTTGTGTAAGGGAGAGATTTCGCATATTGTCCTTTCAAATAGTTGGAGAGAATACCATTGCCAAGTTTGTCGATGAAGATGATGAGCCAAAACTCCCTTGATTTTTTGTAGAAGAACCCCAAATAATGCTTATTTACACATGATTAATGAAAGAAAACAACAAAGTTAATGGAGAAAATTAGCCTAATAAAAAAAATTTGAAAAAATTACTCATATTTTACTCGTGACTTGAAGAATCACCACACATGGTAGATTAATCACCCAAAAAGGGGATTCCCATTATCCAAAATGGGTTCATCTCAACAAGTTATTGTAAATCTTGCAAGCCGCAAATCTCACAGGACTGTAATGAAATGAAGAACTTAAAAATCTTCATGAAAAGCTTGCATACATGTCGCTTTCCTGCCAAAAACCATCACATAAGTGACAAGAGAATGCTCCTCGGCAATGGCACCAAAAGTTGTCGATGTTGTAGCATTAGAATTCATATTTGTCAAAATGAGGGGCATCTCATGAGATCCAAATGTCACATAGAAGCATTCAGTAGACGTAATGGTGCTTCGTTAGCATGAGATTAATGATTAAAATATGCATGAAATAAGAAGAAAGTGTCATTAATGCTACACACACTTGATCACATGCATAATCATGTCAGTAATCAACAAACTAACGCTTCACAAACATGAGACAAGAAAGAAACAAGAACACAAGCCCATCATAACGACAACACGAGCTCTCCAAGCATTACACAAACCAGCATGATCTCATTATCTCTAGAAATGCTCCCTCAAATGAGGGGTAGTTACCTCCTTATATACAAAATGGGCAAAATCGATGCTATGTGGGATTTCTCAACTAAAAGGAGAATGAATCTCACTTATTCACTAGTGTGGCACTCACACACACCTATACAAGAGTGCTTATTAGACTAAATAAAAAGTAGAAAAAGGTACAAATAGTGATTAATAAGAGTGGATCCAAGAAATATATGTTGTCTCGTCAACAAAAGGCATATGGGAAATTTTTACTAATGGTTGCTCCCATTAGCCCCTATGCATAACACAATGTACATAGTCATCTATATGTGCTATTTTGCCATATCCTTCCCCTTAAGAAAACTCTTGGGAAGGAAAACAAAAAGTGAAAAAATGTGTATGAAAGTGTTTACTATCTCCCATCATAAACACAAGTTTTGTTGGTATATTTCTGTAGTGATGTGTGAAAACACTCTTAGAACTGCATAGGCACTTTTTTCCCTCTTTGGGAGGTTTTTACCCCCATTTTGTATATACGTCTAAAACCCTAACCGATCACTTATCTTTGTACATTCACTTGTTAACACATTTAGTATTATGTAGTTCTCCAAGTTTCTTCTTCTTCCTTGTGTTGTTCATGTGCTTCTAAAGACCTTGAACTCCAAGAATTGGTATCAAAGAAGATTGTCACTTTCTCTAGGTCATCATGGATACCTCTTTGGTCACATTCTTAGAATCCCATGAAAATTGTCAAGCATACTCGAAGGGATATGGAGTGATTATGTTGCCAATTTCATCCATTTTTGCCAAACATATATATCGTTTTTTATTAGCTAGTACAAGCATCTTGAAGTCTACTATAGATCTAGTAGAGCTGGATTGGGTATTTATGTTCAACTTTTTGAGACACAATCAATTTTTGACATCAAGGTATTTAATCACTTGCCATGGCTGAAAGCAATTATATATTCCATAACTTGGCTATTGAGGATAAGTTTGATGTGCTAATTACCCGATTTGTGCATATATGATGTGTCTTGTATTGGTATCAAAAGTCCTATGGGATATTGTGCAGGGTGTTGAAAAACATCATACTACACCTACAAATACAATAATTGAAGGTGACGCACATGGTGTTGAAGATGATGATCTTCAATTTCCTAGTCATGTTCTGGTTTCTCTTGCACCTACTATAGAGAAACTTTGTTTGAATGGGAGAGATACACAGACACATGCATTGATATTTTTGTCTATCAAACATGTCATGATCCCTCACATTCGATCCTACAAGATAATAAAAGATGTTTGGGATACTCTTACAATAGATGAGGCTCATGTTGCTTATCTCTGAAAACAATTGCAGAGTGAGCATATGAATGAATGAGATTCAATAGATACTTTTTTGGCAAAGATCGGAGATTTGAACGAGCAATACATTTCTATTGATGAAACATAGTTAGACACTTCATTTATGAAAACTTTTCTTAATGATCTTCTAGATCCTTATCATAGTTTTGTTCTTCTCTTTGAGAGATAATGAAAAGCAATCCAAATTCCTTAACCTTTGAGAAGTTAGACTCTGTTTTGCTATAGGAAAATCAATCTAGGAAGAACAAGTCAATTATGTGTGTTGTAGATCAACCTTTCTTAGCTTGTCAAATGGGCAAAGGTAAATGGAGTTCATCTACTAGTAAGTAAAAAATTCTTCTAATGTTGCAAAATCAAAGAAGGAAGACGAAGATGACAAGAAAACAAAAAAGAAAAACTAGTTTTGCAAGTAATGTAAGGCAAATGATCATGTTAGGAAGAGTTTTCCTAAATTAGCTACAAAGGAGGCAAAGAAGAAAGAGGTAGGAATGTTTGTTGCAAATGCTTCTACACCTAAATCAGATTCTGTTAATCTTGTTCAAAATGAAGATTGGGCATTTACTACTCACTCAAGCTATGACCCATCTTCTCATGAGCAGTGTATGTTTAGAATAGACTTGGATGTTCATTGTTTGGTACTTTGGTAGTGGTCCAAACAAGCATATTACCTTGCAACATAGTTTCTTTACTTCACTCGAGCTCGTTGCTACAAGGAATATTGTCACATGTGCTAAGAAAATTCTATTATCCTATCATGGGATATGTAAAGATCATTCTTACTATTATTGATGGTACTTGTTTCACATTATCAAATGCCTTATATGTGATAGGGATAGAAAATAATCTATTATCAATCTGAACACTAGCCAAGATTGTATTGGTTGTCAAATTTTTTGATGACAAATGCACAATTCATGATATCTCATATAGTGATGTTATCATTGCTTCTAGCATCTTATGTTGTGGGTTGTATAAGTTATGAAATTTGAGAATGATTTAACAGGTATCTAAATTTTACTAGTTTGCTTCACCTACAAAAATTTAAAATGATATCCTCTCTTCCCAAAATTGAGGAACCCTCTAGACATGTTTGTGAAGGCTACATTTTTGGGTAAAATGCAGCACTCTTCCTTCCCAAAAGATGCTTCAATTAGAGGTGCACATGAATTGTAGTTGGTTCATAGTCATGTTTGTGGTCTTATGCAGACACCTTCATTTGGGAATTACCTATACTTCATGACTTTCATTGATGAATCTTCTAGGCATGCATGGTTTTATCTATTGAAAGCATAGTTTGAAGTATTCATGTGCTTTAAAAAGTTATTGGTTATGGTTGACAATCTATCAACATTTAAAATGGGCATCTTCCATTCTGAATGAGGAGTGTAGTATATGTCTTCTATGTTTAATGCATTTTTGGCTCAGCATAGTATAAAACATCAATGTATACATCTCGACAAAATGGATTTGTTGAGAGGAAGAACATGTTTCTCATGATAATGGAAAAGTCTAAGGTCAAAAGTCACGCTTTGCCTTATAGCTTCTAGCTTGAGGTTGTTATGCATGTAACATATATACTTAACAAGTATCCCACCAAATCATTTCCATCTATCACTCCATATGAGGCTTGATATAGTCACAAGACATCTATTGTTCAGTTGCATGTTTTTGGTTATGTGGAATATGCACTAGTGTCTCAACAACAACACAAAAGATTGGATGATAAGGCAGTGAAATGTTTTTTTTCGTACAGTTATGAAGGAAAAGGTTGTCATCTATATCATCCACAAACTAAGCACATTCTAGTTAGCCTTGAAGATTTTTTAGCAGAAGATACAATTCACCACTTACTTTCATACACCAAAGAGACATTAGTTAGCCTAAAGGAAGTGTATGATGCTTTGTTGCCTCTTTTTATAGGTGGATAATCAACTATTGGTCCTAGTGAGGCAATTTCTTAAGGTTTATTAGTTCAAATGATGATGTAGATCATTGCATTTCTGGTTTAGATTTACATGATGCCCTTAGTGATGAGAGTGGTGACATAGAAGAGGCAAAATCTATGCCTAAACAGTTGGTGCTGACTTTGAGAGACAAAAAATTAGATGCAACTTTTTCATACTGTACATGTCCAATCTCTCATAGTGTTTCCTTTGCATTAGACTATTATGACAGTTGCTAGTCTTTATGATGAGAATGACCCTATTTCTTTTGATGAAGCACATAATTCAAAAAAAAAAGGATGGTTGTTATGCAATCAAAATATGATTCTATTATGAAGAATGGTACTTGGTCTTTAAATGATTTGCCTCCAGGCAAAAAGGCCATTGGCACTAAATGGGTATACAAGGTGAAATGTAAGCTTCATGGAATAGTTCATAGGTATAATGCTAGGCTTGTTTCCAAAGGTGATGCTCAAGAGAAAGGCATCAATTTTGATGAGGTTTTTTCTTCCATGTGTTGGATGACCATTGTTCATAGCATCTATGCACTTGCAGCTCATTATGGTTGGAATGTATATTAGTTGGACATTAAAATTGCATTTCTAAATGTACATTAGTTGGACATTAAAATTTATAAATGGTGATTTACATGAAGAATTGTGTGCATTTCATGTTGATGACATGAGCGTTGATATATTTAGGTAGTGATGTGTGTGAACACACTAGGACCGCCCGGGCACCTTTTTCCCTCTTTTGGAGGTTTTTTCCCCCGCCTTGTATATAGGTGTATAACCCTAATGGGTCACTTAGTTTTGCGTGTTGTGCTCCAAGCTTATTCTTCTTCCATTTGTTGTTCACATGCTTCCGCAGACCTCAAACTCCAACAATTGGTATCAAAGTAGGTTGTCGCTTCATCTAGGGCATCATTGAAACCCCTCCGGTCATAGACTCAAAATCGCACAAAATTTGGTGGCATTACTCAGGGTGATTACAAGATCAAAATTGCTTCGCTTTGTGGTCCTTAAATTGTGATTTGAGCTCATCTTGACCTTGGAATGCACTATTGTACTGCTTGTGTAGGAAATTTCATCTTTTTGTGCCAAAGATATATATAGGCTCACTAGTATAAGCATCTCAAAGTTTTCTACAGGTTTAGCAGAACTTGATAGGGTAGTTCTATTCAACTTTTTGAGATACAATCAATTTTCTGCATCACGGTATTTTAGTGAGTGGCCATGGCTCAAAGCAATGGTGTATTCTATATGTTGGCTATTGAGGATAAGTTGGACTATACCAATTATTGATTATGGGCTTATATGATGTGTCATGCATTAGTTGCAAAAGGATTGTGGAATATTGTGCAAGGTGTTGAAAAAGTCCTATTTCACCTACAAAGATAGTTGTCGAAGGTGATGCAGACGATGTTGAAGATGATGATATTCTTCATGTTCCCATTTGTATTACGATTCCTGTTGGACCTACTATTGAAAAAAATCATTGGGATGGCAAAGATGCTTGGGCACATGCATTTATAGCCTTGTTTGTCAAACATGCCATTATTCCTCACATTCGCTTATGCAGAACAGCTAAAGATGCACTTATCACTTTATACCAAGCAAGGAATGAGGCTTGTGTTGCTTATCTCCGAAAACAATTGGAGAGTGAGCACATTGTTGGAGCAAGTCTATGACAAGCCTAAGTATTGGCTTGAGTCTCACAAAGTCTTAGAAGAAGCTTTAAAAAGAAGACTATGTAAAGTTCACTTGTGAACTACCTCTTGTAACTTTTGAAGAGTTTACTTAATGTAAAAGTAAGAGAATCTTAAGTGGTTGAGTCCACTTGATCAAGAATGGAAAGAGGAGCCACGAATTTGTGATTTGTGGTAGGTAGAGAATCAAATCAATCATTGATTGATTGGAGAGTGATTGAGGGAAGTTAGCCTCCCAAACTCAACTATAAATAGATGGCAGTTTTAGTCGTGGTTAGAGAGACCTATGTGAAGACCTCCAAGAGCTGAGCTTTATGCCATATCAAGGTGTGATTACAAGGCACACATATGTATCAGTAAGTCATTGTATTGTACAAGCAATATACTTTCATTTTCATGATTATTTGAGTTCATCTTTCCATGTTCTTGTGAAGTGTACTACTCACTGCCATTACTCTCAGTTTTCTTAGTCAGCTTGCAGAGATGTTTTCTCTGAGCTTGGTGCATCCTTTTTAGTGATTTAACTTGTTAAAGTTAGCTCTATAAGTCTACTATATGCTCATAAATTCTCATGTCATTTGGATGTTGCAATCTTCAGTTATGTTCGTTTGAAGTCAACAGGGTCTGTTCATCTTCACCTCTCTGTCAGGTACCCGACTTTTTCACTCATCGTGTCAGAGGTGTTTCTCAGTGGTTACTTATCCAAATTCCGTGATTTAAATCTTGTTGGATTCAGCTTACTATCTAGTATAACCATACAAATTTTCATAATCATTGGATTTCTACATGTTGAGTTATATTGATTTTTCTGCTCACTGGTCTATTTCTGTAGCAGCCTGTGAAAATCGGGATGATGTCATCACTTGTTAAAACTCATTATCAGTGTGTGGTTCATTATTTTTGATGAGATTACTCTTGAAAGTTAGCTCTTTAAGTTGCCTAGACTTCCCCAAGAGGAATTGAGCTAATTGCTGCTGTGCTCAGAGAATTATGTAAAACACTGGACAGGTGTATGAACCAAGAATAGCAAGTTTTCACCTCTGAGCTAACTCCAACTTATCTGTTTTGATCTATCTTTTTGAGAGTGATCTTCCAAGGTACATAGGGTGTCTAATACATCCATTGGCAAGCTAAAAGGGCCCACCATATACTCCTGGAGTTCATTTGGCTGGTGTAGATCAAGGATTTTGCAACACCTCTTCATCTTCAAGCACATACCTATCCATCTCTTCACAGTGGTATCAGAGCAAGGTTGGACAACATGCCAGATGGATTTCCTTCATCAATTGACAAATTGGACAGAGGTAACTACTCAGCTTGGTCATTAAGGATGGAAGCTTATCTCCAAGGTAGAAGTTTATATGGTTATGTGGCTGGAGATGAAGTTATGCCAAGTTTCAGGAACAAAAGTCAACCAACACAAGAAGAGCAAGAAAGATTAAGCACATGGTGCTCCAAGGATGCACTTGCAAGGTCTTATCTCCTCAACTCTATCTCAGATTTTTTGTTGCCTCACATTAGAAGTTGTAAGACATCTCAGGAAGTGTGGGATGCACTTGAAGCTTTCTTTTCTTCAAGTACCAAAGCTAGGAAGCATCAACTATGGATGGAGTTCACAACTCTCAAGAAGGCTCCCAAACAAAATGTGACTGATTTTGTCACAAAGCTCAAGGACATAGCGGATCAGTTGGGAAGCATTGGAGAGGTAATAGATGAAGAGCAAATTGTAAGGCAGGTCATCAATGGCTTGAAGGCAGATGATAAGTGGGAAGCATTCACCACAGCTATGGATTTGTACATGGACATGCATGTACCTGATTTCAACACACTCATTGGACAACTACTTACTCAAGAGGCAGAGCTTATCAAAAATGGAGAAAGCTCTAGAGGTAATCAATCTTCAGCTTTATACACGGATAAAAGCAAGTCTAAAGATAACAAAGGAAAGGCAAAGAAAGTGGATGATGAAGCAGGTACATATCAAGCTAACTATGCAGGTAGAGGAAGACATGGCAGAGGTAGAGGAAGAGGAGGTAGACAAGGCAGGGGGAGATCCCAAGACTCCAACTCATATTCTATTTGTGGATTAACTAATCATACAACTGAAAATTGCTTTAGGAATTCCAGGAATCAAAGAGGCAAAGGATACAATAGAGGAAGTTATGGCTACTCAAGAGGAAGGTTCAACAACTACCATGGCAACTACAACAACTACAATCATTTAAACTATCAAGGAGGCTACAAAGGAAGGAGAGACTACAATAACTACACAGAAGACTCAAACAAAGAGGATTCATTATTGATCATGAACATGGCTATGCCACAAGGTAAATCTGATGAGCATATTTTCTACATAGATTCAGGTTGTTCAAATCATGTGGCAGGAAATGTGGCACTCCTATCAGATTTAGAAGATCCAAGGAGTAAGCATGAGGTACAAACAGGAGATGATACAAAACATCCTGTGGAGAAAATAGGCAATGTCAAAGCACCTGATGGAAACATCAATCTACTCAGTAAGGTACTCTATGTCCTTACCATTACAAAGAATTTGATAAGTGTTGGGCAGATAGTAGAGAAAGGGTTGCAAGTCAGGTTCACAAAGGTAGGAGCATTTGTTGAAGATCCAAGTCAAGGATTCAGAAGAATTGCAAAAGGTGAAAAGACAGGTAGATTGTTCACATTTGAATTACAGGACACTAGAAACATTGCTCTCTTTAATTATGGTAGTCAGACACTCACAGAATTGGAAGTATGGCACAAAAGGTTAGCACATATTGGTGAAAGGTCATTAAAGCAAATCTGCAGGGACCAAAGTGTACTTGGACTTCCTAATTTGTCAAAACAACATATGATTTATAAGTGTAGTGCATGTCAATTTGGAAAGTCTCACAGGTTACCATTCATGAAGAAAGGTTATATGCATGGAGATCTCTTGGAGTTGGTTCATACAGATGTATGGGGACCTAGCAAGGAAGCTTCAATATCTGGATCAAGGTATTATGTTTCCTTTATTGATGATTGCAGCAGATGGACTATCCTATTCTTTATGAAACACAAAGATGAAGTTTTTTCATGTTTCAAAAGATATTTGGCTCTTGTGGAGAATCAAACAGGTAAATCACTAAAAAGGCTAAGGTCAGATGGAGGGGGAGAATACTTCTCCCATGATTTTGATTCTTTTCTTCAAGAAAGAGGAATCAAAAGAGAGGTAACTACAAGGTACACTCCTGAGCAAAATGGAGTGGCAGAAAGGAAGAATAGGACAATTGTTGAAGCTGCAAGGTCTATGTTAAATGAAAAGCATTTACCTAATTACTTATGGGCTGAGGCTGTATCTACAGCCACTTACTTGATTAACAGGTTGCCTTCAAAATCCCTTGATGGGATGACTCCATATGAGGCTTGGAATGGAAGAAGACCAAGCTTAGATCATTGTAAAATTTTTGGATGTATTGCTTTTGCTCATGTTCCTTCACAGGTTAGAGGCAAGATGGATCCAAAGGCAGAAAGGTGTGTATTTATTGGATATGACAACAATCAAAAGGGCTACAGGTTATACAACCCTACCAACAAAGGATTCTTGGTAAGCAGAGATGTAGTTTTTGATGAGAACAATTCATGGTATGAAGATTCATGCAGGAAGGTCAATTTACCATATGATCTTGAAGAAGATTTTCCAAAGCTTGGTAGAGAACAATCAAAGATTGAAGAACAAGACACCTCGGAGGATGATGAAGAATCTCACATGGAAAAGGTCAAAGCATGGAAGTCTAAAGGTAAAGCAAAATTGCAGGAACTTGGACATGAGGCAGAATCATCACATCCTGGCCTAAGAAGATCTATGAGGGAAAAGAAAAAACCAGAAAGGTATGGGTTTGACACCTCATTAGTAACTAAACATTCCATCTACATAGCACAGGATATAAACCAAGAGGAGCCATCATCATTTGAAGAGGCCAAAGCAAAAACAGAATGGAAGCATGCAATGAAGGAAGAGATTGAAGCACTTGAGGAAAACAACACTTGGGATTTGGTGCCCAAGACTTCATCCATGAAGGTAATAGGCTCAAGATGGGTCTATAAACTCAAGAAGAATTCTGATGGTTCAATTAACAGGTATAAGGCAAGGCTTGTAGCAAAAGGCTTTGCACAAACTCAGGGAATTGATTATGAGGAGACCTTCTCTCCTGTGGCAAAGATGCCTACTATTAGGGTTTTGCTTAGTATTGCCTCTTCCAAGAATTGGAAGATACTTCAACTAGATGTAAAGAATGCATTCTTGAATGGTTGGATAACAGAAGAGGTATATATGGCACAACCACCTGGTTTTGAGAATCAAGTTTATCCTGATTATGTGTGTAAACTTAACAAAGCATTGTATGGTCTCAAGAAAGCTCCAAGAGCTTGGAATTTCAGGCTTGTTTCATTCTTGCAGGACAAAGGCTTTCAACCAAGCAAGGCAGATCCTTCACTCTTTATTAAAAAGAGTAATTCCGAGATCATCTACCTATGTGTATATGTAGATGATATTATATTGACAGGAAATGATGCAGATGGTATGAAGAAGATCAAAGATCAGATGAGAGAAGAGTTCAAGATAAGTGATTTGGGTTCACTTACCTACTTCCTAGGTTTGGAAGTTGTCTACAAAGATCATGGTTTGTTTCTCACTCAAAGAAAGTACATTAAGGACATGTTGGCAAAATTCAAGATGCAAGATTGTAAGATTGCAGGTACTCCAATGGAGGTCAATCACAAATTGAGCTCACATGAAGGTGAACTCATAGAGGACATCACATCATATCAAAGTCTAGTGGGTAGTCTCAACTATGCCACATTGACAAGAGTAGATATATGTTACAGTGTGAGTGTGCTAAGCCAATTTATGCACACACCAAGGAAACCACATATGGATGCTGCCAAAAGGATTCTCAAGTATCTCAAAGGAACCATAAATGAAGGACTTTATTATCCTTATGTATCTGATTTAGGTTTGAAGCTATTTTCTGATGCAGATTGGGCTGGCTCCAAGGAAGATAGAAGGAGCACTTCAGGTTATCTTACCTTTGCAGGTTCAAAGCTTATTTCATGGTCATCCAAGAAGCAACCCACAGTTGCTCTCTCTTCTACTGAAGCTGAATATAGAGGTCTTGCCATAGCTACACAAGAAGCTATGTGGATGAAGACATTGTTCAAAGATCTTGGATTGGAGTTTGGAACTCCAACTATTTTTGGTGACAATATGAGTTCTATTCACTTGGCTGCTAATCCTATTTTTCATGCAAGGACTAAACATATTGAAGTTCATTATCACTATGTACGAGAGACGTTTCTAAGCAAAGAGATTCAAATATCATATGTGTCCACTCATCAACAATGTGCAGATATTCTAACCAAAGCATTGGATGGTACAAAGCTTTGCAAATTCAAGGCTATGATTGGTTTACAGGTAATCTTGGAAGATTGAAGACCTCAAGCATACTTGGCTTGAGGGGGAGCTGTTGGAGCAAGTCTATGACAAGCCTAAGTATTGGCTTGAGTCTCACAAAGTCTTAGAAGAAGCTTTAAAAAGAAGACTATGTAAAGTTCACTTGTGAACTACCTCTTGTAACTTTTGAAGAGTTTACTTAATGTAAAAGTAAGAGAATCTTAAGTGGTTGAGTCCACTTGATCAAGAATGGAAAGAGGAGCCACGAATTTGTGATTTGTGGTAGGTAGAGAATCAAATCAATCATTGATTGATTGGAGAGTGATTGAGGGAAGTTAGCCTCCCAAACTCAACTATAAATAGATGGCAGTTTTAGTCGTGGTTAGAGAGACCTATGTGAAGACCTCCAAGAGCTGAGCTTTATGCCATATCAAGGTGTGATTACAAGGCACACATATGTATCAGTAAGTCATTGTATTGTACAAGCAATATACTTTCATTTTCATGATTATTTGAGTTCATCTTTCCATGTTCTTGTGAAGTGTACTACTCACTGCCATTACTCTCAGTTTTCTTAGTCAGCTTGCAGAGATGTTTTCTCTGAGCTTGGTGCATCCTTTTTAGTGATTTAACTTGTTAAAGTTAGCTCTATAAGTCTACTATATGCTCATAAATTCTCATGTCATTTGGATGTTGCAATCTTCAGTTATGTTCATTTGAAGTCAACAGGGTCTGTTCATCTTCACCTCTCTGTCAGGTACCCGACTTTTTCACTCATCGTGTCAGAGGTGTTTCTCAGTGGTTACTTATCCAAATTCCGTGATTTAAATCTTGTTGGATTCAGCTTACTGTCTAGTATAACCATACAAATTTTCATAATCATTGGATTTCTACATGTTGAGTTATATTGATTTTTCTGCTCACTGGTCTATTTCTGTAGCAGCCTGTGAAAATCGGGATGATGTCATCACTTGTTAAAACTCATTATCAGTGTGTGGTTCATTATTTTTGATGAGATTACTCTTGAAAGTTAGCTCTTTAAGTTGCCTAGACTTCCCCAAGAGGAATTGAGCTAATTGCTGCTGTGCTCAGAGAATTATGTAAAACACTGGACAGGTGTATGAACCAAGAATAGCAAGTTTTCACCTCTGAGCTAACTCCAACTTATCTGTTTTGATCTATCTTTTTGAGAGTGATCTTCCAAGGTACATAGGGTGTCTAATACATCCATTGGCAAGCTAAAAGGGCCCACCATATACTCCTGGAGTTCATTTGGCTGGTGTAGATCAAGGATTTTGCAACACCTCTTCATCTTCAAGCACATACCTATCCATCTCTTCACAGTGGTATCAGAGCAAGGTTGGACAACATGCCAGATGGATTTCCTTCATCAATTGACAAATTGGACAGAGGTAACTACTCAGCTTGGTCATTAAGGATGGAAGCTTATCTCCAAGGTAGAAGTTTATATGGTTATGTGGCTGGAGATGAAGTTATGCCAAGTTTCAGGAACAAAAGTCAACCAACACAAGAAGAGCAAGAAAGATTAAGCACATGGTGCTCCAAGGATGCACTTGCAAGGTCTTATCTCCTCAACTCTATCTCAGATTTTTTGTTGCCTCACATTAGAAGTTGTAAGACATCTCAGGAAGTGTGGGATGCACTTGAAGCTTTCTTTTCTTCAAGTACCAAAGCTAGGAAGCATCAACTATGGATGGAGTTCACAACTCTCAAGAAGGCTCCCAAACAAAATGTGACTGATTTTGTCACAAAGCTCAAGGACATAGCGGATCAGTTGGGAAGCATTGGAGAGGTAATAGATGAAGAGCAAATTGTAAGGCAGGTCATCAATGGCTTGAAGGCAGATGATAAGTGGGAAGCATTCACCACAGCTATGGATTTGTACATGGACATGCATGTACCTGATTTCAACACACTCATTGGACAACTACTTACTCAAGAGGCAGAGCTTATCAAAAATGGAGAAAGCTCTAGAGGTAATCAATCTTCAGCTTTATACACGGATAAAAGCAAGTCTAAAGATAACAAAGGAAAGGCAAAGAAAGTGGATGATGAAGCAGGTACATATCAAGCTAACTATGCAGGTAGAGGAAGACATGGCAGAGGTAGAGGAAGAGGAGGTAGACAAGGCAGGGGGAGATCCCAAGACTCCAACTCATATTCTATTTGTGGATTAACTAATCATACAACTGAAAATTGCTTTAGGAATTCCAGGAATCAAAGAGGCAAAGGATACAATAGAGGAAGTTATGGCTACTCAAGAGGAAGGTTCAACAACTACCATGGCAACTACAACAACTACAATCATTTAAACTATCAAGGAGGCTACAAAGGAAGGAGAGACTACAATAACTACACAGAAGACTCAAACAAAGAGGATTCATTATTGATCATGAACATGGCTATGCCACAAGGTAAATCTGATGAGCATATTTTCTACATAGATTCAGGTTGTTCAAATCATGTGGCAGGAAATGTGGCACTCCTATCAGATTTAGAAGATCCAAGGAGTAAGCATGAGGTACAAACAGGAGATGATACAAAACATCCTGTGGAGAAAATAGGCAATGTCAAAGCACCTGATGGAAACATCAATCTACTCAGTAAGGTACTCTATGTCCTTACCATTACAAAGAATTTGATAAGTGTTGGGCAGATAGTAGAGAAAGGGTTGCAAGTCAGGTTCACAAAGGTAGGAGCATTTGTTGAAGATCCAAGTCAAGGATTCAGAAGAATTGCAAAAGGTGAAAAGACAAGTAGATTGTTCACATTTGAATTACAGGACACTAGAAACATTGCTCTCTTTAATTATGGTAGTCAGACACTCACAGAATTGGAAGTATGGCACAAAAGGTTAGCACATATTGGTGAAAGGTCATTAAAGCAAATCTGCAGGGACCAAAGTGTACTTGGACTTCCTAATTTGTCAAAACAACATATGATTTATAAGTGTAGTGCATGTCAATTTGGAAAGTCTCACAGGTTACCATTCATGAAGAAAGGTTATATGCATGGAGATCTCTTGGAGTTGGTTCATACAGATGTATGGGGACCTAGCAAGGAAGCTTCAATATCTGGATCAAGGTATTATGTTTCCTTTATTGATGATTGCAGCAGATGGACTATCCTATTCTTTATGAAACACAAAGATGAAGTTTTTTCATGTTTCAAAAGATATTTGGCTCTTGTGGAGAATCAAACAGGTAAATCACTAAAAAGGCTAAGGTCAGATGGAGGGGGAGAATACTTCTCCCATGATTTTGATTCTTTTCTTCAAGAAAGAGGAATCAAAAGAGAGGTAACTACAAGGTACACTCCTGAGCAAAATGGAGTGGCAGAAAGGAAGAATAGGACAATTGTTGAAGCTGCAAGGTCTATGTTAAATGAAAAGCATTTACCTAATTACTTATGGGCTGAGGCTGTATCTACAGCCACTTACTTGATTAACAGGTTGCCTTCAAAATCCCTTGATGGGATGACTCCATATGAGGCTTGGAATGGAAGAAGACCAAGCTTAGATCATTGTAAAATTTTTGGATGTATTGCTTTTGCTCATGTTCCTTCACAGGTTAGAGGCAAGATGGATCCAAAGGCAGAAAGGTGTGTATTTATTGGATATGACAACAATCAAAAGGGCTACAGGTTATACAACCCTACCAACAAAGGATTCTTGGTAAGCAGAGATGTAGTTTTTGATGAGAACAATTCATGGTATGAAGATTCATGCAGGAAGGTCAATTTACCATATGATCTTGAAGAAGATTTTCCAAAGCTTGGTAGAGAACAATCAAAGATTGAAGAACAAGACACCTCGGAGGATGATGAAGAATCTCACATGGAAAAGGTCAAAGCATGGAAGTCTAAAGGTAAAGCAAAATTGCAGGAACTTGGACATGAGGCAGAATCATCACATCCTGGCCTAAGAAGATCTATGAGGGAAAAGAAAAAACCAGAAAGGTATGGGTTTGACACCTCATTAGTAACTAAACATTCCATCTACATAGCACAGGATATAAACCAAGAGGAGCCATCATCATTTGAAGAGGCCAAAGCAAAAACAGAATGGAAGCATGCAATGAAGGAAGAGATTGAAGCACTTGAGGAAAACAACACTTGGGATTTGGTGCCCAAGACTTCATCCATGAAGGTAATAGGCTCAAGATGGGTCTATAAACTCAAGAAGAATTCTGATGGTTCAATTAACAGGTATAAGGCAAGGCTTGTAGCAAAAGGCTTTGCACAAACTCAGGGAATTGATTATGAGGAGACCTTCTCTCCTGTGGCAAAGATGCCTACTATTAGGGTTTTGCTTAGTATTGCCTCTTCCAAGAATTGGAAGATACTTCAACTAGATGTAAAGAATGCATTCTTGAATGGTTGGATAACAGAAGAGGTATATATGGCACAACCACCTGGTTTTGAGAATCAAGTTTATCCTGATTATGTGTGTAAACTTAACAAAGCATTGTATGGTCTCAAGAAAGCTCCAAGAGCTTGGAATTTCAGGCTTGTTTCATTCTTGCAGGACAAAGGCTTTCAACCAAGCAAGGCAGATCCTTCACTCTTTATTAAAAAGAGTAATTCCGAGATCATCTACCTATGTGTATATGTAGATGATATTATATTGACAGGAAATGATGCAGATGGTATGAAGAAGATCAAAGATCAGATGAGAGAAGAGTTCAAGATAAGTGATTTGGGTTCACTTACCTACTTCCTAGGTTTGGAAGTTGTCTACAAAGATCATGGTTTGTTTCTCACTCAAAGAAAGTACATTAAGGACATGTTGGCAAAATTCAAGATGCAAGATTGTAAGATTGCAGGTACTCCAATGGAGGTCAATCACAAATTGAGCTCACATGAAGGTGAACTCATAGAGGACATCACATCATATCAAAGTCTAGTGGGTAGTCTCAACTATGCCACATTGACAAGAGTAGATATATGTTACAGTGTGAGTGTGCTAAGCCAATTTATGCACACACCAAGGAAACCACATATGGATGCTGCCAAAAGGATTCTCAAGTATCTCAAAGGAACCATAAATGAAGGACTTTATTATCCTTATGTATCTGATTTAGGTTTGAAGCTATTTTCTGATGCAGATTGGGCTGGCTCCAAGGAAGATAGAAGGAGCACTTCAGGTTATCTTACCTTTGCAGGTTCAAAGCTTATTTCATGGTCATCCAAGAAGCAACCCACAGTTGCTCTCTCTTCTACTGAAGCTGAATATAGAGGTCTTGCCATAGCTACACAAGAAGCTATGTGGATGAAGACATTGTTCAAAGATCTTGGATTGGAGTTTGGAACTCCAACTATTTTTGGTGACAATATGAGTTCTATTCACTTGGCTGCTAATCCTATTTTTCATGCAAGGACTAAACATATTGAAGTTCATTATCACTATGTACGAGAGACGTTTCTAAGCAAAGAGATTCAAATATCATATGTGTCCACTCATCAACAATGTGCAGATATTCTAACCAAAGCATTGGATGGTACAAAGCTTTGCAAATTCAAGGCTATGATTGGTTTACAGGTAATCTTGGAAGATTGAAGACCTCAAGCATACTTGGCTTGAGGGGGAGCTGTTGGAGCAAGTCTATGACAAGCCTAAGTATTGGCTTGAGTCTCACAAAGTCTTAGAAGAAGCTTTAAAAAGAAGACTATGTAAAGTTCACTTGTGAACTACCTCTTGTAACTTTTGAAGAGTTTACTTAATGTAAAAGTAAGAGAATCTTAAGTGGTTGAGTCCACTTGATCAAGAATGGAAAGAGGAGCCACGAATTTGTGATTTGTGGTAGGTAGAGAATCAAATCAATCATTGATTGATTGGAGAGTGATTGAGGGAAGTTAGCCTCCCAAACTCAACTATAAATAGATGGCAGTTTTAGTCGTGGTTAGAGAGACCTATGTGAAGACCTCCAAGAGCTGAGCTTTATGCCATATCAAGGTGTGATTACAAGGCACACATATGTATCAGTAAGTCATTGTATTGTACAAGCAATATACTTTCATTTTCATGATTATTTGAGTTCATCTTTCCATGTTCTTGTGAAGTGTACTACTCACTGCCATTACTCTCAGTTTTCTCAGTCAGCTTGCAGAGATGTTTTCTCTGAGCTTGGTGCATCATTTTCAGTGATTTAACTTGGTAAAGTTAGCTCTATAAGTCTACTATATGCTCATAAAATTTCATGTCATTTGGATGTTGCAATCTTCAGTTATGTTCATTTGAAGTCAACAGGGTCTGTTCATCTTCACCTCTCTGTCAGGTACCCGACTTTTTCACTCATCTTGTCAGAGGTGTTGCTCAGTGGTTACTCATCCAAATTCAGTGATTTAAATCTTGTTGGATTCAGCTTACTGTCTAGTATAACTATACAAATTTTCATAATCATTGGATTTCTACATTTTGAGTTATGCTGATTTTTCTGCGCACTGGTCTATTTCTGTAGCAGCCCGTGAAAATCGGGATGATGTCATCACTTGTTAAAACTCATTCTCAGTGTGTGGTTCATTATTTTTGATGAGATTACTCTTGAAAGTTAGCTCTTTAAGTTGCCTAGACTTCCCCAAGAGGAATTGAGCTAATTGCTGCTGTGCTCAGAGAATTATGTAAAACACTGGACAGGTGTATGAACCAAGAATAGCAAGTTTTCACCTCTGAGCTAACTCCAACTTATCTGTTTTGATCTATCTTTTTGAGAGTGATCTTCCAAGGTACATAGGGTGTCTAATACATCCATTGGCAAGCTAAAAGGGCCCACCATATACTCCTGGAGTTCATTTGGCTGGTGTAGATCAAGGATTTTGCAACACCTCTTCATCTTCAAGCACATACCTATCCATCTCTTCACACACATGAATGAAGGAGATTCCATGGACAATTTTCTGACAAAGATCAAAGACTTGAAGGAACAATTAATTTCTGTTGATGAAGTCTTGCTAGCCAGTTCACTTGTGTAGACTGTTTTGAATGGTCTTCCAGATTCACATCAAAGTTTTGCTTCTACTCTTTGTTTGATGATGAAAGGCAATCCAAATGCCTTAACATTTGAGGAGTTAGTCTCTGTTCTTTTACATGAAGATCAAGCTAGGCAGAACATGTCCATTATGCATGTTGTAGATCAAGCTTTCTTGGCTAGTCAGAAGGGCAAAGGAAAATTGAGCTCTCTTACTAGTAAGCAAAAATCTACTAGTTCTACAAAAACAAAGAAGGATGACAGAGATGAGAAGAAAATAGAAAGGCAAAAATTGTGTTGCAAATATTGTAAGGAAATGATCATGTCATAAAGAGTTGTCCAAACTGGCTACTAAAGAGGCAAGGAAGAAAGAGGTTGGAATGGTTCTTGTAGAGGCCTCTACACCCAAAACAGAGTTTGCTAATCTTGTGCAGAATGAAGAATGGGCATTTACCACTGTTTGCAGTTATGAGCCATCTTCTCATGAACATGCTATTCAAGAATTGGAGCTTGTTCACACTGATGTCTATGGTCCTATGCATACAGCCTATTTTGGGAAGTATCTTTACTCCGTGACTTTCATCGATGATTTTTCTAGGCATGCATGACTATATCCATTGAAAGAAAAGTCCCAAGTGTTTATGTGCTTCAAACAATTTTTGGTTTTGGCTGAAAATTTGTCAGCATCTAAAACTAGCATCCTCCGTTTTGATCAAGGGGGGGATATATGTCTTTTGATTTTAATGCATTTCTGGTTGAACATGGGATAAAACATCAGTGTACAATGTCATATACACCTCAACAGAGTGGAGTTGCTGAACGGAAGAAGAGGTCACTGATGGAGATGGCTAGGTGTATGGACAAGGGTTAGGCTTTACCACATAGTTGCTAGCTTGAGGCTGTTATGTGTGTAGCATATGTACTTAAGAGGTGTCCCACTAAAGCATTGCAGTCTATCACTCCATACGAGGCTTGGCATGTTCGTAAGCCATTTGTTGTTCACCTGCATGTTTTTGGTTGTCTGGCATGTGCATTAGTGCCTAAACAACAACACTGGAAATTGGATGATAAAGTAGTGAAATGTATTTTTGTTGGGTATAGTTCTGAAAGCAAAGTCAATCGTCTGTATCATCCACAGAACACTAAATGCATTTTTGTTAGTCCTGATGTTGTTTTTGTGGAAGATGCTATTCAGCCATTACTTTCATGTACTAAGGATACATCAGTTAGCTCCAAAGACATGTATGACACTTTGCTACCTCTTTTTATAGGTGGACAGTCTAGTGCTGGTCCTAATGAGGCAACTTCTCAGCCTTTATAGGTTCCATGTGATGATGTAGATCATTCCATTTCTGATGTAGATTTACATAATGCACTTGTTGATGAGAGAGTTGATATTGAGGAGGCAAAAAATATGCCAAAATGGCTAGTGTAAACTTTGCATGACAACAAATTAGATGCACCTCTATCATATCGTACTCGTTCTAGTGCTTCTTTTGCATCAGATTGGTATGCTATGGCTACCTCTAGTCTTTGTGATAAGAATGAGCCTATTTTGCTTGATGAAGCCCAAAATTAATAAAATTGGATGACTGCTATGCAATTTGAATATGATGCTATAATGAATAATGATACCTGGTCTTTATGTGACTTGCCTTCTAGAAAGAAGGCCATTGGCACTAAGTGGGTATACAAGCTAAAGTGTAAGCCTGATGGAACAATTGACAGGTATAAGGCTAGGCTTGTTGCAAAGGGTTATGCTCAGGAAAGAGGCATTGATTTTGATGAGACATTTGCTCCTGCATGCTAAATGACTACTATTCGCCGCATCTCTGCACTTGTAACTCATCATGGCTGGAATGTACATCAGTTGTACATAAAAACTACATTTTTGAATCATGACTTGCATGAAGAAATGTATGTTTTTCAGCCCCGTGGCTTTGTGCAGAAAGAGCATGAAAACCAAGTGTGCAGGTTGAAGAAGGAATTATATGGTTTAAAGCAAGCACATGTGCTTGGTATGAAAAGATACATGCCTATCTGATTGCACATGGTTTTGAGAATATTCCAACTGAACGAACCTTGTATGTTAAGCATGCAAATGATGTGCTTCTGTTCATTGTTGTCTATGTTGATGACATGCTACTCACTAGTCCTCATGAGAAGCATATTGCTGATTTCAAGGTTGATTTGCATGCCTCGTTTGAGATGTCTGATTTGAGGCATTTGGATCATTATTTGGGCATTCAATTTATGCAAGTTGATGGTGGAATATCTTTGTGTCAAACCAAATATATTGACACATTATTGCAGCATTTTGGCCTTGAAGCACATGAGAACGGACTTTTTGACCTCAATTAGGGGGTGCCAAATAGACATGAATTTTAGCTCCCACCGAAGTTTGGTCCAAGAAAGGCACCATCTCTTGTTAAGGGTGTGGTGAACATCTAAATCCTCTTTGAAGTTGGGGATTCTGGATAGCTTCTTACCATTGCTCCATTTGAGACCCTCCAAGCAAGGAAGATCCTGACCGCAGAGAAGGCGGGTAGTTGAGCGGTCCCATGCTAAACACCTGCTTTGAAGAAGAGTCCATTCCTCAAAGGTAACTCTAAGTCTCGGATCCAAATCTTCGAACCTAATCCACTGGCTGGTCTCTTGTTTCCAGAGTTATTTCCACTGTTTGAACCCCTTGTTCTATAACCGCCTTGCAGTTTGGAGGTTCCAAGACTCCACCCCCCGAATGCCGCTGATCAAGAACCAAATAGAGTCATTTTGTCTTATGCCAGCCACCCACTTCCACTCATCACAGATTCTGATGAACTGTTTGGCCTTGTTCCAATTCTTCCATAAGGAACACACTAGGCTAGAGCCTTTAGGGAAGACCGGGTGGGGGGAGAACAAAAGTGTGAGAATCCCTAAGTCCTTCCAACCAGGGTGGCTTCCTTAAGTGTTTGGATCTTTTTGGCCTGGCCAATGGATCTAAAGTCAACCACCTCAAGACTAGTTTCAAAAATTCTAATAATGTGGTTCCTAATTGTGTTACTCATCTTGGGTGTAACATTCTAAAAGATCGGGAAATTTTCAGGTTGTTAGGTATCCCGATGGGTTTTAAAGTGTCTCTCATGCAAAGATGGGAATGGGTGCTAGATAAATTTAAGAATAGTTTATTCCACTAGTATGGGGTTAACTGCTCTATTACCCATAGAACCTTCATTCTTAATCATTACTTATTGCCAAAACTTACTTATTTTCTTGCCTGCTGGTCTCCCCCTAAAAAGCAAATTGGTCAGGCTATTACCTTAGCCATGAGGTTTTTGTGGGGTGGGACTGAGCATAAGAACAAGGTGCCAAAGGTTGCTTGGTCTACTTGTTGCTTGCCCAAGGCTCAAGGGGGATTGGGTGTCATGTGTCCTTTTAAAATGGCTAATAATCTTGCGGCTAAATGGATCTACAGGTCTCTATGCAGTAATGATGTGTGGGTTGCTCTGCTTAAAAGGAATGTCAAAAAGTTATGCCTGTCCAACTATAAGGCCTAGTCTAATCTTGAACTCTGGGACATAATTGTTTCTCCCCAAGCCTTCTCCCCTGTGGGTAGCTCTTTGGTTTGTAGTTTCTGGAATGCATGGAAAAAAATTCAAGGATAGAGGTTTCCATTTGATGAAACAAAACCCCATTGGATGCTAGCTAGCAACAGCTTCACCAGATGGAGGAAAAACGTGTTACTCTTATACTCAGAGAGGAGATTAACCATGGCCTCCTTCTTGTAAGTGTGAGTGCCTTATGGGCTCTTGCCCCCTGCACTGTATGTACTACCCTTAGTAATTTAAACTTTCTATTTTGTTTTAAAAAAAAAGTGTTGAAAAGAATAAACAAAGATAGATCTTTAAAAGTGGGGGATGAGGAATGCCATCAAGTAATGATCATACAAGAGTAAGGTTGGATTCAGACTCAGCAGTGGCACTAGTTAACCATGCAATCAGTTCAATCATGTCAAGCCATAGTGGCACTAGTTAACCATGCAATCAGTTCAATCATGTCAAGCCATGTATACAGGTTCCATCAACATGTATTCACAATGAGCGACGAAATAGCGAAAAAGTATGCTAACTAGGTGGAACAAAAGTTTTTGCAGAGTTTTGATCCTCCCCCCTTCGCCTCAAACCTTTTCTCTATTCCATGTTAGATTCTAAAGCTACAATTTACGTACTACTGTTCCGCCCTATGTGAATGTGTACCCGGAAGAACTAGAACATTTCCACTGTTCTGCCTGAAGAAGCTGATGTTAACCAAATGTTATGCAGTCCCATTGTGAAACGACCCTAAGACAATGGACATGATAAGACTTATATGTCAATAAAAAAAGTAAAAATTTATTTTGGTTTTATATTGAGTGGGAATTTAAAATTTTGGCATTGTGCCACCATCTAATTGGGAAAGGAAGTTGCTCCTTCTTTGGAAAATTGTTCATGGAAGCATTTGAACCCATGCAAGCGCCCACAAGATGTTAGGCTTCCCCCTTAATGCAAAAGATGCCTCTTTAAAGAGGAAGACTTTAAGCACCTCTTTTTCTTTTTTACGTACACTGAATGAAATACACGCATGCCCAACCTCATAAGGTAGAGGCACCCATACATTTAAATATGCGTGAAGGTTGAACATGTCTAGTGGATGGGACTTGAACTCGCACTCTGTCCCACGGAGTTCAAGGCTTACCACTACACCATGCCCATTTGGACAAGAGCACATGTCCTTGTGTGCTTGAAGAGTAGCAAGATTTTGTGCTTGTGACAAAGGTTTTTCAAGTTGCATTCAAGGATCTCTTGGTAGCATGCCATCCTCGACGAAGCACTAGGTTGCTCGGTAGCCTTCTAAAATATGATCAAAAGTGAATTTATTTGGAAAGTCTAGAGAAAATGATGTTGGTCAAACATCGATACATCCTTAAAGACTCTCCCTCATAGTGTTCTCTTATTCTCTTAGGAAAGAGAATTAAGAATATTAAGAATGTCCCACCATTCAAGCACTTGATGATCTTTTTACTCAAAAGGAACAACATGAAAAATGAATGGATACCCAATGAAAGGGATACTAGCTTGGTATCTCTTCTTAACTTGCTCGAACTTCTTCTTTTCTCAAAATAATTCATGCTTTTAGAAAACATGTTGAATCTATGGAGGAGTGAAGTTGTTGCTTTGCCTAGGGTGTCTAACGCCTCTCTATGCATTAGCACTTGCTCACTCTTTACTCTTCTTATCATTACTCACTTGCTTCTTCTTGCATCTAAGGGATCGAGTCAGTTCTCGCTCCCTAGAGAGGGGCCAATGTGGCATTGCATGAAGTTTTTGAGGAATGGACTCTAAGGTCATTTGATGGACTAGCTTTTATCCCCCTCCAGAGACCAATACAACATGAGTGTAGTGCATAGCTCCTAGCTACAACAAACATTGTTTCTCCATGGGAGACAAGTAAGTCTAAGGACAAATGAAAATGTAAATACGTGTTGTTTGTGGATGGAGGTAAATAGTATCTTGAAGTAACCAAATATCATAGTAAGAAAGCTTATAATCATATGCTCGGTTAGTTGATGAGTCAATAAGTAATCCTGCTCATAATAACTTCTCTTACTAATAATCATGTGTAAGAATAATATGGAACAATCTTGGGAAGGAACTCTTTGAACTACTTTTTCTTTAGGATTTTGCATATTTTTTCTGAGAGCTTATCCACCTTCCTTATCCACCACACTCTAAAGAGCTTATCCACCTTCCTTATCCACCACACTCTAAAGAAGAACTACAGATTCCTCTTCATATATGAGCTTGCCTTTGGTCTTAGAAAGAGCATTTTTCAAGTTCCACATTTTCTTTGTTCATTTCTATTTCAAAGTGGGTTATCCATGTAAAGAGTTTCTGTCTTCCCTTTTTAATTAATTTTTTTGAACTCTTCATAACGTCTATTGAGTCGATTTGATAACTTGAATCCAACAAGGATTTGAAGAGGGATTGATCCATGCTAGATTGAGGACAAGGAAAAGATCAACATGGAACCCTTTTCCTCCTATAAGGAGCATGGAGAGATAAAATTATTGAGAAGTTGTATGAGAGGACAACATCAATGCAGAGAGAGAGAGAGAGAGAGAGAGAGAGAGAGAGAGAGAGAGAGAGAGATTGGAAATCCCCAAGATGTCTGCAATATTTTGAGACAATTTAAGACAATCCCAACAAAACTTTTCAAGATCATCAATGGATCGCCCTTTCCGCTCCCAATGATCATCAACAATTTCCACTGGGGATTCTTTGTTGCTTCGAGTTGGGAGTCTACATAGAAAAAGTTGGGAGCCTCTAAAATGTCCTACACCCATCTATGTTGACAAAATGTGTCAACTCCACCATGAGGGTCCATTAAGATCCAAATTTGTTGTGAGGAGATTCCATGAGGTCCTCGGTCTTAATCTTAACTTCATATGATATCTGGCTTCAAAATTTTTTCCTTCAATTGTGGGTTTATGACTGCTCTTGACGGATTCATGAGACTTCAAACTTGAAGGAGAGGATGATCATAAGTTCATGGTGTGAATTTAATTCCCCATCTCTTCATATCTTTGTTCTTCTTTAGACCTATCGCAATCAATAGGGTATTGCAATCTAGTTTGTCTTTGTTGTGTTCCCTCCATAAGAGCATGCATAGTCTTTCTTTTGTATCCACTCACTTTTTCTTGCATATGTATCTAGGACTATTAACCCTATTAATGTTTTCTTTACTAGTGGAGCACGCATCTTGGGAGCTTTCATCATCTGATTCCTCTAAATCTTCCACTTGACTAAAGCCACTAGGGTAGTCCACTATGTAGATTCTTCAAGGGTTAAATCATTCGTGAGTAAGGGTATAGCGATATCACTACAAGCGAGTTACTTAGGTTGCTTGGCATACCTATGAGCATTGAGGTTTTGTTGAATCTACAATGGATTGGGTCTTGAACAAGCTTGAAAGTAAGCTCCAATACTAGAAGGGTATGCACCTCAATATGACAAGGAAAGTTTATTAGATGAAGATAGAGAGTACACAGAAACTTCCTTTGGACAAAGGACCCTAGCAAGAGAGGCATTCCGAAGATCAAATAGGAAATATGTACTAGATCTAAGAATATTGGGGGTTGGTATGCTTAGCATCATGGCATTAACCAACAAATTAGTCTCTATATTTAAGATAAAGCATGGATAAACAAAAATAGATCTTGTTCCAAAGTTACCTTAAAAAACAATCAAAACATATTGCTCTCAGATGCCCCTAGATGGATTGACCATGATCTCATCATGCTCGTTTTTCTAGAATGTTGATAGTCCCAAAAGCTTCGTAGTTTGTGACTTCTCTCTAGAAAGCTTGAAATAATATGAAAATGATTTCTCTTTACCTTATGAATGAAAATGGGTGGTCGATGTGATGTAGAATGATTATGTTTGGCTCCCTATCTTTGATATCAAGCCTATTGAGCACCAAAATGTCCAAATGACTAAGAGGCTTTGATAGAAGGGTTTTCGTAGCTAGGAACATATGTGGAATAATACTAGAAGAGATAGGATCATATATGAGGAAATTGATACGAGACTCATATTGGACTATGATGATTGGTTTCTATTGCTAAGTCACATCCAAGCTTGGGACGAGCTCCAAGTGTGATTGTTGCTTATTCAACACGATCTGCATCCAAAGGTATTGAGATAATAAAATGGCAATTGATTAGAGATGGGCACGTATTGGAATCTCGATCAAAATTGGTGTAGGTATTGTTTATGTATTAGGTGGGAGTTCAAGTTCAAAGTGCTTTAGCACCCTTTGGTGGAAAGAAAGAATACAATCCGATAGGGCAAATCGGACAATGTCAAAGCCAATAAAATCTATAATGCCCCACCATAGTGTAAACCTTGTTCAAATTAGAAGATGACAATCATCACCTTTTTTTGTCTTCTCCTAAGAGTTCAAAATTAAAGAGTGGTGTACAAAGATTTATGAAACTAAATCTTTCAAACAACTAGAAGAAAACACCTCTCGAAGAGGAAATTTGTTACTCTACTTCCCTTTGGAATGTGATCAGAAGTGAATTCCTAGGGAAATTTGGGAAGGATGTGCACTTAAATTTGGTAGTTTTTCCAAGGAATGGTTGATAGAGAAGTGGACTACTAATTAGGTACAAGAATTAGAAGTCCTAAGAATATTCCCATGTGGGCAAGCTTCTCTCAATGAGGAGAAAGCCACACCATCAAATTCAAGCACCACCACCACCAAAATGATCACCAAATGCACCACCAATACCTCCATGTAATGCCATGATACCATGTAGAGACTCGAGAGTACAAACTGAGAAGCAAAATTAAAAGAAGAGTGTACTCAAAAAGTGAAAGAATGTAAGAGACTTAAAGTGAGTAGACCAAGAAATGGGTCAACTAACATGGATTAGAAATGAGCTTGCCAAGTGGAGTAGGCTCTAAAAGATTCTAACCGAGTACAAAGTGGGGGGAGCGGCCCTCCTTATATAGAGTTGGAGGAGGCTCTTCAAAGTACATGATATGTAGGATAATTCCCTATGAAGGAGAATGAATACAATGGTAGATGCAAATGGCAAGGTACCCAAATACAATGAGATAAAACTAAAATAATATGAAAATGGAGTTTCTCGTAGATACAAAATGGAGATGCACTCATGTGGATATAAATGGAAATGAGGTAGAAGAACTCATTGTTGGAGTTAGAGGTCTACGAAAGCATGTGAACAACACAAGGAAGAAGAAGAAGCTTGGAGCACAACACATAATACTGAATGTATTACCACTAGAATGTACAAAGGTAAATGACCCATTAGGGTTATAGGCCTATATACAAGCCGAGGGAAAAAAACTAAAGAGGGAAAAAAGTGCCCCGGTGATCCTAGTGCGTTCACACACATCACTACCTAGATATATCCACAAATCCCCCCCCGGGAGTGATGTGGTGAGCAAGGAGCTGGCAGTCATGTATAAGGAAGTGCCAAGCTATGTGGAATCAATCCACAAAAGGAAGTAAGCCTAAAGCTTTGCGGAAAGCTTCAAACTTCTCCCTAGGCAGAGCCTTTGTGAAAAGGTCTACAATGTTCTCCTATATGGGCACATATGCCAAAGTGATCTCTCCAACACAAAACCTCTCCTTGACATAATGATAATGCACCTCAATGTGCTTATTGTGAGCATGGAACATAGGGTTCGTTGCAACTGCCAATGCGCTCTGACTATCAATGAAGATTGTGGTGGCAGAAGACTGACCAACACCCAAATCAGCCATAAGGCATCTAAGCCACACACACTCAATAGTTGTTGTGAAAGTTGCCCTATACTCGACCTCACAACTGGAAGTGGCCACTGTAGGCTGCTTATTGCTCAACCAAGATATACATGAGCTACCAAGCATGAAGCAAAAACCACTAGTGGAGACACGAGTGTCAAAGCAACCAGCCCAATCATAGTCAGAAAAAACATGTAAATCTGGTGGTAGTGATCCCCCTTTGGGATATAACAATCATAGTAGCTGGGTACCACTCAAGTAGCCAAGTGAATATCTCGCCTAGTAATGCATAAGTAAATCAAGCATCCAATAGCTTGCTGATAGAGAATAACATCAAATACATCTCCAACATCATGAAGAATCAATTGTAAACCTATAACAACAAGTTGAAACCCAAATGGGTCCCACATGAGGGTGATGAAAATTTTATCCACCTCATTTGTAATGCCCTGTAGCTTGCCATACTCCTCCCCTGCATTGTGGGATTTGGGGGGTCCCATGGACACTAGTCCCATTCACTTGTAACTTTTTCTCTTTATTATAATTAAAGTCCGGAAGATTAGGCTAAGGCCGAACTTCCTTAAAAAAAAAAAAAAAAAAAAAGAAATCTTGCCCATTATTAACACCACAACCCATTCCTTCCGGAGAGCAATAATAACATCAAAGATAAACCTCTTTTTAACGAAACCTTTTTGCTCAAGGAGAATGAAGGTTTCTATTGCTCAAAAAATATAACTTATTTGAAGGGCATTCATGTCCCACCCTTGCAAGTGACCAACGGTTTTCTCAGTCACCGTGCAAATGCAAATGCTGCCATTCACAAGCGCAAATGCCAAGCGTGTAGTCCAGTTTGAAGTTAAGGCCTTTTGGCCTGAATGCAGATACAAAATACGTCACTGGAGTCTCGGGTACGAGATCCTCATGGCCATGAAGCCATGGAGGCTTTCCTCCGCTACTAAATACAACTGTCCGTGGACCACAATTGATAGTGAGACACAGACGAACTTCTTTTGCTAAAGCTACTTAGCTACAGCCTACAGCCACAAGCACGGAGTCTGTAGGTAGGTAGCACTTATCGGAAGCTGTGCGTTAGAGTTTGCTTGTCATATAGACGTGCTGTGTAGAGTGAGAGATCGACAGCCTACAGGACAGAAACACGTGCGCGGAGTTACATGTTAGAGAATCCAGGCTGCAGCAGCAAAGACGAAAGACGTCCCAGCTACCAGCCTACCATTGGCCAGCCATGTCCACACGTTGAAGAGTAAGGCAGATGTCAGTGGCGAAAAATTAGATGTAATCGAGTCTACTCCGAATTGAGAGAGAGAGAGAGAAAGGGAGAGTACTGATAACCTCTTTTTGCCGTCCTGGCTGCTTAATACGTGAGTTTCACTCACACCATTGCGAAGCTGCAATATACACTGTAGTGGGGACAGTGTCGGTGACGGAGAGGTGTTGCTTACCGCTCTCTGCTGCCGTGTGTTCTGCGTATATCACTGACACTACAGCCGTTGCCTCGGCAGGGAGACATCTCTCTCTCTCTCCATCTCTGTGCTTCCACGTAGAGACACTTCTCTGCTTTTGTAGGAGACAGATCCGTCTAATCTGCTCTCCAAATGGAAAATAGACAATACTCATCCTACAACAATGGCACCCAGAGCAACGGTTACAAGGCCTCCATCTACAATTACCCTCTCCAGCAGCCAGAGTCGCCGCAGTCCCCGCGACGCCGGCGCTGCGGATGCTGTGCGTGCTGCTGTTGGATCCTTCTTGCTATCGTTATCCTTCTTTGTATCGGAGCAGCGCTTGTATACTTCCTTATGAAGCCGAAGGCTCCCAAATATAGCGTTCAGGAGGTCACAGTCACCACATTTAACCATACCTCGGACAACCGTATTACGTCTGACCTGAAGTTCCTCATCCAGGCCGAAAACCGCAACAAACATTTCAAATTCTCCTTTGGCGAGGGAAATCTGATCGTCTCCTACGAGGGGTTCGACATCGCACAGGGTCCCTTTCCTGCATTCGATCAGCCACACAGATCGACCATCGAGCTACCCGTGGTACGCGCGCAGGGTCACAGCATAATTCTACACGGGGCCGCAGCCTCTGATCTGAAGAAAGAACTGTCAACGAAGAGCGACGTTCTCTTGAAGCTCAAGGTCAAGACCCATATCAGGGTGAAAGTTGGGTCATTGAAGTCATGGAAACAGAAGGTGAAGCTCTCCTGCCAGGTCTCCATATCCACTCCTTCCAAGCCGGGGAAGGTCAAGGTCACAAGTAGCACTTGTAAGCTGAAGAATTAGTTTTCCTCTGCGTGAGTAGGTTTTCCCACCACTTCAACCCCAGGAATCCCTGGATCCTTCATCTTGGCAAGCTACTTCCTTCCTGTACTCCTTGCAGAAGTATTTGTTATTTTTTGAATCCCTTATGCTGCACTAGATGTGCAGCTGACTAGAGGCATCGAGAGCTTTGTAACAACTCTTACTGGGATTGATTATTTTCATAATGTTGGTAGGAATGCATGTTTTTCTTAATGACTAAGTTTGTTATTACGTTATCCGCTTCTCAGATCTTTCAGATCTTACAATATGAAGCTCATGACACATAATTCAATTCATTTGGTTATTCGTACTCACAATGGGTGCCTTCGTTATTCCCACTTACATTGTGTGCTTTCTCATTAACTCCTGTAGTAATTCGTGCTTCTCAATACGCAGATCATTCTCAAAAAATTCAGAAGCAGAAGAAAGCAACCTTTCACAGTTCTGTGTCGCAAAATAATGGTACTGCATCGTCTCTAGTTTAGGATGGACATTCTGTATGAATGTTGCTGCGTCTTTTTTAATTAGATGAATACTTCTGCATCATCTCTGCTTTTGTGTCATCATACATATGAATGGTTTGAAGGCATCTTGCATTATTACATAGTCAGCAACCTCAGCCATATACATCCATCTCACCTGATTTTCGGCGTCAACTGGCCGTTGCATATGGTTGCGATGGCGTTCTCATGGCATGATTCTTGTGGCCAACTGGCCACTGGAGACCATGGCGACTTCGGAAATTTGATGCAATTGGGGTACCATATATCCTAAAAGGGCCAGGCACTGACTTTTTATCACTCATAGCGAGCCTCATTTATAAGAATCTCTCTATCAGTAGCTCCTCATATTGGATATATATCGGGAATCTGTTAGAATTGTGCCTTCTTCTTCATTCTAAGCTATACGACTTTTAACATTTGATCGTCTTATTGTTATCCATACAGTCATCTCCACGGAAAGGAACTTGGTGTTGTGTCGGAGTGTGAGTAGCATCCGGTCCTGACCTGAGATAGTGAATTCATCCCAAGGCATACAGTCGATCTCAATCTAACAGGCAAAACGTAGATCATAGATAAAGAAATCCTGTTCACGAGCAGTATTAAGGTTTGCTTTGTGTAGTCTTACATGAATGAAAGCAGGCAAATTACAGAAGCTATGTCGGCTATGTGAGTCTTCCCAGTTTCCTGTCGAGTCATGCTATTTGCAGCAAAATTTAAAATGGAAGTCTTCAGGCGATGTTCTTATGGGACACGCATGTAAACAGCATTCTAACTTTGAATGTCTGAAGTCCTGGGATAAACTCCATTCAAGTTGAAGAGTTTGTAGTTGACTAACAAAAGGCATCTCGTGCCGTGCTATTTGTAGTCCATACAACAGGAAACAAATCAGATGAAGAATGTCGACACTCTGCTTTTTTTTGAAATAAAGGAAGTTCGGCTTTAGCCTATTCTCGCAGACTTGAATTAATAAAAAGAAAAGTACAAGAGAAGGGGACTAGTGCCCACGGGATCCCCCGAATCCCACAGAGCGGGGGTCGACACTGTGCTTGCTACCTTGCCAAGGATTGAAGTTTACTCTTGAATTGTTTCACTTGTAGTCCATTTATTGCTGGTATAATATTTCGCACTGTTAATTATGAGAGACATGTTTGACCTTGTTTGCTAGATTTTGAATTTCTGAATAAAGAACTTGAGAGACTTGCCATTCTTTTCTGTGCCATTTCTAGGTAGACATGAAGAATGGTCTTTCTCTGTTGTCTTGTGGAAGTTTCTGTTTCAGATTCCAGGCTTTGGATGATTAGGATGAAGGACGTAATTGACTGACGATCACATCCATTTTCAAAGTAAATGTCCTTACAACTGTATTTAGTATGTTTATCAGGGCATGTTGATTGTGCGTTCAACCATGAGAGCGGTTCTAATTGTTCTGATAAGGGATGATCAAGCTCCAAAATAATCTGGACATTTGGAAAAGCAGAGAGAGTAAAATAATATTAACAACTCTATAAGAGGTTCAATTGGACTAAGATCCTGTGGTTTTGGCAGGGAGTTAGACCTTTGGCCTACTCTATGCTTTTGAGCTGGAAATATTGAACTGAACTCACAAGGTAGATGGTCATAGCACCTCCAGCATGTTGAGTGTGGACTCAACCATGAGCGAGGTTTTAATTGTTCTGATAAGGGATGATCAGGCTCCAAAATAATCTGGACCTTTGGAAAGGTAGACTGAGTAAAATAATATTAACAGCTCTTTCCGAGGTTCAACTGGACTAAGATCCTGTGGTTTTGACAGTTAGACATTTGGCCTACTCTTTCTTTTTGACCTGGAAATATCGAACTTAACTCACAAGGCAGATGGTCATAGCAACTCCATGACTGTTGTTATCTTGCTATGCTGCGAAACAGGTGCTTTCAACAGCCTGTTGTATTTAGTATGTTTACCACTCTATCCACCTATGAGAGTGTTATATGACTTTCTAATCGTTCTGGCAAGGGATAATAATGCTTTAAAATCATCTGGGCCTGGGGAAAGTTAAGTTTAGCAAAATTGTTTCAATAACTTTCTCAGAGGTTCAGTTGAATGAGGTCTTGTGATGCTAACAGGTAGTTGGGTCTTTGACCTGCCAATTTTCTGAACTGGAATCATTGAACTGAATTTATATGGTGGATGGGTATAGCACTTGGGGTATCATCTGTGTCCTGCAAAGCAGGTGCATGCAACAGCCTGAAGGTTGACCAACCTGAAGGCCCAGTAAGTTATGTCACAATGGCCAAAAAGATTTGTTGCCCAAACGTTAACAGGCCTGATAGTCCCTAGTGTCTTGAACGAAGCTTTTATGATCAACACCCCAAAGAGATGCAATGATCGCCACACCCTAAGGCTTTAGGCTCCACTCTAGGACTTGAAGTTGCAACCTCCTCATAGTGAGGCAGAGATTTTATCTGCTGAGATAAACCTGCTTGACTGATTTTATGACTTAACTTCACTCTGTCTCTTTGTATATTTATGCAATTACTTTTAGTATGGCAAAGAGTGAACGTAGTTTGTTTGTCCCTCAAATTCTGACATGTCGGGAAATGTCTTCCTGATGTTAGATAAAACGATTCTGATTGCGAAGTTACTGAGGAGATCCTGGAGTGAGCTTTGCAGGGATTTTTTTGGTGGTTTTTTACACATCAACCGGGCTTCTGTCGCGAGAGAGAGAGAGAGAGAGAGAGAGAGAGAGAGAGAGAGAGAGAGAGAGAGAGAGAGAGAGAGAGAGAGAGAGAGAGAGAGAGAGAGAGAGAGAGAGAGAGAGAGAGAGAGAGAGAGAGAGAGCTCTCCAAAAACTTTCTCCTCCATATAGGATCAGCTTTGCCAAATTCCTGTGTGTAGATGAACGTTTACATGCTAAACTGGAAGTTGCTATCTAGCTCTTTATTTGTTGTGGTCTCTATGTACTGTCGTGTTTGCTCTTTAAGTAAGCCATATGGTACATTGAAGGGTCTCATTACCTGTGCCAGATTTTTGTTTTCAATCTTTGCTTCCTTCATGATTTTGATTACTTGATCTTCAAAATCTTCAGCGAGCTGGGACATCAGTGGTGCCTGCTCATGTCGGTTTAGTTCTGCAATATCCCGAGTATGTCTTTCAGTGTGGGTCGCCGTGTCCTCCCTTATCGGTGAATGATGTAAGGGGGGAGAGAGAGGACGTACCTCAATCTCCTCAGTAGCCGTTGTGGAGTGTGGAACTACTGGTGTCCCCTCTTTGACCATATGTGTTAATTGACCTTGCAATTGCTTTATTAATGCATCCTTCTCTTTAATTTCTTCGGTGGCTTTCATAATTGTTTCCTTGTTTTTGAGGAGCTCCTCTCTTATGACAATGAATTGATTCGCATCTTCATTGCATTGCTCAAAGTACTGATTTTCTGCCATCTTCCATTTTTTTCTAAGCTAAGCGGTGTCATTCATGTATCGTGTCTCCCAATCGGCTATGATTGCTTGTTCTTGCTTTAGCTGATCTTCATACTTTGCTATCCTTTCTTCCAATGCTCGTGTGTCTTTCTCTGTGACTTCAGGTGCTTCTATTGGTTGGTCGCATAAAAGGGCTGTCATTAATTCTTTGTTCTTGTTCCTTAAATTGTCACCTCATCCATGTACACCTTGATTTCAAATTTCAGAATTTTGCTTTTAGCGTTTATTCGTGCCTTCTCTGCTTCGCCAGCTTCACATCTGCTTTGTAATTCTTTTAATTGTTCTTTTAGCTTCTGATTTTTCGTTTCTAGTGTCTTACATTGATGTTTGGCCTCTTGGACTTCTGCTTCTTTCTCTACTATGATCTTTTGTGCTTGAATCAATTGGGTAGATAGATTCTCACCTATTTCTTGAACTATTGGTTCTTTTTTCGCATTGCCTTGTCATAGTCAGCATCAGCCTCAAGCAATAGTTGTTGAGTATCCATGGCAGTTTGTATCGTCTGTTGTACTATTGGCTTGAGCTGAGCGACATCCACATTTAACCATGTCTTAGGAATGCTTGGAGCTTCCCTGGTGCATACGTCTTTTCCTTGCTCCACGTGTATGATCTTGTTATGCGGTTGCCTTATTTGGAGTTGTACTTCATGTTCTTTTCTTTCCTCTTCCTTATTAATAGACTTTGTGGCACTCCCTTGAAATGTGACATCCATAGGAGAAGGTTCTGCCACTATCCTTATTGGTGTGAAGGGTTCCGATTCTTCAACTATATTTTCAATCTTTTCTTCCTTTGGGTTCTTGAAAATGACTTCTCTCGCTAGCTGAGCCTCTTTAATTTGGATATTGGATGCTTCATTCAACTTGATAACATGGACTCCTTCTTGAGGTGCCTCTTGCCTTGTAGTTTCCTTGCTCGCCTTCTCGGGCACCTGCTCAATATCTGTGCCTTCCACACCAAAGTCATCGGTTACTTGATTTAATTCTTCCCATTGACCATCGTCTCTTGAATCACTTCGTATGTCCACATTTAGCATCGAGGTGTCTTGTTCTTCTTGTGTGTCTGCTGATGAGCTTGAGTTCATTAACCCCAATTCTCTGTATCTGTGAACCTTGGTCAGCCTCTTCCTTTGTTCCAAGTCTTGATGGGCTTGTTGGTAGTGGTGCCCTTGTATTGAGAGGTTTACCTGTCCTTCGGTAAAATCCTTGACTCCCTATTCTCCTTGTTTTCAAGCATGTGGCATAGCATGGGGCTGATGCCAATGGCTTGAACATGTGGGAGGTAGGGGTGGATGAGAGGAGAGTCACTCTTGAGCTTTCCTTCTTGCTTCCATGCAAGGTGGTGAGGGTTTTTTGTCATTCTTTGCTACAACCTCAACATGTACTGATATAATATTTCTTTTTGCTTTCTATCTCTTCACTTTTTACTTGTCTGACCTTCTTCGGAATCCATATTTGTTGCCATGTTTTCTGAGCTTCTACTAATGACTTTGGAAGCCATACTCTCAGAAGTTGCTTTGGTCGTGACTGTGATGAAGAGGAACCCTTGTTCGCCCTTGTCTCCCTAGGATGAATGACCGGTATTGGTATGGACTTCTCTGATTCCTTCACTCGATCCTTGCGAACCCATTGCAGGTTAGCACCTCTTGATTGTGATAAGCTGATAGCGGATTTCCATGCTGATGATCTCCCTTTTTTGTAGACGACTTTAGAAGCATTGTCCTCATCATTTCTCTTTGCTTCACCATTCATGTAGGATGAATCCACTTTCTCCCTTGGTGCATTGGGCTTTGCAGTCATTTCTTTCGTTGGTCCTTCTTCTGGTTGGTTTTTGATGGAGTCATTTGCTATGTCCTCTTCTAGGATTTGTTTCTCACTCTTGATGATGTCCTGTCTATGAGAGGGTTTCTCTTCTAATAGACTAAAGATTTCCTTGTGCCCTATTTTGGTTGAGATGTACCCTTGAGCTAGGTGGATGCTCACCTCATTCTCAATGATCCAGTCTTGTCCTATGATTAGGTTCTCTATTAGATCCTCATTCTTACACACTAAGACTCGTTGTTCCATAGTGGAATTTTCGAGGTGAAGGGATATTGTAGCTTCTCCAATGCATTCAATGATTTGACCCCCAACACCTATCATGTGTGCTTTAGTAGGTGTTATGATCGTTTGAAGCTGTGTGATGACTGTACGTCGAATGCAACTGAGTGCTGCTCCTGAGTCTATCAAGGCATCTATTAGCTGGTACTCTGTGGTTCCAATTCCCAGATTTAAGTATGGTTGGGATATGCTGAGGTTGTTCATCTTGGACTTGTGAACTTGATAGTTGGCCATGGGAATATGCTCTTCTCCTTGTAGATATTGTTCATCCCTTTGCCTTATCCACTCTTTCTGTTTCGTGATACGCTCTAGGGCTTCTTGTCTTGCCTCCTCTCTAATCCTCTCTTCCTCTCTCTTTCTATTTTTGAGCTCCTACAACTCTTGCTAACATTTGGTCTGTCAATGGCTCCAAGTTATGTTTTATTCGACATCCACTTCTGTAATTAGGAAGAACATCTCCATCTAGAGTCGCTAGATTAACTGCTCCACTCGTTGAAATCCTATTGATTATTAGAGGTCCATATCCACACTTTTGTAGCTTCTTGGCGTGTTGCTTCAAGGTGTAGACCAGAACTAAATCTCTTTCTTTTAGTCCTTTGTCTTTGATGTGCGCATCATAATATGCTTTTTGTCTTCTCTTTTCCACATAAATTCCTGCAATAGCTTGTATCCTAGTCTCATGTAGCTTCTCAATTTGGTCTAGTTGCTTGGATAATTCATGCCCTATCCATTCATACTATTGGGCCACTCTCAAAGTGGGTACTAAAAAATCGACTGGCAATATTGCGTTTTGTCCATACACTAGGTTAAATGGTGTAGTTCCAATGGCAGTCTTGTAAGCGACACGCAAGGCCGAAATTGGATGATGCAATTGTTTGTTCCAATCCGACCTTCCACTATTGATTATCTTTGTCAATACGGTACATAACACTTTATTGGAACTTTGAGCTTGCCCATTGGCTTGAGGATGATAAGGGGCTGATTTTTTATGGATCACTAAGAACTCATTCATTAAGGACTCTATTACTTCATTAATGAAATGTGTTCCTTAGTCACTCACTATCTCTATAGGTAGTCCAAAGTGAGTAAAGATATGCTCAAAAAGAAACTTAGCGGTGGTCTGAGCATCATTTTTTCTAGTAGCCTTTGTCTCTACCCATTTAGTCAGGTAATCCATTGCCACTATTATGTATTCAGCATGTGATCCTTTGGCTGGTGGATTAATGGGTCCTATGAAATCAATACCCCATTTGGAAAATGCTCTAGCACAAACCATGGGTCTCAATGGCATATCATCTCGCCTAATCGGATATTTAGCTTTTTGGCATGTCTCACAACTTCGTACATAGGTGTCTGCATCCATATGTAGAGTTGGCCACCACAAACATGCAAAGAGGATTATTTTTACACTTCTTTCAGCTGAGAAATGTCCTCTTGCTGCATCTGCATGTGCCATCTTTAATATGGCTAGGTACTCTCCTTCATGTACACACAGTCATAGCTGATTATCTTTCCTCGCTTGAGTAATTGTCCCCCCATGATAACGTAGTCCTTACTCATTTCTTCCAAGGATCGTTTCCTTGCTAAGCTGATTCCTTCCTCATGTTCTTGTGTCTTTAGGAATTGCACTAACGTCTTACTCCAGTTCGGTGCTATTGTAGAGAAGGATAAAGATGCATGATCGTCTGGAGTGGTTTTTTGACATTCCATGCAACTACTGACATATTCATGGACATCCTTAGGCATCAACCAGTATACTCCTAACCATTTTAATTCTCTTAGTGTTTCATGGGTTCCTTTGTGCATCCTCCATTTGTTTATGTGAGCTTGTTTAATCAAGTTCTTTTGTTCGTCTTCCTCTACGCATCTAGACAATACGCCGTTGGATTCTTTATAATACACACTTCCTGCTATAATGTGTAAGTTACGTGATTGTAGGATTTCCTTTTTACTCTCCTTATTAATTGAATGTTGTGGTCCATGAGTGGGATTAGCTTTTCTGCCCGCTTAGGACATATCTCATTGATTCGGTTTGAATGTTTTGTCACCACATAGATGTGACCTAATTTGTCCATATACACTCCTCCCTCATACTTGACTGTTGGTCTAGGCACTATCGTAGAATCAGTGGAAGTTACCATTCTTGCTACTGATCTATTTAAACCATCCAAGTAGATGGGAATCTCCTAGGAATTAGTAGACACATATTGCAGTGAGGTACGGTATTCCCATTCTACCGTGGTCATGAAGTTTCTCTTGGGGACAGAACCTTGCATGTCTTCTGAAGCCATGGATATCTCTTCCTCTAAGTCACTAGAGGTGTCGGAATAGATAGAGCGGCGACTTGCCTGAGTTGCACTTCCTACCGATGAAATAACACTTCTCCGGCTACTGAGCACCCATCCTGATCTTAAGTTCATCCACCCTCTTGTGGCTATTTTGGTTCCTAACTATCCCCTAATTGGCTCCTCAATCGCCTCAAATTTTGCCCTTAAAAAGACTCAAATTGTTCTGGATGATACCACTCTGGCGATACTGCACTAGGTGATACCACTCTTGCCATGATACGATACCACACTTTACCGCGATATGATACTTCTACAGGTGGTGATATGATACTTAGGGTGGTTGACGATACGATACCACTTTCTACACGATACGATAGCAATGAACTCACACGATACGATACTATGTGCTCACGCGATACGATACCACTTGAATGCGTGATATAGTACCGATGCAAGTCACGATACGATACCGCAACAATGCACGATACGATACTACGACCGTCAAACAATACGATACTAGAAATTCTCATGATACGATACTATAGAGGTTTAGTGATACGATACGAAGTACACGATACGATACTGCTATTGAGCACGATATGATACCCATCCTGATCTTAAGTTCATCCACCCTCCTGTGGCTATTTTGGTTCCTAACTAGCCCCTAATTGGCTCCTCAATTGCCTCAAATTTTGCCCTTAAAAAGACTCAAATTGTTCTGGACGATACACTCTGGCGATACTGCACTAGGCGATACCACTCTTGCCACGATACGATACCACACTTTACCGCGGTACGATACTTCTACAGGTGGTGATACGATACTTAGGGTGGTCGAAGATACGATACCACTTTCTACACGATACGATACCACTGAACTCACACAACACGATACTATGTGCTCAGGCAATATGATACCACTTGAATGCACGATACGATACCGGTGCAAGTCACGATACGATACCGCAACAATGCACGATACGATACTACGATTGTCAAGCAATACGATACTAGAAATTCTCACGATACGATACTATGGAAGTTCAGTGATATGATACGAAGTACACGATACGATACTTCTATTGATCGCAATATGATACCCATCTTGATCTTAAGTTCATCCACCCTCCTATGGCTATTTTGGTTCCTAACTATCCCCTAATTGGCTCCTCAATTGCCTCAAATTTTTCCCTTAAAAAGGCTCAAATTGTTCTTGACGATACCAGTTTGGCGATACTGCACTAGGCGATACCACTCTTGCCACGATACGATACCACACTTTATCGCGATACAATACTTCTACAGGTGGCGATACGATACTTAGGGTGGTCGACGATACGATACCACTTTCTACATGATACGATACCGGTGAACTCACACGATACGATACTATGTGCTCAGGCAATACGATACCACTTGAATGCACGATACGATACAGGTGCCAGTCACGATACGATACCGCAACAATGCATGATACAATACTATGACTATCAAGCAATACGATACTAGAAATTCTCATGATACGATACTGTGGAAGATCAGTAATATGATACTGCTATTGAACACGATACGATACCGCTCGGTCGACGATACGATACCATGATCGGGACGATACGATACCAAGTGGGCCCCGATACGATACCATTGGTAGATCGCGATTGCGATACCAACTTGACGATACGATACCAAAAGTGGTATCGCAATACCTCAAGTGCATTAGGACGAAAAATGGCCAAAAAGGGACTGTTTGCTAATGAGAGATTAAGGAAATTGACAAATAGCATCTTTCCACGTGTACAAGAATATAACATTGCTGTCTCTTTCAACCGTATGAAGAATTTCTTTTTTTAATACAATTTTCTCTAAAAGTGCCGCTAAAGTGATGAAGAGTCTCGTATTCAGTGTACAATTTTTCGGTTTGATGCAAAAAAAGATACTTTTGCACACTACACAAAGCATATGCTCGAATTTCCAAGAAGGAATTGATTTTTGAAGATACGAAATATTTTTGGGCTCACAAAATTTCATGATCATTCAACGACAGGGTTTACATCAAATCAAAAGTTTCAATGTGTACAAAGCCTTTTTCTCTATAAATACTGCCAAAATTTGTGAACGTCGATTTCTCGCTTTGAATATTCTTCTTCTTCTAAGTTCAAATGGCTTCTTCTTCTCGTCGTCCTTCCAATTGTGTAACTTCTTGTGAGGTTTACAACAGAAGAGAGGATTCTTTGTGGAAACCTCTTTCTGTGAAAGTAAATGAATGGGTAACTATGTTTCCTAGCTGCAGAGCTGCCCATAAAGTCAAGCGTGCCAAAAGAGACAACACAAGAAACCACTGGAAGGGACGTATTATCAGTTTCAAATTGAAGAGATGCGGTTGGTTCACACGAGTACAACATGTGTACACCGCTAAGGATCTTGTTCTAGAAAATCATCTGCAATTCCCTTCATACTGTAAGTGAAGTTTGACAATGCTCTTCTATCATTCCAGTTGTTTTTGTATAATAAAACATATGTTTTCGTACTACATATATCTTTCCTTCCAATATTGTGGAATGGCAACCTATTGAATGTTTAACAGGAAGATTCAGAGTTCTTCATAAGGAATATGCAGAACTCATGTATGCAGATAAATCTGTTCAATTTTTCAATAGCATAGAGTTATTTGTCCATTATGCAGATTATCAAGTGCCATCAGGGAGGAGTTCTTATGGAAATCTTGTACATGTACCTGGTCCTTGCATCTCTTCATTAGATTGGGTTGCTGCTGATCATTCAACAGTTTCAAGTTTTCTATGCAAAATTAAATTTGACATCCAAAAGGCAATGTCAGTAGGCCGAATTTCGAGAAGGATAAAGATTCAATGGTTTTTGCCTATTCATGTCTTTGTAGCATGCTTTAAAAACATGTTATTACAGAAAACAAAAACAATCTGGTTGAATAGGAGAGTCTCTATTTTAGAGATGATGATTTTTTAGGTAGGGAATGGGATAGCAAAGAAGTTCAAAAGCTAGGTGACATTATTTTATGTAAAGTTAGTCCCAATTCTCTTTCAATCTCATATCAGATATGTCGACAATCTCTGGTTCTAGGATATGACTATAGAAGGTGGAAAAAAAAGCTTGGACTTTGGATAGCCTTGGACTCAGAGGAGAGCTGTCCAGAATTTGAGTTAAAAGTATTGATTCATCCAGATTTTCAATCAAGGAAAATAATTGTCACTACAAATTGGAATCTCAGAAATGTAAGGGAGCTCCTAGAATACCTTGATGAGGTATCATCTCAGTGTAGATTCTCAATTGATGATGCAATAGTTAACATTAGATCAGAGAAATCATTATGTCGCATAAGTTGCTTGCCACCAAGGGTGATTAAGTTCCAACCTTTAAGATTGTAACAAGTTAACCATGACATTCTTACATAATGTATCTTCCTCTAATAGAAGCTTCTATTGATACTTCCATTGAATTTTCTTTACAGGATGGTGACAAAGAATGTGTGTAAATGTCTATATTCATATTTGCATTTTTTAGCATGAAAAGGACTGCTGCTTGCTCCCTTTAAACATTGCCTTCTTGATATGGCTTGATCATATCTGAGTTGAAAAGGAGGAAAATGTTCATGTTGAAGACGAGCTTTTCTTAGAGCTGACACTTGAGGGAAGCTCAAAAACTATGAAAGGTGTCATGGAGATTGTTGAGGAGATCAATCTCCAAGCAGAAGAAGAGCAAGTCAAAGGTTTTGATGTGGCCACTTTTAAAGCAGAAACTGCAATAAGGGAGCCAACTGAAGAAGTTCAAGTGTCTGAGAAGTCCCTACTTCTCCCAAATCTACCTTTTTACTTTATCTCTGAAAAAGAGTTTATACCTCTATTTTACATTCAGGAAATTTTCAATCTAAGGGAGGACTACTGCCTTGCAGCTATAGCTGAGTGAGAAGAAGTTGCAAGGAGATTCATCAATAAGAAAGGATAAAGACAAGAAGAATTTTAGTGTCTTGATTTGGATTTGTCTAATGAAGAATTCAAAGATTCATCACAAGCTCTTTCAAAATGCTTTGAGAAAGCTATCTCAAAGAAGCCAAGGCTTGCTGATGAAGAGTTTGATGAGCATCAGAAGCAACTTGGAATATACTCGTTTGGGCGCGGCTATTCATTCTTGGATGTTGCTGAGGACAAAGGAACAATTTGTATTGACTCAAAAGAGCTCATTGAGGAGGAAGATGAGGTCAAGGTATGTTTAATATATTCTTATGAATTAAAGGTTTTGTCCGAGATCTCCATTTTTAGTGAGAAATTGACCACGTCCGATGCAAGCGATAAGGCCCATCGGACAATTTCCGTTGGGCCCTATCACTTGCATCGGTCGTGTTCGGACTTGAAGAGGAAGATGAGGTCAAGGTATGTAGTAAAATATATTCTCATGATTTTAAGGCTAAGGAGATGAGATGGCACAATCGGTTTTCTCGAAGGTCTCCATTTAGACTGAGAAGTCGATCACGACCGATGCAAGCGATAAGGCCCATCAAATATTTTCCGTTGGGCCTTATCGCTTGCATCGGTCGTGTTTGGACTTGAGGAAGATGACGTCAAGGTATACAGTTAACTATATTCTCAAGAATTTTAGGTTAAGGATATGAGATGGAACCGATGCAAAATCTCTAGCTTGTATCAGATTTGTCCAAGTTCTCCATTAGAAGTGTCAGAAATCGATCACGACCGATGCAAGCGATAAGGCCCATCGGATATTTTCCGTTGGGCCTTATCGCTTTATCGGTCGTGTCTAAGAGTTGCATGCAACATTGATAATAGATATCTGGCTTGTAAGAATTCCCCTCATTCATCAAATATTACATGTTTCTAGGTAGTTTGCAAAGAGATATTGATGACGCCCGATGCAAGCGATAACGACTGTCTGAATTTCTCTAAAGACCTTAATCGCTTGCATCAGTCGTGTCAATTGCTTTTTTTCTAATTGTTTCAAGTTACTTCTCATGACTCCTAAAGTGTGCTTGCATTTCATCTAACCTTGTTTTTCATTTTTACCAAAATTAACTTTATTGGATGAAGACAATCACCTTGGAAGGGGCAAGGGAACAAGAAAATCCATAGAAGAGAAAGGAAAAGCAAAGGTGGATATTCATTCTATTATCCACTATCTTCCAAACTTGAACCCAGACACTTTTTGTGTTATTCACAAGCACTATAGTGAGGAGCCAGACTTTTCATTGTTCTGCTTGAGGACTCTATCAAAATACATGGGTTTTACTCCAATACCCTTTAATTCTTTCAGAGTTTTGCTGTTTGAAAGAGCAGGTGCATTCAGAATTTTTGGATATGCCCCAGGACTCAATGCTTCAAGGGCAGGGTACTTTCTTTGTTATTCAAGCTATGCAATGGCTGCAGGGGTGTCAGATTTAAAAAGCATTGCTGGATACAGGAGAAAAGAGTTCCTTAGATATAGAGGTGATTTGCCAAAGCCAAACTCTTTAAAGAGGCTCAAGGAATGACTTGATTTTTTCAAATTCTATATCTCAACAAATGTACATATACAGAAATTGCCGAATGTGATATAAGACATTGCAAATTTTTTTGGTGTAATTGATCCATGGCCTAATATTAATTGTTATTGATTCTCTGGTCAAAGTCATCTGATGGTAATAGACATATTTCTTTTCAAAGCTTAATACATCGTGAAATGTACATACATGACATCTTTATTTCTCAAAGAAATAAAAGACATTGCAAATATTAAAGCTCTGTTTGCTAGTCTATTTCATTTTGTGATATTGATACATGATGATTTTGTCTGGTGATAGCCATATCCTTCTGATGCATGTTACCGTGAATATGTCTATATTCACCAAATACTGATGTGATGTTCTTATTCAAGCAGAGCCGAAACTTTCCTACATGATGGGATCTAGGCAATCCAAAACTTCTAACTTTGTTAAATTTTAAAAATACACACCAAACTTTTGAAATTGCTCTATAACCTTTCCTACTCACTCCGACACTATCACAAATCTTCTGAATTTGAGATGGTTCTAGTAACAGATTCGTTTTTGTCATGAGTTTAAAAAAAAAAAAGCGTTTCAAACATGTATTTTCATTCAGTTTCAATAGTCTTAAAACATCATTTTGACTCAAAATTTCATTATAGAAATGTACGCGCTCAAAACTACTCGACATATTGAAACCTAGCACATTTGTCACATGATTTCTAACAATTTTCATTCTTTTCTTTTTCTGGCCAAATTTTTTAGTCAAATCTAAAAAAGGTTTTACTCGTTTTGACCGCATTCTCAAACCTATAGGAGTTTCTTTAATTTTTTTAAAAGACTCTAACTAAGAAGATAAAGTGGATAATTTGTTTTCTAGCTCCCTCATATGTAAATCCTTCTGGTGTAGTGTGTTTTGTAAACAGTTTATGTATTGTACATAATTCCTTGAAATATACCAGAGCCTTGAACAATAGCCTCATAAACCATCCTCACCATCTCCTACAAATCTAATCAGATCATGAAGATTATGAAAAGGGGGGTACCTTCCAGTTTGTGGATCAATTGGATAAACAGATCCATCTGTCCATATGTCGATATGTTTCTTGCCTTCCTTTTGCAACCCATCCACTTCAGGAGGATGAAGAGCCCTTCGGAATACTTTTCTTGTCGTCGCATACTCCTGACTAACTGCAATGTTGATATGGAACTTTTCACAATGGTTTTGATTGTTTGAAAGCTCAGCAAGAGTATTTGGGTTAACGTTCTCCATGGTCTACTATGAAAAATGACCGGCAAGTGTCTAAAATGACGTGCAAGAGAGAAAGAGGTCTGCTATGAAAAGTAGAGTAAAAAAGCGCAAAACGTCATCAGCACACATTATATAGGTCCGGAACAGGAGGAAAATTCGAATTTTGATCAGCGCCCAATGAGCAAAAACTTCGAGGCATAAGATATCACACAAAATTTTCATGATTATCATACGAGTTTCTGTCTCTTCAAAATTTGCATAAGATACATTTTAAATGAACTTACACGGAATTTCTTAAAGGATTTGACAACTTTAATCCAGATTAAGCACAACTAATTGAAATCCTTAAATGGCCCTTTTTGGGCCGTTTTTTGCCCTAATGGGTATGCGACGATACAATACTCGACGAGTATCGTGATACAAGGGAATTATGGTATCACGATACCAAAACTCAACCGATCGGGATACTACAGCTAAAATCACTCCAAACACAAAAATTTTTGTACCACTTAGCTTATCTCTCACTCCTCTTTACTCCTGACCCTTTGTCTCACTCAAAGAACCTCTCAAAACTTCCTGTTCCACCCCGCGATACCGAATACGTCTTTAATCATGTGTAAATGCATTTTTACAATACTTTTGATGTTGAAGTCTTAATGTAGCTTACCTTGGGGATATCTTGCTCAAGTCTTGAGCTCACAAGGTAGCTTTTTGGGCATGTAGGGCGCGATAGTGCTCAGGCGATACCGGTCACTATCTGTAGGCGATACCACTTCTTGAGCAAGTATCAAATGAACTAATTTTTTTGGTTTTTATAGTTGGTGATGCCTGAGGCCTATTCCACACTAACTTAGCAATTTTTTTGGAAGAACTGATCCCGATTTCTAAGCTAGGTTCTCCTGATTAGATTCTTGTGAAGTCAATTCTAAGATCTTGGCCCTAGATTCCTTGAGACTTCCTTCCAACTCAGTTATCTTTTTACTCCACTTTCTCTTAATCCTTTCTTTGGAATCTTTCCAAGGTTTTGTCTTTTTGTTACTAGACTCTCCAACTTCACTAGTTTCGACTACTTTTTTAAGCATTAAGTTGTTGGTTTTGTAAGAGTGCCTCGGCTCTTGTTATAGCTTGGATAGGCACGTATGTAGGGTTTGATCCATCTAAATTATGTACAATACCTATCACGTTGATGGGTGTCACTTTTGAGGCATTAGCAAGGTTCTTCGGACAATCTTTGATGACATGATCTTTACCACACTCTGCACAAAAACCTTGTATGTTATAATATTGTGACTGTCCTGCTATCGGAGGATGTGGACAATCCTTTATGAAATGATCTCCTTGGCACCTAAAGCATGGTCCTCTAGGGCCCTATGGTCTTTGTTGTCTTAATTGGGGCTACGGATTAGGGTTGGCATACATCACATTAGCATAATCGAATTCCCAATTGGATTCCAATGGTGGACATTCATATTGATATGTTTCCACATGTTCTGGTGACTCTGTATAATACGCAGGTGGACTATCTACATGAGTAGAGTCAAAATGTTGGAGTTAGGATCACTTTCTGTGATCAAGGGTGAAGAAGGCACTAAAGCCCTATTGAGGTTCTCTTCTGCAGCAGCGTATTTGACTGGGATGACATTTGCCGGTGGGGGTGGCTGCTGAGCTAAAATAGGTTGTGGTCTCTGTTGAACCTGATAAGGATAGTTCTGAGGAGGCCTATAGTAATGAGGCTGAGCAGTGTATTGGCCTAGATACCTACATGGTTAAGGGTATGCTTGCGGGTAGTTCTTCGTACTGCTTGTTTGTTGTATGGGCAATCCTGGGCCATGTGATTTGTGTATTGTCTCTCAATCATACAGTATTGGCCATTAGGGTTGGCTTGCAGTTGTGTTACGTTGGGACACACATTTGCCATATGATCACCACCATAGGTGTAACAATGCTTGTTTGTTGTTAACCTAGGCATCTGTTTACTAGAAACTTCTAGTTTCTGGGCCACTTTTTCTGTTAGGTCTTCTATGGAGCTAGAAACTTTTGAGGATGCTAGAGATGAATAATCTGAGTCAATTCATCTCCCAGGTTGTCGTCAATGTCTATAAAAATTCTCACACATTGCTCTAGCATTCTGGGTTCCTTTAAATATACATAGGAGCGTAGTTTAGCGCTTACAAGGCCATCGAAAAACAATGATGCTTGCTTGGCCTGTGAGGGCAACTCTTGTATCGGACATCTCTCCACATATTTTCTAAACCTACATCCTGCCAATCTAACTATTTCTTGAGGGTTTGTTTGAAGCTATGAATCAACGAAGAAGTATCATGTCTGATTCCACTTTTAGAGAATTCTGTGATGAATGACTCTAACAAGTGATGAATGTCCCTAAATTGCCTTTATTTCAATGGTTGGAACCAAGTTAAAGCTGTGTTCTTTAACATTAATCCAAATGTATTGTATTGCATAAACATGTCTTCTACTTGCTCTCCTCGGAGTACTTGCTTAAATTCCGCAACATGATCATAGGGATCTCTTTCCCATCAAAGTAGTTTTTCATTGACTTTACTAATTGAGTGGGTCTTAATACCCTTGGGTGTTCACATGGTCTAGGTAGAGGAAAATCATCTCTACCACCTGGTATTCTAGGTTCCCTTTGTCTTTCCACTCTATGAGTGTCCATGGTTGTTTTATCTCTCCCTATGGGATGAGTGAAACTTACTTCTGGTCTCTCCATGTTCTTCTCTTTCTGAAAACCATGGTGTTGCAGAGAAAAGAGACACAAAAGAGAAGCCCCAAAATTTTCAAAATAATGGACATAATTTTCTTCTTCAAATCCTAAGAAATTCCATCATGTAAATGCACTAGAGGAGTCCTCTAGATGCATACGCCAAACTCATTGTAATATATTTCTTGTAAAATAATAGGAAATTAGAGATTAGTCAATAAAGTGTCGGTCACTTGCGTGAAAGGACCATTTTTTAGGGCACATGTATATAAGTCACTTTGTGATTCTTTGTAAAGACTTTTTGCCATTGTTAAGAAGGAGAGTCCAAAATTTTGAATTTGCTTCTTTCCTGCAGATTTTCATCTTCTCTATGATCTTTTGTGTGTGTGTGTGTGTGAAGGACTATTGTCTAGCCCTCCCTATCACTTTTGAACTACTTTAGTGTGTGTGTGAGCAAGTACAAGTTGTGGAGTGGGTGTAGGAGTTTCCCGCGACTCACTATTTTGGTCATAACTTGAAGAGCGATTGTCAGATTCGAGTGAGAATACCACCAATAGATGTGTCTCGTTGAGAGCTTCGAGAGGAACCCACCATTGGCCATACTCGGAGTTTGGAGCTAGGAGAAACATTCGAATTTTTATTTACTGATGTAAGAGGTATTGCAGCAGACACTTTCAGTGAGTAAGTGAGTTGGAGAGGTAATTTAGTCCTTTCTCATGCATTTTAGCTGACCACTTCACTTTCCATCATGTGCGCACATGTCCTCATACACTTGGTTCAAGTGGTTCTTCGGATTGATAATTAAACGTGTGTCAATCCACCACTATACAAACTTGTGTGGCAAATGAGATTTAGTCTCTTTGACACAAGTCCCTAAGACCTCATGACTTAGGTACACACGTTTCTGGCGCCATTGCCGGGGAACAAACTCAACCAAGGTGCCTTCATGATGGTTATAGATCTGGAGTGAAGGAATCATACTTGTAGGAGTGAATTCGTTCAGTGGGAAGTAGTTAGACACTTCAGCACTTGTTACTTCACATCCCGGAGGTGTGTGTAATGAGTTTTTAGGTTTAGGGTTAGGAGTGAAGGAGAGAAGGAGGAGTTATGGTTAGGTCAAGGACAGGAGTGGAGTAGGAGTAAGTTGAAATCACCAAGAAAAATGCACCATCCCTGTCTCAAGTGCCAAATACAGAAGTTGAAGACCACCTGTCTTCCATACACAAGTATTCACATGAATTTCTAAGAGAAATCCAAGAAGAGAAGTGGACAAAGGAACAAGAAACCCATCCTCCTATTCAAGAGATAGATGACTTGCAAGAGCAATCTTCCCAAGAAATCCCCTCTATTTATGATGTAGAGGAAGAACAACTGAGTGAACACACAGATTTTGAATCCAATTCTTTGCAAGAATTACCTCAGTTCACAGAACCTTGGGAAGTCAATTCTATCAGCATGAGAGCACCCACAATAATAGTGAGGAATGAAGAATCAATGATCCCTAGGAACACAGAATTGATCAAGAACACTAAAGTAAAGTGCCATCTCACTCTAGAGGAATTGTTGAAGGTTAAACTAGAATTGTGGAGACATGTAGCAAACCAATTCCGTGAGGTTGCTATTGCCCCCTCACAGATCGGATCACATAAGAAGGTACCAGACATACTCGTAGAACAAATTGGAGATGTAAGCGAAGGAGAGGAAGGTAACACTTATCTTCCAATAACCCACCAGGGCTACACTACCAAAGCAATTCTACATTCAGGAGCCGGAGTAGCCATCACTACCATTGCTTTATGGAAACGTTGGGGTAAGCCAACATTAAGACCCACCAAGATGAAGCTACAAATGGCTGACGGACATATAGAGAAGCCATTGGGCTTACTAGAAGGCATATCTCTCACCCCTTGTGGTGTAGAGTTTGAACATACTTTCGCCATTTGTGACTTTGGAAACAATCATGCTTACGAGATGATTTTAGGATGACCATTCATGTGTCAGTTGCAAATTGTACGAGATTGCGAAACTAATTCATTGTACTTGCAACATTTGGGAGTGACTACTAAAGTCAAACTTAAAGACTATTCCCATCGAGATGTACCCCGGATACAATGGAACACCATCCATAAGACACAAGAAGAAACAGAATTTGTACACTCATTGGAGTCAGACCCCTCATTGTTGCACGAGGATACTCATCTATGGATGTGTAGAGTAGTAAAACAAGAGGAAGAATGGTTAGAAGCCAAGACTTTAGGTTCAAAACAACATCCACGAATCCTTCAACATCCAACTTATGCACCTATACTATTTTCAGACGAGGAATTGGAGCCTCACGATTGGGTAGAAATCTTAGCCACGATGGACATAGCGGTGAAAGAAGAACAATGGACCCCTCACTCTGATGAGGAAGGATATGAAATTTCCATTTCCACGATTGAACCTATTGAGGAAGACTTTATCTTAGAAGAATGCACAGAAGAGACACAAGAACTGGACGAGAGTCATGACGAGGACCTAGAATCCATCATCATGGAACCCTTCTGTTCCACAGAAGAGGAATATCTTTACTTTGTAGAAGCCAAAACCCTTGGAGAGGAAAAGGAAAATCAAGTGGAACAACATGAGCCACTCATACAAGATACAAAAAGCAAACAAAAGAAGAAAAAGAAATCCCCTAAGATAGAAGAAGAAGAAGAACCACTCATAGAAGTACCGAAGAACTTCAAGAAGTATGAAATAGAAGATAGAAGAATCATGGTACGGATGCCTAAAAGAAAAGCGGATGGTTGAGAAGTATGTGATAATCGAGAGAAAACCAAAAAAATCATAGTTACCATAGAAGGAGAAGAAGAAAAATGTACATACATAGGGCATGATTTGACGAGTGAAGAAGAAGAAGATTTAGTTGCCCTATTACGTGAATATCGAGATGTGTTCGCTTGGAGTTACAATGAGCTGAAAGGAGTAGACCCAGATATATGCAAATTGTACAAGATTGGGGAATAATTCGTTGTACTTGCAACATTTAGGAGTTGAAAATTGTACAAGATTGGGGAACTAATTTGTTGTACTTGCAACATTTAGGAGTGACTACTAAAGTCAACCTTGAAGACTATTCCCATCGAGATGTATCCCCAATACAATGGAACACCATCCATAAGACACAAGAAGAAACAAAATCGGTACACTCATTGGAGTCAGACCCCTCATGGTTGCACGAGGATACTCATCTATGGATGTGTAGAGTAGTAAAACAAGAGGAAGAATGTTTAGAAGCCAGGACTTTAGGTTTGGAACAACATCCACGAATCCTTCAAGATCCAACTTATGCACCTATACTATTTCCAGACGAGGAATTGGAGCCTCACGATTGGGTAGAAATCTTAGCCACGATGGACATAGCGGTGAAAGAAGAACAATGGACCCCTCACTCTGATGAGGACGGATATGAAATTTCCATCTTCATGATTGAACCTGTTGAGGAAGACTTTATCCTAGAAGAATGCACAGAAGAGACACAAGAACTGGACGCGAGTGATGACGGGGACCTAGAATCCATCATCATGGAACCCTTCTGTTTCGCAAAAGAGGAATATCTTTACTTTGTAGAAGCCAAAACCCTTGGAGAGGAAAAGGAAAATCAAGTGGAACAACACGAGCCACTCATAGAAGATACGAAAAGCAAACAAAAGAAGAAAAAGAAATCCCCTAAGACAGAAGAAGAAGAAGAACCACTCATGGAAGTACCGGAGAACTTCAAGAAGTAAGAAATAGAATATAGAAGAATCATGGTACGGATGCCTAAAAGAAAAGCCGATTGTTGGAACTGAAGGAATCACTAGGCAAGGAAGCTTAAGAAGGGAGTTAGAGAGAAGAGAAAGTACAAGCAGACAGAGCAGTCAACGACGATCTGGCAAGTAGGCCAATATTTTTTCAAGACATTTATGCACATAAGAGAGGTGGACACAAGGAGAAGGAGCAAGTAGGGAGCTCCAGGAAATGTATATCAAAATGTTAGAAGAAATCCCTACAACAATAGTGATTTTCATCACTAAAAACCCTTGTAAATACCATTTCACATTTTTGTAGCTCCATTTTGTGCAAGCCAAGGAGTCCTTGAGCTTGAGGAGCTTTAGAAGTATCTACCTGTCAGTTTTCACATTTTTTAGACTTCGTTTGAACCTCCAAATAGGGTAGAGAACCTAATTTTTAACTAGGCCGGACACTAGGTCTGGACAAGGCCAAAACCTAGTCAAAAACTATAAATAGAGCTAGAGAGCTCATTTTTGAGGTTAGCTTGTAATTGAAATGAACTTGTAAGAGCTTTTTGAAAGTAATCTAAGAACTCCATTGCTTCTCACTCTTTGTCTTGCCGTGTGTGCACGTGTGTGTGTATGTGTGTGCATGCTTGTGTGCTTCTCACTCACGCACTTGTGCCTCCACTTGCTCGTGGTCTTCATACCATCCTCACGTCTTTCCGGATTGACATTAAAGGAGGTGCTACTCATCACTGAGCTACACCAAATTTTGGCGCCGTTGTCGGGGATCGAGCTTTGAGGACGAGCGTGTGATGGTAAGACGTAGATGTGAGACGTTGGCGTGTAGGTAAATTCTTCACTTTTCTTATTTTTCTCCTTCTTACCTCATCACCATCATCGTCATCACCATCTCCCACCTCCATCTCCATCATCGCGGAAATTTTCAGTTTTTGATCATATCACCTTCCCCACCTCATTTCCCTCATTCCACTTGTGAGAGAGAGTGAGAGAGCTATATTGCGTGTGTTGTTTTTGCATGTTCTAGAGCATTTTTGCAGGTTCTTGCTGTATCATCATCCCCAGCACTCTGCGCAGGTACGGAAACATGCGGTCCTGTCTCTGTGTCGCCGATCTCTGTCGATCGCGATCGACAGAAAATTCGATCATTTGGTAAAACAAAGTTCACCACAAGCACAAGCATGATGAGCACATTCTAAATCACTAAAATCAGTTGGAAAATTCCGTGTTTCTCTGTCAATCGCGACCGACACCATCGATCGCGATTGACAGCCACGACCGACAGACCCTGTCAATCGCGACCGACAGACTTGTCGATCGCGACCGACAGACCCCACGACCGACTGACTGCCACGTAGGACCCTGTCAATCGCGACCGACAGACCCTGTCAATCGCGACCGACAGACCCTGTCAATTGCGATTGACACCGTCGATCGCGACCGACAGAATTTCCACGATTGACTTACTTTTACGTGTAGCCACGTGTCCATCGCGACGGACACATCCCCGATTGACTGAAATCACGGCGAAAAACCCAGAAAAAGTGTCGATCGCGATTGACACCATCAATCGCGATTGACAGAACTCACGACCGACTCTGTCGATCGCGATTGACACTATCAATCGCGACTGACGTGTCGATCGCGACCGACAGGCCCCGATGGACACCTCTGTCAATCGCGATTGACAGACCTGTCGATCGCGATTGACAGGCTTTTCGGCCAAAAAATTAGGGTTTTTATTCTAAGCCTTGGGGATAGTTTTTGGGCATATTGGTCTAGCAATTAGTGATTTGTGAGGTCCCTACACATGTATTTTTGAGAAAAATCCTGTGACCTGTTAGCCTGTTGAACCCTGTTTTAGCACCAAAACCCTGAACTGGCATAACTTTCTCATACGAAATCCGTTTGCTGTGATTCTTGTTTTGTTGGAAAGCTCGTGGGGATAATTAGATAGGGTATTTTGAAGTTGACCATCCCCCGGGGTAGGAAAGCTGAAGGGTCCTTGGGATTGTTTTCCATAAAGGCAAAGGGGATTTGGCCTGTGAATTACATGCATGAAAGTGACCTGTCTGTCATTTGAATTTAAGTCTTGAGCTAATTTTGGGACTTTTACAGGTCCATTGAGAGCAATTGAGAGCATACAAAGCAAGGGTTTCTTTGCAAGCTTGAGACTCGGGTTCTTGAGCATCATAAAGCAAGGGATCAACAAGAAAGGTCGGAATATTCTCAACTCCCTTTGTCAATTCCTAGCTTAGGCTAAGAACGACTAGTGATAGGAGTAGGCCAGGACGGCGATAGGCATCAATCAAGTTGAAGACTACCTATGCACTCAAGTTCAAGATTAAACATAATCTCTTCGTGATGCGATAACCTTAAAGGAAAGAATCTAACGAGGAACGATCAACGTACAGTGCAGAAATACACTCAAGTATACCTGTACGACGTGATATCAGACAAGATTATAAACGCGGTAATCCACCAAAAAAAGAATCAAGTGACTGATACAAAAGAACTCAGCAACGAGGTTGTACTTGGGCAAAATTGGGCTATTCAATTAGGCTTATGAACCTTAGATCAGGGCGACATCTAGGGAGAGATAGACAAAGTCTTAGGTCTTCAGAGGCTAGTGTCAACCACACTGCTAGGTCTTGGGCCCAGCAGTTGAGCCACCACTCATACTACCCTAGCTCTGAGACTAGTGAATCAGAGATGTCTCAAGGCATGGACAGACCTACGGGAAGTTCAGGAGTGCCATACTTGCACAGGGTAGAAGGCCCGTACAAGACGCAGCTGGAATACCTTAGGACCAACCGATTAGGTGCTAGCATCTATGAGGACGGTCTAGGAAGATCCGTGGTCCAGATTAAAAACCCTGACCAATCTATTGGACTAGAGCACCCAGTTGTCAAGTTCAAAAACGGAGCGTACTTAGACAAGGAAGGGACAATATATGTAGTCACCAGTCACCCAGATAGGACAGATGAAGTCGGGAATGTAGTCCCAGAATCGGACGTAGATGACCTAGAACAAGGGAACATAGGAGGGGAGCCCAGGACCCCTCGAGGGAAATCTGTTCTTACTAGAATCCTCACACCGGAGTGGGTTCCCCAAGACAACAAGAGCATAGATCTGCTTCTGAACCGAGAGACTGATGAAGCCTTTTGGAGGTATAAATCTGATCGGCCAATTGATATAGGAACAATCATGATCTATGAGTTTAAGGATCCTGATAGCCCAGGCAGAGTGACCTACTTGGATCACGCTTCAGAAAGGATCTTTGTGGTTACAGAACATGATAGACATGCTTACACTTGGAAGGGTGAATTCGTTTTCCCCCAACCAAGATCGAATGTATCCTATGGTCACCCTGGAGCTGGAACATCCCAAGCTCATGGAATTCAAAGAGACAGAAGTAGAGATAGACAAGAAGTAAGATTTGCCAACCCAGGGGGCAGAGAAAGAACAAGAATGGAAACAAATAGAGTAGAACCTGAGATACTTAGAGCTCACAGGAATCAAAGAAATGCGGATGAGTTCCCTCTACCACGACCTAGAGAGCACACAAGGACTTTGAGACCGACTCAGCTAGTTAAGTCCATGAAGAACTACTTCGATGGCACTGGAGATCCATACGATCATGTGGCTGAGTTTAGGCAAGTCTTAAGAGCTAAAAAAGTGGAGGATCTATTCACGCAGTACAATGCCTTTGGTCTAACCCTTAGGAACACTGCCCTGACATGGTTTCAGCCACTAAACGAGAGGCAGTTCAGGAGCATAGACCAACTCCTAGAGGCTTTCATTATTGAATTCTCTAAGAGTGGCATAAGACATAATACCTCCTCGCTGATTCACAGCTTCAAGCAAACCCCTCAAGAGACCGTGAGACTTGCAGGAAGAAGATTTAGGCAATATCTTGAAAGATGCCCTGATTCGGAGCTACCCACACCAGCTAAGCAAGTGGCTCTATTCTTCGATGGATTGCTAAGCACCAAATTGAGATCTTATGTGTACTTGAAGGACCCTAGGACTATAGAAGAGTGTGTACGCATGTGCATTGACATCGAGGATAACCTAGGGGAGGAGTTAGAGCTTTCCAAGATATACAAAGATTCAGATAGTGCCTCTAGCCTCTCTTCCATGCAATCCACATCAATTGAGGAACTTGCAGAGAAAGTAGCTCAGAAATTAGGTGTCACTAGCAAACAGATCCCAAGGTATGCCCCTGTGAAAAGATGCTATACTTGTGGTGGCGACCACATGGCGAATGTCTGTCCCATTATGGCTCAACCCCAAGTTAATCCTAGTAGCCAGTACTGCACCATAGAACGAAGTTACACCAATCACACCGCGCAAGACTGCCCATACAATAAGCAAGCGGTTAGGCAACCCTACCCTCAGCCATACCCTCAACAAGGCAGATACCAGAGTCAATACCCACCACAACAGTATACTAGGCCTCAACAAAATTATCAACCACAATATCAAGCCCAACAAAGGCCTCAGCCCGTGTTAGCATAACAAACCCCTGCCCCAGCTAATGTAATTCCGGTAAAGTATGCAGCGGCATAAGAAAATTTGAATAGAGCTATAGTCCCGGTAACCCAATTGCTTTCTGAAAGTGACCCGAGTGACCATAGTTTCGACTCTACACATGTTGATAGCCCCCAGGCCTACTACATGCAGTCTCCTGAACATGGGGAGCCCTATTATAGTGATGAGCCAAATGAACCTAGTTGGGAGTCAGATTACACAAACGTCATGTATGCAAACCCCTACCCTAGACCTCAACCTAGACAAGTAAGACCCCCATTCCCTAGAGGACCATGCTACAGATGTCAGGGGGATCACCTCATTCGTGATTGCCCCATGCCTGCACCTACCCAAACCCAATCAGTGATGATCCAGGGCTATTGCCAGGAGTGTGGAAAGGAGCATCTCTTACGAGATTGCCAAAAGAACCCCAATAATATGCCAAAAATCACTCCTATCAACGTTATTGGGTTAGTTGTAGACTCCACAGGGAGTGTGACTTCCACTGCACCAGTACAAGTAATCACTAGAGCCCAAGCCTTGCAACAGAACCAAAGCGTAGGCCAGGAAAAGAGCCCAGATGTTAGTGAAACGGAGAGCATGACAAAGAAGAGGACTAGAGCTTGGAGAGATAGTCGTGAAAGAATGAAAAGACAATGGGCAAAAAAGATGAGTGAACTCGAGGAAAGCCTGAGAGAAACAAAGGCCAGGATAACTGAACTCACAGCTCAAACTCCCTCTCACACTGCCCCACCTCCATCACCTCCACCATTCCCAACTCCATCCGAACCGCCACCTTCCAACCCGCCTCACCTAAACCCACCACCCCCAAGAGTAGGATCAGTCTTAGCAGATCCCACTCCCGAGGACCTTAATGATGCTTCAAGCATATCAGGCCAGAATCCAAGAAGGGCCAAACGTAACTGATCATGAAAAGTGTTACCCTAGAGCAGAACTAGAGCTAGAACGAACCAAAATTTGTGCTAAGATGGTGGAATTGGCTCAAACCATGTTTGAAGCTAGTCGCCTATTTAACATCTCTAGTTCGGCGAAGACACAGTTGCACTTTGATGGACTGTTAGAAAGAATAGAGAAGCTAATTGCACAATCAGAAAAGGAACCCGCCTCTCAACAGAAGGACAGGGCAAGTGAAGGAGCAGGTCTTTCTGCCCAGGAAGCCTATGTGCCTGAAGCCTATGTGCCTAACTCTACGGAGCTAGACACATCATCTTCTATGAATCGGTTCACACCAGAATTCCTACGCGAGATTCAAGAAGACAAATGGGCTAAAGAGAGTGAAGTCCCACCTCCTATTGAACTTGTGGATGATGCACACGACCAATTCCCACAAGACATCCCATCCATTTATGAGGAGCAGGAGAGCACCCAATCTCAGGAAAGACTAGACTTTGAGTCTAATTCTTTGCAAGAATTACCCCACTTCACAGGCCCATGGGAAGCAAGTCTACTTGTATGAGAGCACCCACGGTCATGGTAAGAAACGAAGAATCGATCATACCTAGGAACACAGAGGTAGTGAAAAACACTAAAGTACAATGCAACCTCACCTTAGAAGAGCTACTCAAAGTAAGGCCAGAGCTATGGAAACATGTAGCCAAACAAGTACCAGAGATAACAAAACCTCGTTCCTAGGTAGGATCCCAGAGAACAGTGCCAGAAATACCATTGGACAAGATAGGAGACATGAGTGAGGGCGAAGAGGGAAACACATATCTTCCTATCACCCATCAAGGATACACCACCAAGGCCATTCTAGACTCAGGCACAGGTGTTGCAATTGCTACCACTTCCCTATGGAAGCGTTGGGGCAAGCCAGCACTCAGGCCCACGAGGATGAAATTGCAAATGGCCGATGGTCACATAGAGCGACCCTTAGGGCTGTTAGAAGGAATAACTCTCACCACATGTGGTGTTGAGTTTGAACACACATTTGCTATATGTGATTTTAGCAAGAACCATGCCTATGAGATGATTTTGGGAAGACCATTTATGCGACAGTTGCAAGTGGTACAATACTAGGGAACCAACTCCTTGTACCTACAACACTTAGGTGTTACGACCAAAGTGAATCTCAAAGATTACTCTCATAAAGATGTCCCTCCCATCCAATGGAATCCCATCCATAGAGCCAAAGATGATACAGAATCGGTGCATTCCATAGGGTCAGGATCCTCATGGATGCATGAAGACACCCACTTATGGATGTGCAAAGTAGCAGTAGAAGAAGAGAAGAGAGAAAAAGCCAGAGAGGTAGGTGCAAAAGAAACACATAGATCAATTCAAGACCCAGCCTATGCACCGGTAGTCTTTCCTGACGAGGAATTTGAACCCCACGGCTGGGCAGAAATCCTAGCAACAATGGATGTAGCCATCAATGAAGAACAATGGACACCTCACTGTGATGAAGATGGCTATGACATTTCAGTCTTCTCCATAGAGCCAATCATGGGAGAGGCAGTGTTAGAAGAGTGTGAACCTTGCCCTGATGCATTTGAGGATGCAAATGACTCTGATCTAGAGTCAATCATTATGGATCCACCTTTTGCATCAGATGAAGAATACTTCCATGAAGTAGAATTTCAACCCCAGAGGTATGGAGAGCTTACAAGTGATGTAAGACTAGCCACACATGTGACCCCGAAGGAAGAAGGAAAGAAAAAAAGAAGAGAGAAGTCACACTAGAAGAGGAAGAATCTTTGTTTGAGGTCCCAGAAAATTTTAAGAAGTATGAGATAGATGACAGGAGAGTCATGATCAGAATGCCTAAACGAGAGGCGCAATCAGGGGAGGCCTATGATAACAAAGAGACCACCAAGAAAATAGTGGTAGCCATGGAAGAGGGAGAAGAGAGATGCACTTACATAGGCCATGACCTGACGGAAGAAGAAGAGCAAGAATTGATAGCCTTGCTAAGAGAATACAGAGATGTATTCGCTTGGAGTTACAAGGATTTGAAGGGTGTTGATCCAGACATCTGCTCACACACTATCCCCATGACCTCGGATGCCAAACCTTCTAAGCAAAAGCCATACACATATAATGATAATTATGCTGCTAAGATCAAAGAGGAGATAGATAGACTGGTCGAAGCTAGATTCATCTATGAAATTGAGCACACTGAGTGGGTATCCCCCATCGTAGTGGTGCCCAAGAAAAATGGAAAGCTGCGTGTGTGCATTAACTTAAAGAAGGTTAATGCAGCCACAATTCGAGATAATTATCCGCTTCCCATCACAGAACATCTCTTAGAAAGAGTAGCAGGCAAGGAAGTGTACAGCTTCCTTGATGGATTTTCGGGCTACAATCAAGTAGCCATAGCTCCAGAGGATCAGCATAAGACAGCTTTTGCCACAGAATGGGGCATATTCGCCTTTCGGGTAATGCCATTTGGGCTTACCAATGCACCAGCAACCTTCCAGAGGCTGATGTGCCATGTATTTAAGGAGTTCCTGAGGAAGAACTTAGAAGTCTATGTTGATGATCTTTGTGCTCATTCCAACATCAGACAAACCCATATTCCTGAACTGAGACAAATCTTTGACAAATGTAGAGAATATCAAGTCTGCCTAAACCCAGAAAAGTGCGTTTTCATGGTCAGGCAAGGTAAGATTTTAGGACACATAGTGTCAAAGAATGGCATATCCACCGATGAAGAGAAAGTAAGAGCCATAGCCGAGTTACCTAGGCCAAAGAACGTCAAGGAAGTACAGGCCTTCATGGGGCATTGTGGTTACTACCGCCGATTCATTCACATGTATGCTGTCATTGCAAAGCCCATGTATGGACTTCTGACTAACTTTGAGTGGACTGATGAATGTGAGAATTCCTTCAATGAGCTTAAACGGCGATTATGTTCAGCACCGATCTTGACCACACCAGATTGGAATAAGCCTTTCCATGTTCATGTTGATGCATCCAATTATGCTATTGGGTGTGTACTCGCGCAGCCTACCGGTGAAGGTAATATGGATCTTCCAATTGCCTATGCTAGTAGACAATTGAATGCAGCTGAACGAAATTATACCACTACGGAGAGAGAAGGACTAGGCATGGTGTATGCGGTTAAAAAGTTTAGACATTATTTGCTTGCAAATAAGTTCAAATTTTTTACTGATCATCAGGCATTGCTATACCTCGTAAACAAGCCATGCAATACAGGAAGATTAGTAAGATGGTTTCTGTTGCTAATGGAATATGATTTTGAGGTTGTGGTAAGGAAAGGGAAGACTCATTTGAGAGCAGATCACCTTTCTAGGCTCACATCGAGAGAAGCCCCACAAGGAGTGTCAAATGACCTTCCTGATGCTTACTTGTTTAATTTGGAAGTGGTGCCGCAGTGGGCTAAGCCATTGGTACCACTGTTGACATACGGACCTAACCACCCAGTAATAAACACACAGGATAGAGAGGTAGTAAAAGCCCAAAAGTATCACATCATGGTAGGAAGTATGTACAAGCACACAGATCAAGGGATCTTGGCTTGTTGTGTGGAAGAGGATGAGTACGCTAAATGGTTGCAATTAGCACATGTAGGTGCATTAGAGCAACACTACTCAAAACAACAAACCCTACAGACACTAAGGAGACTCGGAGTGCATTGGCCAACTATGGAAGCTGATGTCCAAAAGTTGTGCAAGGAATGCCCAATCTGTTGCACTAAACCACCTGTGGAACATGCCACTCTTTATCAAGTGTCCATAGTGCCAGATTGGAGTGAACCACTAGTATCCTTCCTGAGGACGAAAACATTCCCTCCAGACATGACTCTGGTTAGGAAAAGAAGTCTAGAACAAGAAGCCCTAGAGTACTCACTCATTGGTGATAATCTCTACAAGCGTGGTAAGGATGGTTACCTGAGACTTTGTGTTCATGAGAGTGAATATCTAAAGATTTTGGAAACTGCTCACCAAGGTGTAGCAGGAGGACACTTTGGACCAGATTGGGTGATCAAGGCAATATTATTTGCAGGTTTCTGGTGGCCGACCCTTCACATGGATGCACATACCTATGTGAAACGGTGTGATGTTTGTCAGAGAACTCAGTATCCTATACGCAAAGATGAGATGCCACTGAAACCTATGATGGGTGGACGTGCATTCTCTAAGTGGGGAATAGACTTTGTAGGCCCTATTAATCCCCCAGCCAAGGGTTCACATGTTGAATATATCATTGTGGCCACGGATTATCTCACCAAGTGGGTAGAGGTAAAAGCTACGACAAAGAACGATGCTCAGACTACTGCTAAGTTCTTATTTGAGAATGTATTCACTAGATACGGGCTACCCATAGAGCTAGTTAGCGATAGAGGCACTCACTTCTTGAATGAAGTTATTGAAAATCTGCTCCAAGAATTTTTGGTAGTACATAAGAAGTCTGCCCCCTATCACCCTCAAGCTAATGGCCAAGCTGAGAGCACCAATAAGATCTTATGCAATGTACTGACGAAATTAGTGAACAATAAACGCTCTGATTGGGACAAATAGCTACACCATGCTGTTTGGGCATACCGAGTCGCCTACAAAACGGTACTCCAAGCCACCCCCTTTCAGATGGTATTTGGCCAAAATGCAGTGCTACCGTTGGACTTCCTAATACCTACACTGAAAGTAGCACAAGAGCATGAATGGACGGGTCATGAACTCTCCTCTAGACTTTTTGACCTTGAACGATTAGGAGAAACAAGACTGAGAGCAGCTGCAGGGATATATGCAGCTAAGAAACGACAGAAGGCATACTTTGATGCCCACGTTAAGGATAAAGGTTTGAAGGCAGGCGACTTAGTTTTAGTCTACACATTGAAGCAACATGCGAGAAAACTGGAGAAGAGAGGCTATGGACCCATGATTATAAACAGAATCTCAACAAGTGGAGCAGTGCAACTAGCCACATTAGAAGGCGACGTTCTCCCGAGCTACATTAGCGGATGCAGGGTCAAGTTGTATTAGGAACCTCTCACAGAGGAAATGCTAAGTCGACTCAATACTGCTAAGTCGACTCAATACTGCTAAGAAACGCAAAGAAGAAGAAAAGCGAATTCGAGAAGAAGCCCAAGTAGAAGCATTGGAACGCATCCGGAGAATGAAGTTGAGAAGACAGAATAGGGAGCAACCTAGGACGGATGCCTATGCAGATCAAGGATACATGTGGCTATGTGTGAAGTTTCAGGTATCAGCGCTCAAAGGATAATTGATCGACGTCCTTTTATAACCTTAGAGATAGGACAAAGAAAGGGTGCAAGGATTGTAAGAGCCTTGATTGACTCAGGTGCAGCCACTAGTGCGGTTAAATTGTCTTACTGTCAAGAATTGGGATTAAGTGTCAATCCTATAGAAGCATATCTCATAGGATTGGGAGGTGTGGAAACACCTTGCATGGGCGAGGTGGATCTTCCCATCTCCATTCAAGACGAAGTGATGATAGTCAAAGTATTAGTGTGTCAAGATGAGGACCTCACTGAGCCTCTTGCCTTGGGTCAGGATTGGATGTATGATCATGCAGTCAACCTAAACCTAAGAAGCGGACTTCTTCAGGTATGGGTAAATCATAGCCAAATTACAGTTGAATTGGAAAAGGAGGCACTCAAGGAACTAGGTAAAACACAAACTCCTGGTCCTTCCAGGGGTGCACATGAAGTTGACAATGCTATTCTTGTCCAAAAATGTATGATGCAGAAAGAGGATTGTCTCAACAACGGAGTCAAGGATAAGACGGTACTCCCTTCTTTTCCAAAGGTCAGAAGGATGCAGCAGCCAACGGAAGATCAAATACAGAAGAAGCAGAACACTATCTGTACTGGAGGCCAAAAAAAGGAGCAAAGCAGATTGTTTTAGCCGATGAAACAAGTATGGAGGCGAAAAGGCGAACACCCTGTTCCGACCAGGCCAACACCACGACCAAAACCTCTTATTAGTAATCAACAGCACGATACTAATAAGAAGCCTTTCATAAGTTCTTCTGCAAAAGTGAAGTCTATTTGGGTACCCAAGAAGTCAATGAAGGCCAGCCCACAATCACGACAAATCTGGGTGCCTAAGGCTTGCTTGCGGGCTCAAATAGCTACACCAAGGCCAAAACCTGTACAACATGTTTCACTCACGTGAACATCTGAGGCCCAGTCTTACACATCACGCACTAACACGTATTCTTCCATGAGCACAAGTGGAATCACTTGTAAATGGGTTCCTAAAAAGCCCCATTTTTCAAGTAAATACCCTATCACACTCCCTAGAGCCTCCACAAAGTCAAAATCAAAACCTATCCATTGCATTTGACAACCTAAAACTTGTAATAAACCCCCAGACCCCAGTTGTAAATCCATGCCCACCTACTAACTACGTCACTCTCACACCACATCATTCCACTTAGCTCCTAGGTCTAACCAATCCCTAACTACACACACAAGCACCAAGCATTTACTAACCCACTAATCTCTCCCGAACCTCATGTTAATGTTATAATGGGGACAAAAACGGTTCTATCTTGTCCTTTACAATGTTAACACATGTTTCTATATTCTCACAGAATCAGGAGGCAAGAAGTAACATGGCAGATACGACAGGAACTAGCTCCCAGATAGGCACCAGCCCCCAAGTCGTGGATATTGAAAGTCTTCCCGTTGAGGAGGAATTGAAGGAATGCCCTGTAGCATTGAGAGCATTACACGCCATACCGGTTCAGAACCCTCCACAAGGGCACACTATGCCAGTCAGTAAAAACTCTCATTGGTTCAGTGATGTGGCAGGACCCCTAGGTGAAGGCACTTATATGTGGGAGGCCGAGATAGAATTCAATGGGCGCTGGGGGAGGTATCACTTTTTCACTAGGGAATTTGAGAGACTGCAGAATAATGAAGGACTAAAACCTATATGGAAGAAGGCAGGACTCTACGAGTACTTCAAATTCCAGTTGCCAAAGCCGGATTTTCTAAGATGCTCTTATTTGATTAGCACCCTTACTCCGAGCAAAGACAAAAAGGGATACAACTCCTTTGTCCTCCCATCTCTCACAAGGGGCAATGAGCTCAAACGTTTCAGATTAACTATCAACTTGGTAAGGGAAGCTCTAGACATGAAAGGTATGCATATTCCTACGGAGAAAGAGACTATGGTCCCCGACAATATGAAGAACAGGAATCTGACAAAGTTAAAAGACATGGTGGCAATGACGCCTACAATCGCTATTCATTTGCGAATGGTCATGCAGCACTTTGCATTTCCCACCCAGGAGAGGTTCACAATGCCACCTAAAAAGATATGGTTTAGTTTATACTTGGTTGATGCCTTTGATTTGACAATCAACATGCCCCACTGGATTATCGACCAAATCCACTTGGCTCATCAAAGGTGGTATAAAAAACAAAAGTCTGTACTGTACGGATGCTGTGCTCTGACCAAGATTGTGTACAGATGTCTTGCGTATGATGTACCAGTGCAAAGGGCACTCATTTGGACCAGGGTACAAGAGTTTCAGCGTCGATTATCCTCCGCAGGACCACCATCCAAGAAAATGAGAGACGCCGTTCAGATGCCCTGCGCACAACCCCGCGGTGCAACATTGACTCCAGAGACCACTCCACGACTTCCAAGGCGGGTGCAACCCTTCACTATCAGATTACCAAGGCACAGCACTGACGGACCTAATCTGGTGTTCCCACCTACCAACCGACCTAGAGTTTCCTCATGGATTCACTTTAGAAGACTTAATTGATGAGGAGGTAGCCAGAATCATTGAGGCTGTTAACGCAGAAGTCAAGGCAGAACAAGCTAGTGGACAACAAACTGCTACAGACCAACCCCATCCCAGACAACCAGAAATCGTCGATGTGGAGGGTGAAGAAGAAGAAGGACAAGAGGAGGAACATGATGGACAATCCGAGGAAGAAGAGCAGGAATATGATCAGGAACCCCTGCAGGTACTTGAAGGTGCCCCCGCTTACACGAAGGCATTGAAGAAGCTCTATGATACCATGAACAGAGTGCAAGAGCAACATAGACTGTCCCTAACAGCAGGCAAGGCCCTCATGAATCAAATCCTTGAGGAGGAAGGCGTAGACGAGCAATACCGCACCACGCTTGACATGATATCTGAGGCTTTGGGAGTACCTGAAACGGTGCATACCGCCCTTGCACAAGCACGAAGAACGGAACGAAGATATGGCAGACGCCCCCCTCGAGCAGGAAAGCAGATGAATGTACTAGTATCAGAACCACAAGGCACATCCACAACCACGGGCACCGCACACACTGTCCACGATACTGAGGAAACCCATGTATCAAGTGCACCTCCGTCACCCCCGTTGCCACCCCTGCCTCCAACTCCACCACATTCACCTCCCACAACCAGTGTAACCACGACCGTCACCACCTCAGAGTCCACTACCCATACCGAAGCACAGACCGTCACACAACCCACACACCCTATCTCCACTTCCTTTGTCTATACGGCCACTGAAACAGTAGTTCCAACCGCGGCCACAGAAAATCTCAACCCCCCGATCACACTTCGGGCAGTTCGTATTCACAATTGCACACACCACTGTACACTTTCACCACTATCACCGCACCCACAATTCCACTATTCACAATCACTCCCGCTACTGCATCCACCATTGATCTTATGGACATCTCCCCCACCTCCGCACCTCTCCCTCCCCCCATGCATCCACCATCTCCCATTCCCCCACCTCCCACTTCACCATTTTCCAGCACCACATCCACACTTCCATTTCCCTTCCCCTTTCCCTTCCCTTCTGCATCCAACCCCCTTCCCGCATCCATCCCTATTAATAATGTATTTAATAATATGTATCAGTGTATGTCGCAACTACAACAGCACTACCAGCATCTTGATAACCAACATACACGACTCTTTCAAGTCATGAGGAACTTCAACTACGCTTCATGGATCTCGAAAGGGAAAAGCGGCTACTACAACAACAGCATACCACCTTACAGGAACAACACGAACAGTTAGTAGCCAACCCACCCGAGTCAGATGCAGAGGAAAGACAACATATGGATGAATTGCTACACTCCCAGATAACGGAGAATCTCAAACTTAGACGCAACCTAGCCCTCCTACGAAAACACATGTCTACAGCTCTCGAAGAGAATAAACGGCTGCAGAAACAGAATGAAGAGAACTTGGAAGCAGCCATGGAAGGTTCCCCGCAGGAAATCGACCCAGAAAAATTCAAGGCCATTTCCTTAGAAAATATGAAAACTGTGTTAGAAACCCATGCCGACCTCTTGGAGGCCCATGCAGCGTTAGAACGAGAAAGGGATGATCTACTTAAGCAACTGGCGACTCAGCAGGAGCCACCAAGCAAAGCCACAGCCACAGACGACACATCCGAAGAGGTCACAAAACTCAGGGCAGAACTCGAAGAATTATGCAGCAAAGTCATGCAATACGAACGTCAACCCTCTCCCCTTATCGAGCCCGAGCCTGATGATCTAGTGCCAATCGAGATAGAGGAAACTTTCGAAGACCCGTATGTTCCCATGCCTGCACCAGGGGGCAAGCAAACAGAAGAGGGCATGGACACCATAGAGATAGAGGCTCCTGAATGGATGCAGAGGTTAGAGAAAGTGGCCACAACCCATGATGATAGAGTGGCAGTTCAGATAGCATCTATGTCACACTTGGAAGAAGTAGTCATAAAATCGGATTACTTTAGGAATCTCTCCCATCATAGGTGGATCGACACATCCGACGATTTGTATGTTCCTTTCTGTGTCCTAATGGCGGATTACAATGCGGAAATCAAGAGTCACACATCAAAAGAACCAGCCTCGGCTACACAGTTCGCACCGGACGACATCCCAGCAAGTGCCAAGCAGGGCAATATTCATCAACCGATGTGGAGGATTCGTCTACTGGAAACCTACCTAGAGATGGTAAGAACATGGAATAACATGCCTTTGTACATCAAATACAACCCATGCTACTGTCCTGTGTTTCGAAGAAGGTCATGGCCGGAATACACAAAAATGGTGCTGACAAACAAAGGATGTGAGAAATGGCTCAATTATGTTTACTTAGCACCACCCAAAGGCCAACCTACCATAGGATACATGATCTCGACGATTCGGCATTGGGGGGTCAGGTTTAAAAATGTACCAGATGTCATGGCCCAAATGTGCCTTAAAATTTTTGAACTCATGTTGGTTACCTTCAGGACTTTCAAAAATGTCAAGGAGCCCCATCTGTCAGCTCTTGGATTTAATGAAGGTAATCAGGACCTCGTCTACGACATGAGTGCAACACCATCTATTAATGTTGTATATGCATGGCACGCGTGCATCAAGTATCTACCAGCCTGCTTCAAACAGACGTTTGAAGAAATGTTCGTCACGGGATTCTGGGAATATCATTCAGAGATATTCATTCCCAAACCATCACATTTATTGCAGTTGTTTGCAGTGGAACAAGCTCTTCATTCAGAAAAGTTACGTATACCACATCCAGAGGTTCCCGGGCCGGTAGATTGGGATGCTTTACTCACGGACTTGGCCAAAGGGTTGCGGATTGCAGAACATCACTTAGCACAAGACGTTGTTGAGTACTACATCCAACGGCCCACCCAACAAGGGTCTGTCAGGGACGACAGACGCGAGAGAGGGGGGGTGTTGGAACTGAAGGACTCACTAGGCAAGGAAGCTTAAGAAGGGAGTCAGAGAGCAGAGAAAGTACAAGCAGACAGAGCAGTCAACGACGATCTGGCAAGAAGGCCAATATTTTTTCAAGACATTTATGCACATAAGAGAGGTGGACACAAGGAGAAGGAGCAAGTAGGGAGCTCCAAGAAATGTATATCAAAATTTTAGAAGAAATCCCTACAATAATAGTGATTTTCATAACTAAAAACCCTTGTAAATACCATTTCACATTTTTGTAGCTCCATTTTGTGCAAGCCAAGGAGTCCTTGAGCTTGAGGAGCTTTAGAAGTATCTACCTGTTAGTTTTCACATTTTTTAGACTTCGTTTGAACCTCCAAATAGGGTAGAGAACCTAATTTTTAACTAGGCCGGACACTAGGTCTGGACAAGGCCAAAACCTAGTAAAAAACTATAAATAGAGCTAGAGAGCTCATTTTTGAGGTTAGCTTGTAATTGAAATGAACTTGTAAGAGTTTTTTGAAAGTAATCTAAGAACTCCATTGCTTCTCACTCTTTGTCTTGCCGTGTGTGCGCGTGTGTGTGTATGTGTGTGCATGCTTGTGTGCTTCTCACTCACGCACTTGTGCCTCCACTTGCTCGTGGTCTTCATACCATCCTCACGTCTTTCCGGATTGACATTAAAGGAGGTGCTACTCATCACTGAGCTACACGGATGTTGGAGAAGTATATGATAATCGAGAGGAAACCAAAGAAATCATAGTTACCATAGAAGGAGAAGAAGAAAAATGTACATACATAGGGCATGATTTGACGAGTGAAGAAGAAGAAGATTTAGTTGCCCTATTACGTGAATATCGAGATGTGTTCGCTTGGAGTTACAATGAGCTGAAAGGAGTAGACCCAGATATATGCAAATTGTACAAGATTGGGGAACTAATTCATTGTACTTGCAACATTTAGGAGTTGCAAATTGTACAAGATTGGGGAACTAATTTGTTGTACTTGCAACATTTAGGAGTGACTACTAAAGTCAACCTTAAAGACTATTCCCATCGAGATGTACCCTCGATACAATGGAACACCATCCGCAAGACACAAGAAGAAACAAAATCGGTACACTCATTGGAGTCAGACCCCTCATGGTTGCACGAGGATACTCATCTATGGATGTGTAGAGTAGTAAAACAAGAGGAAGAATGGTTAGAAGCTAGGACTTTAGGTTCAGAACAACATCCACGAATCCTTCAAGATCCAACTTATGCACCTATACTATTTCCAGACGAGGAATTGGAGCCTCACGATTGGGTAGAAATCTTAGCCACGATGGACATAGCGGTGAAAGAAGAACAATGGACCCCTCACTCTGATGAGGACGGATATGAAATTTCCATCTTCATGATTGAACCTATTGAGAAAGACTTTATCCTAGAAGAATGCAGAGAAGAGACACAAGAACTGGACAAGAGTGATGACGAGGACCTAGAATCCATCATCATGGAACCCTTCTGTTCCACAGAAGAGGAATATCTCTACTTTGTAGAAGCCAAAACCCTTGGAGAGGAAAAGGAAAATCAAGTGGAACAACACGAGCCACTCATACAAGATACAAAAAGCAAACAAAAGAAGAAAAAGAAATCCCCTAAGATAGAAGAAGAAGAAGAAGAAGAACCACTTATGGAAGTACCGGAGAACTTCAAGAAGTATGAAATAGAAGATAGAAGAATCATGGTACAGATGCCTAAAAGAAAAGCCGATGTTGGAGAAGTATATGATAATCGAGAGAAAACCAAAAAAATCATAGTTACCATAGAAGGAGAAGAAGAAAAATGTACATACATAGGGCATGATTTGATGAGTGAAGAAGAAGATAGTTTCCCTATTACGTGAATATCGAGATGTGTTCGCTTGGAGTTTCAATGAGCTGAAAGGGGTAGACCCAGATATATGCTCCCACAGAATCCCCATGACTCCAGATTCGAAACCTATGAAATAAAAACCATACATGTACAATGATAACTAGGCTACTAAGATTAATGAAGAAATAGATTGTTTGATAGAAGCAGAATTCATTTACAAAATTGAGCATACCGAATGGGTATGCCCCATTGTGGTCGTGCCCAAAAAGAATGGAAAATTATGCGTGTGTATTAACCTTAACAAAGTTAATGCTGCCACGATTAGAGACAGTTATCCTCTTTCTATTACGAACATTTATTGGAAAGAGTTGCGGGCAAGGAATTTTATAGCTTTCTTGATGGTTTCTCAGGCTATAATAAAGTAGCCATCGCTCCTAAAGATCAACATAAGACGGCTTTTGCCACAGAATGGGGCATATTTGCATTTTGTGTGATGCCATTTGGGCTAACAAATGCACCCGCCACTTTACAACGACTTATGTGTCATGTTTTTAAGGAATTCTTACGCAAGAATTTGGAAGTTTATGTCCATGACATTTGTACTCATTCAAGTATGAGACAGACACATATCCCAAAACTAAGACAAGTATTTGACAAATGTCGAGAATATCAAGTTTTTCTGAACCTAAAAAAGTGTGTTTTCATGGTCAGACAAGGCAAAATTCTAGGAAACATTGTGTCAAAGAACGGAATCTCTACAGATGAAGAAAAGGTGAGAGTAATAGCAGATCTACGTAGCCCAAATAATGTAAAAGAAGTACAGGCATTCATGGGTCATTGTGGTTATTATAGACGATTCATACATATGTATGCAATCATAGCCAAGCCTCTGTACTCTCTTTTAACCAAGTTTGAATGGATAGACGAATGGGAAAATTCATTTAATGAACTTAAACGATGCTTGTGCTCAGCACCTATATTGACAACCCTAGATTGGAGTAAGCCATTCCATGTACATGTGGATGCATCAACCTACGCCATAGGATGTGTGTTGGCACAGCCCACGAATGAAGGTAGTATAGATCTCCCCATAGCTTATGCGACTAGACAGTTGAATGCAACAGAAAGAAATTACACCACTACAAAATGAGAGGGATTAGGAATGATCTACACAGTAAAAAAATTCAGACATTATTTGTTGGAAAATAAGTTCTAGTTCTTCACGGATCACCAAGCTTTGTTGTACTTAGTCATAATCCATGTAACACAGGATGACTGATACATTGGTTTCTATTACTCATGGAGGACGGCTTTGAAGTAGTAGTCAGGAAGGGAAAGATGCACCTAAGAGCTGTCCACCTCTGAAGATTAACTTCTGGAGAAGCTCCTCAAGGAATAACGGATGAATTACCTGACACATACCTATTTAACCTTGAGATAGTACCAGAATGGGCTAAGACTATTGTTCCTATTCTCACATATGGACCCAAGAATCCTAGGATAAGGATCAAAGAAGGAGAGATAACTAAGTCTCAAAGATATCAAATCATAGCAGGAAGTATATATAAACAGGATAATCAGAAGATTCTTGCTTGTTGTGCAGAAGAATAAGAATACGTGAATTGGTTGCAATTAGCACATGTAGGTGCATTAAAGCAACATCATTCCAAACATCGTACATTGCAAACTCTGCATAGACTAGGAGTATATTGGCCTTCTATGGAAGTAGATGTCTACAAGTTGTGTAGAGAATGCCCTGTTTGTTGTGAAAGGCCACCGATTCAACATGCCACATTATATCATATGTCTCTCACATCAGAATGGAGTGAACCTTTAGTGACATACCTGAGGACAAAAAAATTCCCTCAAGGAATGATCTTAGCACGACAACGCAGTCTAGAGCAAGAAGCTCAAGACTATTCACTTATTGGTGACAATCTATACAAACGAGGATGAGATGGAGACCTAAGATAGTGTGTTCATGAGAGCGACTATTTGAGCGTACTAGAGGCTGCACACCAAGGTGTTGTAGGAGTTCATTTTAGCCCTGATAGGATAATCAAAGCCATACTCTTTGCGGGGTTATGGTGGCCCACTCTTCACATGGATGCACATACCTATATTAAGAGATGTGATGTGTGCCAAATGACCTAGTTTCCTACCCGTAGAGATGAAATTCCATTGAAACGCATGATGGGAGGACGTGCATTTTCCAAATGGGGAATAGACTTTGTAGGACCCATTAATCCCCCTGCAAAAGGAACTCATGCTGAATACATCATAGTTGCCACATATTATCTTACCAAATGGGCAAAGACTAAGGCCACAAAAAAGAATGATGCACACGCAACTGCAAAATTCTTATTTGAAAATGTCTTTACTAGATATGGACTGCCTATAGAGCTAGTGAGCGGTCGAGGAACTCACTTTCTAAACCAAGTCATTGAATATTTGTTACAGGATTTTATGGTGATTCACAAGAAATCCGCACCATATCATCCTTAGGCCAATGGTCAAGCAGAAAGCCCTAACAAGATCCTTTGTAACATACTAACGAAACTCGTGAACAACAAACGTTCAGATTGGGACAAACAATTACACCATGTTGTTTGGGCATATTGAGTGGCCTACAAGACCGTACTCAATGCAACTCCCTTTTAGATGGTCTTTGGTCAAAACGCTGTGGTTCCTTTGGACTTTTTGATACCCACCCTTAAGGTTGCACAAGAACATCACTGGACCGGCCATGAATTATCATCAAGGATAATGGACTTGGAACAATTAGGAGAAACCAGGCTGAAAGCAGCAGCAGGTATATATGCAACAAAGAAGTGATAGAAAGCCTATTTCGATGCACATGTGAAAGACAAAGGCTTAAAAGAAGAAGATTTAGTCCTACTGTATACGCGGAAACAGCACGCACAAAAATTAGAAAAGCGAGGTCATGGACCTATGATCATCAATAGACTCTCGACAAGTGGACCAGTCCAATTAGCCACCCTAGAAGGAGACATAATGCCTAATTACATTAGTGGCTATAGAGTCAAGCTTTATCAGGAACCTCTTATTGAGTATATGCTTAGACGAATCACATTGGCAAAGAAGCATAAGGAGGAAGAAAATAGAATACGAGCGGAAGCTAAGGCAGAAGCTATAGAATGCATTAAGCACATGAAGCTGAGAAGACAAGGACTAGGGAGAGAACATTATAACCATCTGGGAACAACACTCAGATACCCCATGGCCATGTTTTAAGAAAAATCAACAAATCATCCTAGCATAGTGGATAGAAGACCATTCATTACAGTCAGGATAGAGCACAACAACTCTTGCCATGAGCTCAAGGCTTTAATTGATTCAGGTGCTGCGACTAGTGCGATTAGATGGTCCCACTATAAGGACTCAAGAATAGAAATGCAATCGATTGAGGCGTACCTCATAGGGCTAGGAGGCATGGAAACCCCTTGCATGGGTGAGGTGGACCTTCCTATCCTCATACATGACATGACCATGACAGCAAAGCTACTAGTGTGCCATGATGACGACCTGCTAGAACCCCTAATCCTTGGCCAAGATTGGCTATACGATCACTCAGTGGACCTAAATCTTAGACAAGGCTCCTTGCAGATTGGAACCTTATACCAGCAACGAGTGATACCGCTTGACTTCCCTAACAATACTCTGCCTGAGGTATGTAACCCTAGACCACATGGACTGCATGTGAAGGAGGACCGGAAGATCTTTGGCCAGATAATTCACGTTACATCTACCCCAACCCACATAGGCTTGGCGATGGACAATTGCCAATCAGAAGAAGGACAACAGATTTTCCCTGGGGCTTCCTACAAACTAGAAGGGGTCACCACTCAATAGATGGGTTAGGTGGGTTGCGTCCGCGGTCAGGTGGACTGCATCAGTAGACAAATGGGTGCAACACCCTGCAGTGCCCATCCTTCCACACTTACTGTGGACTATCCTAGATTCATGATATAAAAGGCTGCACTTCCTAATGGGCAAGTTTTGCAAGTGTTGGACCTCCCTTCTTTTCCAAAGCAGAGTGTCCATCCTACCTCTCAACCCCAAGCACAAAGGACTCAACCACAACAGAGGAACCCAAACCGACGAGCATACCAGATGACACAAAGAAGGCAACAATATCAACATTACAAAGCAAGTGGCACGAGACAAGTATGGATGCCAAAAGGACAAAAAGCATCGATAGTATTCAACAATGCAGACAATGATAAGAAGAAGTTTCGACAGAAGTAGAGGCAGTATCCAACAACTCCTCGACCTTCTTCTACAAGTACGAACATTTGATAGGTTTGGATAGCCAAGCAATACTTAACCAACCCACCCACACTCACGTAGATATGGGTACCTAAACAGTGTATTGTAGCTCAAAACTCCAGCCATGTAATATATACCCCTCAGAAATCCCCTCATCCATCAACACCACAATATTCGATACCACCTTTGTCCCTCAATAGAAAAATACCATCCACTCAGCAACTCTTAGGAAATGGATACCGAAATGTATCCAAAAGCCTCCTCATGAACCGTTGTCTAACATAACTCCCATCCCTACTAATATCTATCCTTGTAATAAATCACTCACAACTGAACTTTGTACAATTCACACACGCTAGCCCAACATCACTTGTAATAACATCTCATCAAGAAATATATGCACTATCAAAAGCATGTAGGTGTCTAGAGACGTGCATTAGTTTTGCAAAAATCATTCCATAAATCACCTCACAACACTCGGATACACGGGTTACACATCGGTTATGGAAAGGGATTGCGGTCTCACTTTAATGGGATCATGATTAATTTCCATACTAACGTGCTAATCTTTTGTAGCAAATCTTCTCCGTATTTGCATCCATCATCATGCAGACAGAAGGATCGTCTGAAGCTGGCCTTAGTGCACCTGTGGTCAATTTTGGTGAATTATTGGATGAATCATATCCTACCGCACAACCACCTGAATTTCAAGGATTCCGAGGACCGATGCCAATTGATGACCCTCCTAGGGGATACACTGAGAAAGTTCACCATAATTCTCATTGGTTCCAAGGTTTAGCAAGACCTTTAGCGGATGCAGATTTCATTTTTGATGCAACGCTGACTTTTGACAGTATTAAGTGGGGCAAGTATCAATTTTTCTCTAGAGAATTTGAAGAGCTTCAAAATACAGAAGAGTTAAAGCACATTTAGGCTAGATCAGATTTTCCGGAATACTTCAGTGATCCATTACCCAAACCTGATTTCTATAGATGCTACTACCTGGTGACCACATTTACAGCTTCCGAGAACAAGGACTTTCCGGACACGTTCATTCTTCCATCTTTGGTAAATGACCCCCCATTCAAAAAGTTTTATCTTTCTAAAGACCTCATTCGAGCAACAATTAAGGTCCATGGAACTCACATGCCAACAAAGCGTGAAAGGATCATTCCCAAGCTGATGAAGTGTGGTCATGTGGTGAAATGGGAAGACATCTCGGCCATTACACCGGAACTCTCTAAGTTGTTACATATATGTATGCAACATTTTGCATTTCCGGCTCAAGATTGTTTCACTATGCCTTACAAGCGTATTTGGTTTGGTTTGTATTTAGCATGTATTGATCGCCAGACCATAGATCTTGCAAGTTGGATCATTGATCAATTGTATTTAGCTCAACAGAGATGGGAAAGGAAAAAAGTCATCCATGGATGTTGCGCTCTCACTCGAATTGTTTATATGTGCTTGGCATATGATTTACCTATAGAACGCGCAATGACAAGTGAAGAATTGAAGGCATACAAAGGAACCACCAAGAAAGCTAGAAAAGCTAGCAAGGGATGGGCAGGCAAGCACATGCATAGATCCATCCCATGTTTGCAAGTTCCAGAGTCCCCATCACCTCAGCCATCTCCAGAACGGTCACCTACGGAACCCCCTGCACCTATACAACCCATTCATATACACCTGTCACAAT